>JBBPCW010000133.1:10581782-10595136 GCA_037974425.1 Phenacogrammus interruptus
GCAGTTCAGCACTGTCCTTTGTACCATTTCATGCTATTCATTGGACTTGAACTGTTTGAATTTCGAATTAAATAAAGCTTGAAACATTGGGGTGTTCTAAAACTTTTGACCGGTAGTGTAGTTTGGGGAGGAATTTCTATTCCAGCATGACTGTGCCCCAGTGCACAAAGCAAGCGCCATAAAACGGAAATAAAAAGGAACGCCTTCTTAGAAAAGTGATAGCTGTTATAGCTGCAAAGGGGAGACCAACTCCATATTAAAGTCTATGTATTTGAGTGAGAGCCCCTGCTGGTGTAATGGTCAGGTGTCCCAAAACTTTTTTCCAAACAGTGTATACATACATATATGCATACACACACCTTATGACCACACGGTTGGCCAATTAGTAAGAAATGTGTTCTCTGTATCTGTACAGAATATGTACTTATTTTCACTTAGATCAACAAAACATGCTGCTTGACCGAAGTCACTAGAGGATCTGGTCACCCGTTCTATGACCCCCTGTGTTACAGGCCCCAGTGCAATTACTCTGGCTAAATGTCTGATATGCAGTCTAGCTCCAGTTATTTAGTATATTAGCCCTCTCTGGTTCATCAGTATTTATAGAGGTATGGAAACTGTAAACCGCATTTTGTGAATTTTATGCTATTGTCCACTTTTTATATTTTTACGTTTGCCATTTCAATTTGATAAGGCTTTGTTTTGATGGTCTACAGTGGATTCGTTTCAGATTCCCATCTTGCTTGAACTAATATTTAACTAAATAGGTCAAAAAGTTTATAGACAACACATGCTGTGAATACAGCTCCTTTTTTACGATTCCTGCCACTAGCAAACACATGTGCGATTGCATTTACAGGGGATATTAAATTCCCTAACATTTCTGTCTGTAAAAATGGAGCATGTTTCACTACCTTTGGGATGAGTTGGAATGGTGTTTGTGATCAGTGCCTGACTTCACTGATGCTCTTGGGGCAAAATGCAATCAAATACTCTCACCAATGTTCCAATATCTAGGGTAAAGCCTTCCCAGAAGAGTAGACGCTGTTACAGCCATAAAGTAATAATATCCTTTATTTCTGAAGACACAGATGAACAAGTGTCATAAACGTTTGGACATTTAGGGTTGGTTTCCAAAACGGAGTTAAGCCTGCTCCTGGAGAGTGGAGAATCAATGGAGAATCAGTTAAAGAAGCTGTGTAGTCAAGGACAAGGCTCAATCCTTGTCAAGGTAACTGGTCATATTCCAGAAAAGGATTAACACTATCCATTTGTTGCGCATCATTCTAAGGTTAACTGTATGGGCGAACCAACCAATAGTGTATTTCTAACCCTACAACTCAAGCTTAGCCACTACCCAAACCCTAAACCAAACTCTAACACTAATGCATGTTCTAATCTTAAACGTAACCTCGATACTAACCATGCTTTTGGTAATCAACTAAGCTTGAGCAGATAGTCAAGCTTCAGCCAGTTAGCTGAAGAGCCCTTGTCCTGCATTTTTATAGGGTTTTTTTTTTGCCTTTTTGAGTTTTCTCCTCTGCAATCCACTTGTGGTGTTTGTGTAGATTTCTGTAACAGCTCTAACAACCAGTAATTAATTTTTATATGAACATTTCCAAACCTTTCTTTAATTCTAAGAATTAAACAGTCTGGACTGAAATGCTCCTCATAACTTGGAAGTGAAAGGGTGGACTAAACAGCCGTGGGCCGAGTAGGTGCTTCTATGTAAATAGGTTGGTTTTTGTTACATCACAAAAACAAAGAAACAATGAGAAACAATGAGAATATGGAAATGAGTCATGGACTCTGTGGCCCAGACAATTTTAAACCGTTTAACATACTATTCAACAGTTTTATTTAAAAAGTGAATTTCTGTCACTTTAGGAATTTTAGCATTTGCCATTAGAGAAAAAGTGTGTTGAAAAGTTTGAAGAATTGAAGAAGCGTTTGCTACAGTTTTGGGCCATTTCTTGAAGAAAAAAGGAACCGAGCGCCTTTCAGGCAGTTTTTTCCAGTGAACAGACTTTAGTTCTGCAAAATAACCAAAAAAGCGCTGTTAAATACTCTCTTTTCAAGTCTATCCCTTTCAGCACAGGTCGGTTTCATCAGTTTCTGCACAGGTCGCCTATTTGGAGTGAGCCCTGGCTGGTGAGCCTCATAGCCCCAGCCTCCTCTCCGAAAATGGCAAAGAAGTTCAAACAGATGAGAGCTGGACCAGCTTCAAAAACCTCGTCTTCTCGGTCTTACTCTCTAAAGCCCTGTGGCTTGGAAGTCATTAGAGAAGTGTCGTCTGTTGACAGCGCTCTTTAACCCTCTGTGTGCTGTTGCATAAGGTCGCCCTCTGCCACTCACTCGCTCCCAGACTGCCCTCACGCAAAGTAATCCTGTGGTCTTTATTTATTTATTTCGCTCACGTTCTGAAGAATTGCAATTTAAGCTATTCCAGACATACCGTGTATTAAAGGATTAGGACTGAAGCCTAGGTAGGAGGGGAGATTTTATGGGCTTAGTAAAATAGGGATAGATAGTCCCCTTCCTATTCGGGTTTTGTTTTCACCTTCCCACATTTCTCTCTTTCTGATGAGTCTGGGTTGCTTTGACAACATTATGAAGAGAAGAATGCATTTTGAAATTATTTTTTTTTCCCAATGATAATTCTGTCAGTTAGAGCTGTTTGCTTTTTTCCTCCTGCATTTGTTGCATTTAAATGCCTTTGTGGAGTTGAAGAGCCTCTGCAGAACGTTCTAGGCCTCTTCACATCTCAATTGATATTCACGGAAGGCATCAGCATCGTCAAACTACAATAAAAGCATCAGAAAGTGCTTGAAATCATGCTTTAATGGCTTAATTATTCTGCCTGAATAACACTCACGCCATTAGTTTGTTTACCGAATGATCCCATTCAAGTGAGAACGAATGTTTTCATCCACAGTATCTGGATCAAACTATCCATTATGATAACCGTGTGCGACAGGAAAGGATCAAGAATACATGGTACACCCTGAATTTATGGGAAGGGGGGGGGGGGAATGCTAATTTAATTAGATGTAAATAAGAATCTTTTGTGTATAGATTCCACTGTAATGAGTTTATGAAACATGTTGCTGTATGAAATGCACAGTATGAAACAGTTGCTAGTGATGTTGGTGTACATAGTTGATTCCCATGATAAGTGTTTATTGAGTCAACAGAAGCAAGATAACCATGAACCATGTCCTGTTTTTTTTTTCTGGGGTAATTAAGCATGCATTCAAACAACATAAAGAATAACATCTTATTGTGCGTTGTGCTTTTAACGTTGTGGCTTGTGATTCAGAAGTCATATAATCAGATAGTGTCGATGATTAAATCCACATAGGCTTGGTATAGAATTTGCTTGGTGTACTCTAATATTAACTATGCTAGATCAGGGCACAAATCCTGGCAAACTCATTGTTTTCTCAATGCTCCGAAATGATCCACTGGACACAAGAGAGGTGCAGGAGTGGTCCTGTGTGAATTATTCAGACTGAAGTGTGGCCGCTGGTTCGGGTTTCTCTAAAGCAGCTAAACGACAGGGTTATCAGGTAACAGCAGAGCGTCTCCGGCCCAAAACAGACAACATTCAACCGTATCATTGGCAAAGTTCAACAAGGTCACATTATGGCCCTGAAAGAGCCTCTCAGAAAGCCATCAGCAGTTATGCTATGTTTTTTGACCAAGCTTAAGAGTGGTGAATGCATTAAAAGGCATTTTGAATGTCCAAAAAATATATATATAACATAATACATGGCAGCTATTTAATGTATGATGTAATATTTCATAGCATTGCCAAAGAACTTGGCCAGCTTTGACTGTGCAAACAGCTGCATCCTGGTCATTTGGCTCGTGGATGTGTTTAATGTTCAGTATCAGTCATCCCCACCCTTAACACAAATGCAAATATTTAGCCGCCACAAGGCTTGTAATAACCAGGGTGTGTTCTGTGCTTTTATAACCCTACAGACCTATGTGCAAACAGAATAACCCTAATCAATGCCCCTGTTTCACAGTCCTCATTTTAGCCTCATGTTCCACATCAAATGTTTTATTGCACACCATATAAAAAGAATGAAAAGTAATCTTATTGCAAATGCATGTGTTTTTGCAACATAAAGACAATTATCAAAGTCTTATTGCAGAAAAAAAAAAACATGGAATGACCTCCTCCTGCTGGCAGTGATATCTGTTGCGCTAGAGCTGTGGTTTTATAGCAATTGCCTGTACCAGGTGAAACAATACCCAGATCCCGCCCTCATGGTGTGCAGCATGCAAATTCTCTCCCCCGCAGGTATCAGGTTCCTAGTCCCTTCAGCGAGAAGAGAAGGAGCTGACAGTCCTGTTGTGCTCATCAGCAAGTTCGCTGCCTGGGATGCACTAGGGACAGCATCCTGAGTAAACACCCAATATCCAGTTGACCGTCAAACCTGCTAAACCAGAAATGCCAATAGCGAATCTGCTGGGAGTGCGCTTTGACATACAGCTTCTGGGCAAGCTGACTCTGTCTGTGGCTGCCATTCTGCTCATCTCCTGGGCTTACAGATTCTACAGCTCCAGGGCTCAAGGCCAGGCTCAAACTGACAGCAGAATCCCTCTGCCCAGGGGCACTCAAGCAAGCCCTGAAACCTGCAGCAACTGCAAAACGGTGTTACGACCCCAGAACAAAACTGCAAAAGAGGGGACTAATGGAGAAAGCCAGACTACACCATCCTCTGTGGATTCTGAGCAAAACATCTGTAAACCAGGGAACGATAATGCCACGCTTGAAAAAAACGAGTCTAAAACTGAAGTCTTTTCATCTGACGCTGTGGAAAATTCTACTTCTTCAGGACAGAGTTACATGGAGGAACGTGGACAATATGAAGATAATGCAACAGTTGAAACAAAGGACTGTAAATCTTTACAGCTTCCCGATGTGGCAAGTCCAACTGGACGTCGTTCACCATGTTTGTTCAGAAAGCTTGATGGTGCTGTTGAGGTCGGCAGAGAGCTCAGGCAAGACTTGGGGCACCTGGGAAACTTTTCCAGATTTCAGTCAAAGGCTGAGATCAAAATGGAGAATGCTGATCTAGTATTGGAGGGAAAAGGTGAGCAGACTACTGGGGTGCGTGGAAAGATTTATGATTATTTTGTTGAGTCATCCTCACATTCTTTTTCTGACTTGAGCCCCACCCACTCTCTAAGTCCAACCTTTGGAGCTTATGAAGTTGGTACTTTGTTTGATGCACACTCATCAGAGTTGTCCAGCCCCATGGAAAAAACTCGAACACCAAGTCCCTTACCTTCCTCCTTGATTATTAGAGATCTAGAGTTTCAGTTAGATGTTGAGCCTTTATCTCCTATCAAGCCAGAACCTGTAAAACTTCTTAGACATGGACTAATCCGTAAGGACAGCTATCTTGCTGCTGCAGTAGACTCCGAACGCCAGATCCCATTCCCTCCTCTAGTGACCTCAACACCTCATAGTTGCTCAACAGCACTTTACAATGAGAAGTCACAAAGCTGTTCTGATTCAAATAAAGAAATACGACCGGTCACAGGGGAATGTTCTGAAGATCCACAGGTAGAAACAGTGGCGGGGGCCAAGTTTCTAAACTTTCCTCAAAAGAACATAGGAATTTCTGACCTAGAGTGTTTAACTGGCAAGCTTGACTTAGGCAACTGTATGGAGGCACTGATGCTGGCCAAGAAACACAGACACAGTGCTCTCCAAGAGGCTGCTCTCAGAGTTATGTCAGACAATTACTTTCAGGTCCTGCGAGATCCTAATTTGTATGGCCGACTGAAAGCAGGTGAGCGGGATGAGATCCAGAGACAGCGCATGAGAGGCAGAAGATGCTTAATGGTGGCAGACATGGAGTCACCAGAATGGAGTAGACTTCCATCACAGTCTACAGGCTATGAGGCCAATAAAGCATCCAGTGGACTATTTTACTACGATGACTACAAAGACACCTGGCACCATCAGTCCCAAATCCCTCAGGAGGTGCTGTCTCGGGGTTGTGCTATGTGCACAATGGACAACTACCTGTTTGTAGCTGTAGGCTTCCAAGGGACTGACCGTCTAGCGGTGCCTTCAAGGAAGGTCTTTTGTTACAATCCTATGACAACCATCTGGAGTGAGATCTGTCCAATGAATGAGGCCAGGCCTCACTGTAAGCTTGTTGCCCTACAGGACAGTGTCTACGCAATCGGAGGGGAGTGTCTGGCAACAGTGGAGCGTTATGACCCTAGGACCAACAGATGGAGCTTTGTTGCACCACTGCCCAATGAGACTTTTGCTGTTGCCCATCGTGCCACAGCTTGCAATGGAGAGTTGTTTGTTTCAGGAGGCACGTTGAGATACACGCTGTTACGCTACAACCCCAAGACTGATATATGGAGGCAGAGCTTGATAGTGGGCAGCAAAGAGAGGACCACAGAAATGGTAGCAGTGCGAAACTTCCTCTACAGGTTTGATGTGAGCCCCTCCATGGGTATAAGTGTGTATCGCTACCATGCTGTGGCCAGGCTTTGGTACGAGTGCTGCTCCAAGCGAATGCCTCACTGCCCTGCCTTCCAGTGCGTTACCATGGACGACATTATCTACTGCGTCAGTCGGCAGTTCACCATGAGATTCTTAGCTGACGAGATATCTCCAGGCTTTGTGGCAGAGGATTTAAAGGTCCTCTCAGCAGCCAAGGGCATTTTGTTCCCGTTTGTCCTTGCTCTGCCAGATAAAAGCACTATTCAGACCAGCGTTTGAGCAAGGTGAAAGACTGAGTGGTACGAGCAAACATTCGTAGTTGGAGACCAGATTAAGCCCTTGATATGTTACTGGAATGCAGTCGTCTCAATCAGAGGCACTAGAAATGAAATATCAAGGCTATTAATGCCAGTAATTGTAAAACTAGATCAGATTTAATGTGCACTTTCTGCTAGATAAATCTTCCATTCCAATGAGAGCTGTTTGTTACTGAGGTTTTCCATCCACTCTTGAGTCTAAGTAAACTCTTAAATCTTGCTAATGCTCTGGTGCTCCTGCTTAAAGTGTTTTGCTCCAATATACTGCTCTGGAGCACTATAAGCAAAACGTCAACTAATCAATATGTAGTGTAGAGCAATGCTGCAATTACTAAAGCTGCTGTAATGAATTACACAAATGCCTGTCATTTCCAGGATTTATGAAAGATGGCTTAAGGATATGCATGGCATGCTTGCACTCGCTTTTACTCCTGTTTGTGAATTTGCACTCATGAATAATTCAAGACGATAAATAATTGAACATCTTCTTCCCGTGTCCTTCGTTAGAGCCAAAGTCTTAATTGGTATGTGCACCCCTGTCACATGAGCACAGGTTAACGTAATGCTTTGTAGTACTAGTTCAACAGGCTCCGCCTTCCTATAATCTTCTTCCTAACACATTTCTTATCCAATGACATATATTCAGACAAGCCTCAGGTAGTTTCAGGTATCATTTTATGTATTTTCTTTGTTACCAGAAAACAATTCTTTATATCTTCATAAATCTTTTTGGTGAAAAAGCCTTTTTTTCCCTGTGTGTGAGGAAAAATGTATTCATATTGTTATTATTATTTTATTTATTTATTTATTTATTATGAGGTTGCTGTCACAGTCACTTTCACATTTACACATACACTTACTTTTAAATGTACATCGTCAGAAAAATACATTTGGGCTAAAAAAAAAATGTAATAGAAATGTAAAAGAAAGACAAAGCCAGAAATGAAATAGAATAAGTCAGTAGAAATAAGACAGTTATGGCTATTTCTACAGTGAAATAAAAAAAAAAGACTACTGGGAACAAAAGAAGACAAATTCAGAAGCCAAACAGAAAAGGTAATCAGTAGCCAATACATAAGAAAATAAGCCATTGGAGAATGAACGAAGGACACATAGGAGAAGCCGATGAATAAAACAACTTAAGAAAGATTTCACTATAGAGAAATCAAAGGGAAGGCCATTTTCACTAAAAGTATGAGATGTTAATTTCCCAAAATGTCATTAAGTTACTGTTTAGGATAGCATTCATTTAGTGATGCGCTTTTTCACAAAGTAGACCAACAAAGGGACCTTCTGTCTTGTCTGGTAGACAAATATAACCTCAAGTTGGCCATTGAGCACCTAGGACTCATTATGAACTGTGTTTTAAGAGTTTCTTTTCTTACAAAATGTACACTTTTTGTTTTGATTTTATTACAGGCCCAAAAAGAATGAATAAAGGTCCCCTTATGTGATTGACAGTATTGGTATGTTTTAATCAAGCCTCAAATTGTTTTTCTTTTCTCTTTTTTCAAGTAAGATGAAAGTAAAGTAATACTCACTGAAAGTAACGGAAACGAGGTTTTCAAAAGGGCTGCATGAAATCAATGCAAAACAACTGTGCTAATGAAACAATAAAGCCTGCAATACAATGAGCCTTACAAATGAATATGTGTGATCACACCATGGTTAGTTCCACACAAGAGCAATCAAAGCAAGCGTAGATGAAACAATAGCAGATGATGCATTGCACTGCAATGGCCGGCCTGTGTGCCTGTGGTCTGTAACTATGGCACCATCATGTGGCCGCTGCAGTGGATTTTCGGAAACTTGACTGGCTGTGTGTGGAAGTGGTACCGTGATAGAAAGGCACGCGTATCTTATGACCGAGAGAGGTTTAGCTGTACTGGTGGATGGCAGGAGTGCTGTGACACAGATGGTTGACCATCAGATATAAGCATCTTTAATTTCTAGTAATGAAACACTTTGATTCACTGTAATTAAGCACCTAATGGGATGGGAGTTGGACAGGTCCCCTCAGAGCCACCAGCCTATCCTACAAATGAGTCACTCCTCAGCGGCGTTCTCGAACTGAACAGTTTGTGCGTCTGCAAGCCTATTCTGGGACAATAATGAGGCAAATTATATCCATGACAAATGTGTGTGAGAAATAGAATTTGCAAGTCGTTACTGGCTAAATTGATAAACATGGCTCAGCAAATAGAACCAGTTCACTCTTGCTTCCTCTCGATGTCTCTCTCTCTCTCTCGCTCTCTCTCTCTCTCTGTCTTTCAGACACACACATACCTTCATACATAAATCTGTACATTCGGTAAATATTAAAAAAGATAAAAAGGGACATGCCTCCTTGCATAGCAAAAACACACATAGACAAAACACACACCTCCATATAAGTTTGTGTTTGAGGTTAAAATGATCGTTTAAAAAACTGCAAGGCACAAAATTTGGTCTATGTGGAATATGTTCTGTATACCATAAGGGTCCATATCCAGGCCCTTTAGTAGTACCAAATAATCTGCAATTGTCACTGGACATGCCTCACTCTGCTGCTAACATTTACATTTATTCATTACATTCATTGCTTCATTTCCAGAACTGCTTCAAAGTGCACAGAGAACATGAACGAGTTCATGACCAAAAAATAAATAAATAAATAAACAACCAAATATAAGTGCAGGTCATGAAAACAAATTAAGCCATTATGTGTAAAGAGCACTGTGTTTAGACTTGTTCCTGGCCTTTACAATGAATTTCCAAACTCTTCTGTTCATATACGGTCCTAGGAAACACCTGGAGATCAAAGGGAACCTTTTTCGTTAAGGCTTGTACCTTAATTGCAAAGAACCTTCAGATGATGGTGAGGTTCTTTACAGTTTAACCTTTAATTGTTAAAGAATCTTTACATTATGTGGAGGTTATTTACACTTCGTTAGTAATGAATATTTCTATTCAGTGTTCTTTACATACACTTTCATTGATAAAGAATCAATGTATTACATTGCTTTTTTAGATCGGAACCCTTAACTCGTTCTGAATCTTTTCAGCTCTTCAGCCTTTACTTAGTAAAGAGCCTTTCCATTATCTGGAGGCTCTTTAAGCTATGATGTTTAGTTGATAGGGAACCTTTTTCTCTAACCTTTCTATGTGGAAGTTCTTTAATGTTCAGCCCTTAACTGGTGTTGAACCTTATATACGGTATGGAATAATGAATTGGTGGTTATGTGATTGTTTACTTTTAACCATTCATTGTTACTGAACCTTTGCAGTGCATAAAATCTTTAATGGGCATAAAGCAATGGGAGCTTCTTTAAAGCTGAACAAGGCCTTGTGTGTGTTACAGCAGGATTATACACATGGCAGCAGTGGCAGGAAGCTGGCTGTGTTTCCGGGCCTGTGGTCCGGCTCCAGGTTTTTCTTGTTGCTGGAGATGAGGCGTGGCGCTCTGGCATGCCGTGGCTGGCAGAAAGTGCTTGAGGGGTGCAGTGGATACGCGGTTTTATACACACTCAGCATGGGCAACACACCCTGCTGCTGCGCCACCCGTGCCCGAAATGACTCCAGCAGACCGTAGTTCGTCGGAGGGCCTGTTTGTGTGTGTGTGTGTGTGTGTGTGTGTGTGTGTGTGTGTGTGTGTGTGTGTGTGTGTGTGTGTGTGGAGAGAAAGAGAGAGAGAGAGGAGGAGAGAAGGACTCAGCTGTTCTGCACTGCAGTCATTAATTACCCCACTGACAGATTTGGAACATTGTCTCTGCTAACTTTTAGCTACTATTACTCCTGATGCATTACTGATAAAGCACAAAATGTAGTAAATGACTTCCAATAAAATGTTATGACTTTTTCTGCCATTACATTCGCCTGCATAAAACAGAGCTGTAGACATGCACTAAAACTTTGAAGAGTGTCAAAAAACTTCGGTGCTAAAACTCACTTTACAATGTTATTAATTTCCATGGAGAGACAGAGCTTTATTGAGATAAACATAAAGCCCAAATTCACTTGTTTTATGCAAGTGGCCTCTTTCTTTGGTCAAGAAGACATAAATTACAGCTCTAGCGCACCAATAAATTTGAATTTTGATATAAAAAAAGAGTTACCTTTGCCAGTACTACAGGTATATTATAGGAAGAGAAAATACCTTATTAGTGTTATACAGCATTTATTTGTACTCCCATGAATCATTTTTGAGAGGGATTAGCACATGGACATTTAAAAAATGTACAATTATTTTCACATGATGTTTTGGTAAAAGCCCAGTGCCCAGTTTTACCCCAAATAGTTTTTAGATTAACTCTTTACTAGTGCCCATATATATCCCAGCTTATAGTTCCCCACTCTGCACTAATGAGGAGGGTGCGGACAGGGCACAATCCCCCTTTATGAAATTTGTCAATTAACCAAAGCTCATCTAGAGCACCAGAATGGCCAGAAATGGCCTTCGACCAAGACTAGAGTACAATTGTATTTATCAAGCACCCAGATTAGACATTAATGGTCACTCTGTGGTAACTCTGGGCTTCCTGTACCTAGGAGATATTTAATACCTTGTATCGGATGATCAGACCTCTCAGGTATCCAGCCCATTTTATCAGAGTGCCAGGTGCGGAGGCCAGGGAGGTCAGAGGTACGCTGTCGGCAATAAGACTCATCATAGAGAGACACCAGGTTGTGTGATCTGGTGCTTGTGTGATCATGATGGAAGAGGAGCAGCCTGGAGGGAAGACCCTGCACACAAAAATACTTATATTCAAACTGGGAATTCCAGCTGGTAAAGCTACATATTGTGGCAATGTGACATTTCAAAAGAACTACATACTACATACTGACATAAAATAAACATTGACCTCTAAGCATTAAGTCAATGGACAGATTCTGCAGGATCTCAGTGGGTTTAATAACTTGCATGAGGTAATTGACCACATGCCAAAAAATGTGGCACATAGAGATTCAATTGAAAAACATTGAAGTAGTCCTTTAAAATAAAAAGATGTAGATCTTTAAGATCTTATAACATTAAAATCCGATTTTTGACTGCAATAAACTGCGAGTGTTATCATACACCATGTCTGACTGAACTGGGAGTTTTTATTTATATTTTAGGCCTCACATTGAATATCAGGCTATACTGAAAAGAACTAAAAGGTGGAGGGAATTAGGTGACAACAGTGTCCAAAAATGCTGCAATGCTGCATAAAGGATACTTTTATACTTCGACAAACCAAGTGATTTGATACAAAGGTTAGTTGCTCTGTCCTATGTACCCAGATAATACCTAGATATGCTCATTATGAGATCATGTTTGGCCTGAGACTAGATGCTCTATACAGGAAAATGCAACCCTTTGGCAATCAGTTCTTAACCCCAACTACTACAGTTCAATTAAAACTCCAAAGAAAATAATAGCAATATCTCACAAAGCCTGCTATGGAAAATATTAGAATGGTTAAGATCCCTGTCTGCGTCTAAATCTTTTGAAGAACATTAATAAATACTGGCCTTGTCCTACAACTCTATGATTATGGTTTTATTATGGTCCAGCTGGGCCTTTAAACAAAGGCTATTAATCCTAAAATCTAATGAGGAGATAATGGGCGTAAATGAATCCCCTGACCAGTTCTGATCTCCGTTTCCAAAATTAAATGTGTAAATGTGAACAAGATATTTTAATAGTTACATTTTTTGCAACCTTGGTCCCTCTCACAGTTACATGGTATGTTTAAAAGAATTCTGACACCCTAATTAGTAGAGTCAGCTGAAGAGACAAATTGAAATGCACCTATGCCCTGCTGGTATAAACTCCATAGAAAAGCATCAGCAAAAGAGTGTAATTCTCCAGAGCAGCTGCATGAGCCTGCAGTCATCATGCCTAGTGCCAAATGTTGGCTCGAGAGGTATAAGCCCCCCAGCACTGGGCTGGGGATCAGTATAGCTGTATAGTTGGTGTCTCTGATCCAGAACTAATTATCCAATCAGTTCCTGACCTCACTAATGCTCCTGTGACTGAAAGCAATTAAATAATCACAACAGTGTCCTAACATCTTAGAAAAGTAGCAGCATAAACATGTGTCTACAAATGTGTAGGCATATGGTGAAGTTAAACAGAGCAGGTGCACCATAAATGTCCTCTGCACTGGTCTATGTGTCTAATGTATGGATCAGTGACTACCCCATCGCCATGGTGATGGAGAAAAAGATGCAAGGAATATTCAGAATTATGCAGAAAAGTGTCTGACTTTCTAAAATCACACACATTTGATGTATTTGTAGCGCAAACCTCAGATCTACGCAGCGCATGACGTCTCACAATCACATCTGGCCTGTGGTCCAGCTGGGGCCTGAAGTCCAGACGATTAGTGCTGCTTGCGGTCTTACACTCTCGGGTGAACTGGATATAGACACACACACACACACACACACACACACACACATTTTTATATTCTATGTATATATATATATATATATATATATTAGTGCTATCAAGCGATTAAAATTTTTTATCTAATTAATTACATGGTGTGGCGATTAATTAATCGAATTAATCGCATTTAATCGC
>JBBPCW010000133.1:10624367-10642075 GCA_037974425.1 Phenacogrammus interruptus
TATACCATGGATTTACACCTGGTATTCAAATGTGTTGGTGAAATTGAAATGCAATGGCTATGTGGCAAATAGAATATACATATCAGCTCACGAACAGACAATTGCTGTTGTTGATTCTTGTCTTTCTGATCTATTTTCTTCACAAATTTATTTACTTGCAATGATTCATACAAGAAGTTGTTTAGAATAATGAGTCATTTTAATCATTCGAAATGGAGAAACAATGGTGAACAGAAAACATTATCTTAACTAGCTTGATACTAAATCAAATCAAGAGGAGAAACCAGTGGCAGCAGCTGAACTGAAGCAGTGATGCCTCTGTTTAGTGGTGGCAGTCTGTTGGGAATGCTAACGGGATTCCGCAGAGCCCTCTTGGCTGGGGAGTGGTGCTGTTGATGAATTCGCGCCCGTCGGGATCTCTATTGCTGTTGTTGGACAGGGATTCCGCGCCGGACCAAATTTACCATCGGCCCACCGGGCAATTGCCCAGTATCCCCGATGGCCAGTCCAGCCCTGCTCAGGCTACTTGCGTGGTTTTCTTGGGTAACGTCAGATGGATTTACACCTGCGTTTTCACTGTATGGCCAAAAGTATGTGGGCACTCCTTATAAGTTCAGGTGTTTTGGCCACATCCATTTCTAATGGTATAAAATCAAGCACATAGTCATGTAATCCCCATAGACAAACAAAGTCTTAGTGAAAAGTTTCACTGTTGTAGGATGTCACCTTTGCTAGATTTGTGCCCTTTCTGCCTTAATCATCTGTAGGTTCTAGTGTAGTTAAACAGAGGCACCTAGGGACAGCACTAGCTCAGCCAAGAAGCGGTGAACCAGAGATGTTCAGCAAGCTCATACAGGTGTGATGCTCATGTGTACACATAGTTTTGGCCAGTGTGAAGTGTATAGTCTTGTATAATGTGTGAAAGGAGTCTGAATACGAGAAGCTTTTAAAGCCACATATTGCAGTCACTAAATATATGTTATTTATGGGCTACATCATATAACTTTACAAAATATAACTTTATAATCAATAGAAAGGTTAAAAATCACCATAAAGTGAAAAAGTAGCAACAGATAGTGCTAGCACTGGGCAAATCTAATATGACCTTACTGTCCTCTGTAAAGGATGTTAACTATAAACAGTCTAAAGAAGTCTAATGTAGAGTCTGTAAGTCTGTAACCACAAAAATGACCAAATATTTGAATTAAGTCATGTGACATATTTACTGTCTGCTGTTTTGGCCACCTAATTTCTCTTGATCACACACACACACACACACACACACACACACACACACACACACACACACACACACACACATTTAAACTGTTTTCATGCTCCTGGAGCAGAAAATGGCTGGACCCATATGCTCATCAGGCCGTGTAATCACACCAAGAATGTATGTGCATGAGAGAGGAAGAGGGAGAGAGGCAGGGAGAGAGAGAAAAACAGATGAAGAGAGGGGAGCATCATCCCTTATTTCATTATCTTTCCCTGAGCCTACAGACTGAGAGATCTTATCGCCCAATCACTGCCCCCTGTGTTCCTGCTCTGGCCAATCCGCTTTCTCTTAATCCCTTACTAAAATGAGTGACCTGCAAAAAAAAAAAAAAAAAAAAAATTTCTGAACCCTCAGTGAAAGACACTCTTCTTTTCCTCACATTCCAGGTCACTAATACAGAGCACATTCCTTCTGCTGAGATTGTATAATTTCCCTTCTCATTGTAGCTCAAGAGATTGTAGGCCTTAAACTCGACGTGCCCTCCATTCTCTGCTGGCAAATAAATTCTTTCTTTTTTACTTTTAATGCTCATTGTTTTACTATAATTACTTATACTGAAATATATATTTTAGTTTCTTAAGACGTGCTTTAGCCTTCATTTCGTCTCTCTTTTTTATACTGACCTTTGATTCCTGTCTCCTATCAGCTGATCCTGTGGGGCCGTACTGAGAAGTACCTGAAGGAGGCATGTGAGGAGTTAACCCTCATGGGGACCGAGTGCCACTACTTTGTATGCGATGTGGCCAATAGAGAAGAAGTATACAAACAAGCCAAGGTGGTACGAGAAAAGGTATGCCATTCAAATATTACAGAGACTAGTTCTGCATTGGAACTGCAGCAGTAATGTAGCTAGTGAGTAATGGAAGCATGTACAAGTTAGTAAACCATTGCATTCCTAAACCAATGTATGCTTGCCTCATACAACATGCAGTTGCTTAAGTATCACAAATCGATCGAAGTATCATTTTGACAGGTAACAAAAGTCATATAGTGGTTTCAACCACACACTGTTTCAGTACAGTTTGATAAATTAAAAATTGCTGCAAGTAAACGTAAGTACTTGATAACTACATTAGCCTTATAGATCCAATGTGATTCCACTTCGGGGTATAATTAAAATGAATTAATTTGTTTTAACTGTCCATTGAAGAGGATCCTTTATTTTCATACTGGTCTCTAAAAACACCAGAGCTGGAGTGGGCGCTTGCCTGCTATCTTGACTCGCTGCATTCGGATAAAGATTACTCCTCACTTGAAATGTCTGGATAAGATAGGAGAACGGCTGGCTGTCAGTTCCTGTGACATTGGGAGCGAAGCCATTAAACTAGGTGGAGAACGCTTTTATGGGAACACAAAGGTCTAACAAAGGTCTCTCATTTTTTTATTATGACATCAGGTTGGGGATGTCACCATCTTGGTGAATAATGCAGCAGTGGTGCATGGGAAAAGTTTGATGGACAGTGATGATGACGCCCTCTTGAAGTCGCAGCATATAAATACAATGGGACAGTTCTGGGTAAGCACTGCATCAAACTTCATCATCATTATACTTTAACTACATTTGCAGAATTCAGGGTTATTTTTAATAACACACTGAAAACACAAATTTGAGTGGATAAACTAAATGCACTATTTAATAAAAACAATAAAAATGCCAAGTACTATTGTGATACGTAGCTTTAGGAACTTATTTGTGGTCAGTTCATTTATATCTGAGGAATTACTCTGTGACTGGACACTTTGGTTAGACATTTGCTGGGCAAGAAGTCCAACAAATCAGTAGAAATTCAGTAGAAATGTGTAAGAATGTGCTAATGTGTTTGTACACTCCTAGTAAGTGCAGAGAAACAGATGTAAAAGGGAGGGGCAAGAGAATGAGAGTAGAAGAGCACCACTGGTTGGTGGATTTGCCACTGGCCCACACCTATAAGTGTCATCTGCTGACAAAATGCGGGGAAATTCCAAACCACAGACTTTCTGTCAAAGCATTTGGAGCATCACAGTGAATGTCTGGGCCTCAAACTTGTGGCATCTGGACTTCTCTAGCATGACACGAGATCAAAAAGCCTTATCTGAGGCTGAGAGATAATTGTGGGCGTCTGTAGGAGAAACAGAAACCTTGCCCGCAGTCACAGCGTTCCTCGATATGATAATGTTGCCGTCTGCATTCCATACACTTTCAGGAGATTCCATGCATTTACCTTTTCCATTAATTTTTCCCTTCCAGACTACAAAAGCATTCTTGCCTCGTATGCTGGAGCTGCAGAAAGGCCATGTTGTCTGTGTGAATTCCATCCTCTCTCTGTCGCCTATACCTGGTGCCATAGACTACTGCACCTCTAAGGCATCATCGCTGGCCTTCATGGAGAGCCTGACCCTGGGCCTGTTGGACTGCCCTGGTGTGGGCTGTACCACTGTGCTCCCGTTTCACACCAACACAGAGATGTTCCAGGGCATGAGAGTGAGGTAAGCTTCCATATAATTCTCTGATCTCACTCTCTCTCTCATATATGTGTAGTATAGATAACAGACAGTAGTGTGACATTGTCATTAACAACCAATAATGATGACAAAAAGTTTAACCGATAATCTGTTTGATATATCCCACCCAGGTTCCCCAAACTCTTCCCACCCCTCAAACCAGAAGTTGTTGCACAGAGAACAGTGGATGCAGTCCGGACCAACACAGCCTTTGTCTACCTTCCTTGGACCATGCATGCATTGGTTATCCTTAAAAGGTATAGTCTTTCTGCAAGCAGTATCTTGTGTCTAAATACTGTTTTTAATGTGATATAGTTTAATGAGTTATAGTCAAAAATTCAGGCTTCAGAATGACCACTCCTGCATTTTTTTTCAACATCCTAAAGTTTGGACATGCCCACTCATTTAAAGTTTTATGAAATTAATGCTGTTGAGCTTTATACCACTCTCGCCGACTATTGGCATTGGACATGCAGGCTTGGCAGACTCTTGTGCAGCTGCTGTAGCACGTCACATGCTAGGCTTCTTGGAGATTATTCAAGCTGTGCATGCAGAACGGAAAACCTTAGTCAGCAAAGAGTGTCCCTTATAGTAGCAATATGACCAAAAGTATCCAGACACCCTTTCAAATTAATTCATTAATCAGAAGAAGTGTCTGGATACTTTTGGCCACATTGCTTACTTCTGCAAGTGTTTGGTGATTTATGCTAAGTGCTGGATTGTAATGAGGTGAAAAAGAAGAAGTCTGTTTATTGTGGCCTTTTCCATTAAGTAATATATACCTCTCTTCATCTTCCTTCTTTCAATCAGCATCTTACCCCAAAGTGCTCTAGAAGAAATCCACAAGTTCTCCGGAACCTACACGTGCATGAACACTTTCAAGGGACGGACATAAGAACTCCACAACTGGTCAGGCAGTTCCTTTGTAGCGATGAGGACGGAGTGCATTAGACTTCTGTAAGCCAGACACAACTGGTGACAATGGAAAGTTCAGAAACCAGTGAGCAAGTTGTCCTTTTTTAGAGACACTGAATGGAGGACAAACAAAAGGATAATATGCAAATTCCCAGCAAATGTTGTTCAGACTGCAGGACTGTCTTCTGGTCTTCACTGACCTCTGTGTGTGTATTTTTATGAATGAACTTTAAACCCACACTGTGCACAGTCTCGCCAGAAAAGCAGCCCCACAGCCACCACTGTAATGGATCTGTATTTACCCATTTCTTTTAACAGTCTGTTGGTTTTTTTAACAAGCTAATGTCACTGTAAATTCAACATTTGAATAAATTGCAGTTTTGAGATACTTTTGAATGTTTTGATAGTTTGGGGGGTTGCAAAAACATAGGCGAGGATGTCCTTGCTTCATATTGAGCTTGTGCGGTTGCCAGATTGGGCGGACGTCTTTCAACAAATGTGACAGAGCTGTAAATATTTCCAGCCATGAGCTCAGAGTTTGTGACTGTGTTTGTTTTTGTACATTTTCTGGACAGATCTGCCCTGACTTTGAATGACAATCAGGGTAAAACAGGGATAAGCATGACGTCAGGGCCTCTAGTTGGCCCTGAATTATAAAGATTGTTCTACAAAAGCTCCAATTTTTGTCTTTGTTTTGTTTTTGTTTTTTTTAAGAAAGTGCAAAACTATTTCTTTATGGTTATCAGGGTAAAAGTTAAGCTCTACCACATGCATCTATGAAAAAGGACCACCATAGATCACCATTAACCAGATATTATTTGAATGGTTGACCATTCTATATGTTGTCTGCTGTTGGATTTTTAGGTTGATGGGCTATTGTCAACCTAACAATGACACTGTAAAATCCTTAGCAACACACTACTGTGGCTGATACACTCATGCCAGGACCACACACACTCAGGCCTGGGGTCAAGGGGTCTTTTTAGGGGTCATCCAATTACCATACCTCATTTTGAACATGGTTCTATAGTAGCAAGCAGCAAAAAACGCGCATTTTGGAAGCCCTAATCATGGTTAGTAGCTTCAACCGCAGACCACTAACATGTCAGTGTCAATGCTGTGTTAATTGCCACCCAAATATTTGGTCAAAAGTGCCCTTTCCATTAATGAATGGGATACTGGGAGGCTTATAAATGGTGCAGAAGCAGCCTGCAGACTATTTTAAGTCTACAAGGTGTGCCTATATGGTAGGTGTACAGGATAAAATGGCTAATGAATATTTGAGCTTGAATGGAATCTACAAGCTTACAAACCAAACACACCTGAGAAACTGAACCCACTCTTTCAGGCTTTAATGTAGGTCATAAACTTTTACAAATATTGGCTTTTCATGTGAAAGGTAGAAAGAGTGTTTCATCTTGGACTGCTTTTTGAACACACAGCACACAGCCAGTTAGAACACAAGGTATTTACAGAGGGTTTTTACATCTTGATCTTAGAGTCACAGTAACAAAAAACAGCTGTCTAGTTCGAAAGGATAAAGAGAGGTTGCAAAATTGTTCTGGTAAAAATGACCAACACAAACCAAGAAGTGTAGGATATGGGTCCCTTAAAATTTTGAATAGTGATCTAGAAATATAGCAAGATCTTTAATGTTTGTTACTTTTTTTCTTCTTGTTTATTGCCAGGTTTAAATACAAAAAAATGACATTTTTCTCTGGTGTCTGATATTTGGAGCCCAAAGGTCTGAGACCACAAGCATGTGTATATGGTATAAATAGAATGTGTATGTGGTACTCATGTACGATATGGTGCGTATTTATTGATGCGTGTACTGAGGAAGTATAAAAGCAAAAGTGTGTGTGTGCGCGCGTGTTTGTGTGTGTGTCTTGTGTCAAGAGAAGAGTGTGGAAACCCACCCATGAACCCAAAACAGCCTGAATCTGACCTGCGTCTGCAGTACATGGGCCACTCGCTCTGCCGTCAAAAACACTTTTCTGTTCATTGCTAAGAAGAAAATAAACCAGACGTGAAATCTCACATGGCCTTTCCCCCTGTGTTTACTCTGAATTTGCCTATTTTGCCTCACCAGAGCTCAAGAGGCTCAGATACATTTTGTTTTTGCAGAGACCCCAACACTGACTTGTCACAAAATGTAAAGGGGCTTTTGGCTGAAATTCGTATCGAGAGTGACTTACATTCAGTCCTCCTGGAGCAACTAAAGGGTTCAGTGTCTTGCTCAAGGACACAATAGTAGAAGGAGGGGGTTTGAACCTGAAGCTTGCGGCCGTCAGGTGCACAGGCACGTGTTCTACGCTACCACCACCCACAAAGCTACAGCGTGTGCACTGTGTTCAAAGAGCGAAGTTGCATGAGGCATGAAGGTGTGGAAGATGACTGTGCTGAGAGGCAGTTTTATGACAAGCTGGAAATATTTAACCAGAAATCTGTCCATGATCATCCACATTATCAATGCACTGCAGATGCTACATACGTAATCAAGGAAAAATGCAACACGTGTAATGTGAAAATGAAAGAGGAGTGTTCGTCCACAAATGCACAAAGCTTTTAGAGGTTTTAATATATGAATGTTGTTGGTGGGAGAAGATGGAGCCCAGAGAAAACTTTGAAGGAATATGGTTTGGAACTCTATTGGCATACGGCTTCATGTCAACTTCAGAAACTACAAGAAAGACTGCAAAGTGTAAAGAGATGTAAATCCGATGACGCCAAGGATGATGTATTCCCAGCCGGGTCTGCGGTGTCCTTAATGTGTTGGAAAGACGCCACCAAAGAAGTGATTTACATGTAAGTCACAGAAGACAATCAAAAGAGTGACCCACAAATATGTGCATGCAGATGTTGTCATGTCTCCAGAAAGAAGGTCGTAAATTTGTCAATACTGTAATATAATTTAATTAGCGATGTCAAGTGATTAAAAAAATTCAAATTAATTCACATCTCTCTGATTAATGAATGTAAATTAAAAGTGTTTACAGCAAACCCTTTTTGTTGCACTGATCATGTGCAGGAATGGTCACAACAATTAAAAATATGACCGAATATGCTGCACTCTGCATCTTACGTGTTTCACTTATACAAATCGTTGGGTGGATAAGTGGGAGGACGAAAGTCACCCCCTGATATAATGGTTCTGGTGCCCATGCAAACAAGGCATCTCAAGCCACAATTGAAACAGTAGAATAACACCCTTCACATTATTTCTCCAATACTGTATGTGACAAAATAAACTCAGCAACAGAGACCATTTTGTGAGGGAGGTAGGGTGTACTCACACTAAGCACGGTTGCCCTGAACCGGGGCCCGAGTACGATTGTCCCCCCTCCCCACTCCCCCTCTGGCCTGCACTCACATTAGATTTCTGCATTGGTGCCGGAGCACGCTTACGTCATTATGTTGCTATGGTTTCAGGATAAACAGGAAGAGCGGCGCTCTCTCGCAGAATGCAGTGGAGTCCATCACTTACTTTACTTTTTTCATAGTAATTTTGAGTCGTTTGGTCCACGGTGGTCCCCAGCCCCCTCACAGCCTGTTGCTAAACAGGTCTATCGCTTTTGTGGCACGAAAAATGGTTTTGGAGCGTCGCAAAAACGTGGCATCATGCGTCCTGATCCGTGCTCCAGCGCGGTTAGCGCTCACACTACATGTAAACCGTGCCAGAGTCCAACTGAACCGTGCTCTGGGACACCTCTTCCAAGCGGGCCAGGGACGGCTAAACGAACCGCGCCCTCTGTTTTGGTCTGAGAGCCTGGTGGAATGTGACTGACTGAAGCAACCTCAGGAGCTACCTCAGACCGGGTTGGCTACTATGCACTATCCTGTAAGTCCAAACACTTGTTGACACTCTTCCAGCACTTCTGAATTCAATAATATTATGGCAAAGAAGGAGCAACTCCCTATTAATAACACTACCAAGATAAGTTTATTATTTATAATAAGCTATTGCTTATTATTATATATAATAAGCGAAACCGTTGCTGAGGCAACATCTAATCTGTACTTGTACACAGACCAAGACATTCAGTTTGAAAAGATGCCATGAGGGAGAAAATGAGTCGCTCTTTGATCCACTATTCCACTGGTGCTCTGGAAGAGGAGCTACAAACTTCAGGTCAAGCGCACAAATGTGAAGGAAACCGCTCCAAGTGGAAGACGGATGAGATGAGAAATGGATGAGAAACGTCAAGGAGACACAACACAAAGAGAACGGTCAAAGTAGGCCAGGTATCAAGAGAGTTTTCACCAAGAGCCTGGAAGCAAGCGAGCAAGTTCTGGCAGCGTCAGAGCAGCGATTCAGGCACAGGTCCAATGGAAAGGTCCTCAGGAGTTGAAGTAGTCACAGCACAGTCACCGCAAATCAGACAAGGATGGATGGAATAGCTCCAAGGAAAACTAAAGAGGGGAGTAATCAGAGCCAAAACTAGAGAGAAGACCTAGACAGCTTGAGGGAAATGTATGATTGAATTGAAAAGCACATTTCTATCCACTAAAACTAACCTCTGAGAGTAATGTAAAAGGTTATAGCCGGCCAAGATCCTCTAGTATGTCTGAGTATGGTGTACATCACAGGTTTAGAGTTGTAGGCTAGTGACCTTCCGGCGTTTTTCTAAACAATATTACTTTTTTGCGCTGCACCTGCCTTATAAGTAATTATATATGTTCCCAACTCTAATTCCAGAGATCCTTTTCTGCACATTTCAACACTGCTCCAACAGACCAGCTAATTGATAAGCATTTCCTGGGTTTAGCTGGGTGTAACAAAGCAGAAAACATAACATTTCATTTCAACCAGTAAGATGTTTTGCTTTTTTTGGATGCAGGTAAAGATAAATGGCAGTTATCACTATTCTGTTGGTAACCACACCATGGACCACCAGATTACTGTGCTGAGTAAATAAGATGTGACAGGTAGGGTGTGTGTGGGTGTGGGTGTGTGTGTGTGTGTGTGTGTGTGTGTGTGTGTATGAGTGTGTGCGTTGGGAGTCACAAAGTTTGCAAACAAACTGAACTACCTGATGTGGGTCATAACATCGGCTCCTGCTTAAATTATGTATTTCATTATTTGAAAGTGGATCAAATGGTGAGAGTGCAGGCGTGGTAACAGGCGTTGTAGAGACAATATTTTATTTATTTATTAAATCTTGTTTGTGTGAGTAATAATGGTGTTCTATGGTACAGTGTCAGTAGGAATCAAAATGACTGAAATACAAAAAAGAAAATGTTCTGTGCTGCATTCCTTAACTGATTTTAAAACTCACTTTTCTCAGTTCTGGCTTCTAAGAAACGGTCGACTGATCCTTTAATCAGAAACCACAGTGAAAAAGTCAATCGATCAATCAGTCGGTCAAAATCTATTTAAAGTACATTAATGGTCACCTCATTTAACGTAAGGTGGCCCCTTATAGTCACGCATGAACACACAACAGCACACAGCGTTTCTCTGTATTTAACCCATTCACCAAGTGAAGCAGTGGGTAGCCAGCGACGCAGTGCCTGGGAGGAAGAGTGCGGGAATGGTACCCTGCTCAAGGGTACCTCAGTGGTGCACAGGCAATCCTGGGATTCGAACCCATTACTTTCAGATCACTGGGGCAACTCCCTCATAACTAGGGCTCCATCTGCTCCACACATGGTTTTACAAGGCTGTCAAGCATTAATAAAATCAAACAGGGATTAAAAAAATTGACATTATCAATAAAATGACAAAGTAAAACTAAAACTACCTAAAGCCAATCAAATAAAACAATACTCTTTAAACAGGTTGATACTCTTTAAACAGGTTGACTGGTTATAGATTAAAAACTGAAAGTATTTGTCGACCTTCAGTGTTTCCTATTGTGCACTGTAGCTAATTACACATTTTCCCCAGTGGGACTGGATCTGGTCACTTGACGAGGGATCCAGTCACTGGAACACATTTGTGGTCATTTTGTTTTTAAAGAAAAACTAAATGTTAAGGCTCTCTGCAGGCCACTGCTCTTTTGATAAGTAGAGCAGTCATGTGGATGTCAGATAAGCTGCAGAATAATAGAGAGGACTCTTTTGCTTTCTGCTTTTCGTCATCGTTTATGCCCTCAAGCATCACTCAGCACAGTGTGAGTTTCCTCATGTTGGCTCGAGCTTAAGGCGAGTGTGGCTTGTTGTGCAAGTCTGAACAACTCGACAGCAAACCAAAAGCGAGGAAGTGTCTTACCTCTGGCTGCCAGACGAGCCTCATAAACGTTCGCTTGAATCGCAGAAAAACCACAAACACCTTCCTCAGTGATTACGACAGCGCGCTGCATTGTGGTCGGGATTTGACCCACACATGACAGACTTGGAAAAAGATGAGGGGGGAATGTGCTCGGCTCAGAGAAATAGGACCCTCTGGTGGGGACTGTTTTTCATTGCCCCGGAGTGGCCTGTTTCGAGAGCTGGGGGAAGCGTGTGGAGTCGGCAGCGGGTCACAGAGCTGCGGAGCGCAAAGCATATGTGCAGGAGGAGGGAGGTTCAAGTCCCAGAGGGCAGGTTCAGTGCAGGGTTAGCCAAATACGGGATAAATCATGACAGTTACAGAGACAACTCACCTAGCTCTGTGTGCCCCGGCGTAACAGCCCAAATACAGGTGCAGAGGACAGACTGAGTCATAAAATAACGTACAAGAGTGCACTCATAAAATTCGGCTTGAATAACGTTGAAGGATCTTTTATCTGTGAACTGATCCATCAGTAGTAACCCGACGATGCACTCTTTCAAATAAAGGCTGCTAAATGGTCCTTAGCTGTACAATTCTAAGAGAAACCTTTAACTGGTGTAGAGGCTTTACTCTATAGGAACATTATGTAAAAATGGTTCTTTATAACTGACTTAGCAAAAGAACCACCCAGCTCATGGTCCCCCTGTGGTCTTACACACAAATCAATTTGAAAACCAGTAATTGTTCAGCTTTACCATACACTATCAACGCTATGCTCATCAATTCAGTTTGAATCATAATGAATAATCTGGTTAAATTATTTTTTCTGATAGAAGGTCCATTTACTTCTAGGTCATGTTTTTCACTGAGACACACTTTTAAATGTAACATTGGAGAAAAAAATTGTAATAAGCCACATTTGTGAGGTTTAATGTACCAAAAACCATAATTTTAACAATTATTTTTGTCTTTCTCTCTTGAAATGAAAATGTTTTTTGTTATAATGTACTACTACGATCTCTATCCTGATTGGCTGTCCTGTATTGTGCCTCGTTCAGAAAGCAGCCTGGCCTAAACCACTCTTGAATGGGTGGGTTTAAACTGTTGCGTGATGTAAGTGTTGGTTTCTGTGACAATACGCATAATGGTCCTGGGCTTTTTTGAAAAATTAGATGTGAGTCTGAAGAGCCTTTTTAAAGCATAATATAAAGGTTCTGTATGAATGAAAGGTTTTCCCTAATACTGTCAGGAACCATGCAGGAACCTTCAATTTCAAAAGTGCGGTAATCTGGGGGATTCCACAGATTATTCTGACACCAAAAGGAGCTAATTATTCTGACTTGTCTTCAAAGAGAAAAGCTCCTTAAGGTTCTCAATAGCTTTCCTGCAGTTGGAACAGTGATGACAGTGCCTGAGCTCGGCTGCATGGTTCTTATTTACTCTGCCTGACTGCTGCCATCCCGGCATAAGAGCCTGGGAGAGAGCCTTAATGTAGGAAGGCCTGTGGTTACACTGTATACGCATGAAAGCTGTAATCCACACAATTACAGCTCTTTTCCCCTTCGCATAATCCCACAGATACTTTGAATCCAGATTTCCTGGCTGGGAAATACAGAGAGCTTATAAGGGAAGCCTAAAAGTCTCTTTACTTTTTAAGCCCTCTGAAAGGTAATGTCATGGTTGGAGAACACGCTGGGAAAGATATAAATCAACATGACAACATGTGGAATTTGGAAACCACAGCTTATAGAAAGTGCACTAGACAGGCAGCATAGTTCAAGAAATGGGCCACGCTCACATCTGTAATCCAATCTGGTAAATCCATCAGTACTTTTTAATTCGTCTAATGGTCATCAGCTAATGGTCTGTTTCATTTCATCCGCCAAGAATGTGTTATGAATCATTTAAGCTACTGAACTATCCTGCCTGTAAAAGTCCCCATTACCTTTAAAACATGGTGCTCAGCGGTGAATTTGAGCAGCGTCAAGACTACCTTGATTAGAACTCTTGCCACTTTGGCACAGCATTCATTCATCATGTAGGAGCTTATATGACAAAACGGGACAACGCTGACCCCCAGCAAGGGGCCGATCTCCATGCCTCAGTTGCCTTGTCAGCTAAGAATTATGGGCAGCTGGGGCCTGGGGTCAAAGGTCCTGTTCACAGCAAGACTAAGTATCAGAAACATTTCTGGAGTCTATCTTAGTCCTGCTGTTGTGGAACAATGACCCTGAAACAGCATGCAAGTTACGTAATTAGAACAATATTAAAGTCCCATCAAACCAGCAAACCCATTTGGTCTAAAACCACATCTAATAAAGCTCTCAGGAAGCGTATTTGTCACGTAACTCAGGCTGTAATGAAAGTCTTCATTAAAGAACTGTCTAAAGCTTTTTGGTTTCCTTAAAGAATCTTGTACTGGATGTGTCTTAAAAGAACCATTTTTGTCAGTGGGATGTAAATGTGTGAAGAAGTTCACAGGACCTCCACACAATGTAAATATCCTTGGAAAAACCCATGGATTGGTTAAAAACCTTTATATTATGTGAAGGTTCTTTATACCATTAAAAGGTATGAAGAACAAAATGGTTCTCTATCGCGCTGCATAATTGTAGCTATCAGGGTCGAGGGGGCTAGCCCTCAACCATGAGCTTCCTCGGGGGAAACAGGAACATGCAGGGAAGCAGGGATTCATGCTGTGGTTACTTTTATTAAACAAAAAGCGAGAACACAAACCTGGCTCGGTGGCCGTTATAAACATGAACAGGAACGTGGCAGAAACAGGGCAGAATCCACACACAGCATAAACGCGAAGTCAACGAGTTGAAATGAGGTGTCATGAGGTGTCAAAATGAGGTGGATAGTGTGTGTCACACAAAACAGAACTTAAATACTCCCTATAATCAGGGACTGAAACACAAGGCAGGTGAAAACACAAAAACACGTGACACAAGCACTACACATGGAACTAGTCAAAATAAAGGTCCCAGAACACAGAACAGAAATCAGAGCAAAAAACAGAACTAAAAGACAACAGAAAAGCGGTGGCCCTCACCGGCCACTGACCGAACCGTGATAAACGCACTGAGAATGAGCTGGGACTGAAACTGAAAAAGTAAAAGCAGCTTTTAGTACCCCCATATAAGTGGCATACTGAAATTCTCTACAAATATTTTTCACCGCGCTCCTTTCCGAAAGTAAATATGTTTGAGTAAAGGATGTTTAAAAAAGTACTAGAGGATTTTTGGGGGTTGTTCCTTCCAGGTTCTTCTGCAGTGCTTTTGAATTTAAATGCTTAAAGTGTGGTGTGGTTATAGAAACTGCTAGCTTTTTGAGAAGTATCAAATTCCATTTGGAAATCTAGCTCTTGGCAGAAAAGACAATGAAAATACTATGCAGAATGCAGGTAAGCTCAGTTATTGTGTGCCCTTTAAGGCTAATGCTTCCTCTCTGCACGAACTGAACAGCGAGAGAGAGCCGTGACTTATCTTCCTAGCATCTCTACTGAGGGCCGCTTAAGAGTGCCATTGTGAACTTCCTCTCTCACTGTATCTTGTTTTTCATTAGCACTAGTTTCTGGAATGGTGCTATCTTAGAGACAGATCAAAGCAAGGGCAACAACAGAGCCGTGGAGATCACAGCCAGTTCCAGACATAGTCGGCGAGGAATTACATAACGCGCACGGAGTGGTATCAGGTCAACTGACCTCTGCTAGGACACATTTTGCACTGAGGCTTCTTTGAGCCATTTGCCGTGCTGAGAACTGAGGCCACAAAGAACATTGTTGAGCTTTTACTTTGTACTGTGAAGCAGAAATGAAGATCTTTGTCCTGCCAGGCTTGGAAAGTTAAATCTAGGTCACTGCTTCATTTTACAAACCAGACAACATGCTGAGCTTTCTGCTGGGGCTTCATGATATAGATAGTGACAATTACAGCTAGGCATTCATTTCAGGTCATTAATATGAAAAACATTTTTAAAAACGAATAAAAAAACCACCAAAGCTCATTTGTTCTAGTGTCTCTGTAAGGTTTAACTATCCAGTTAACACAAAGGTTGCACATTAACTTTTAGGGAGTTCTATGGATCATGTTTTGTTTGTATGAGGCATTTCTTTAGTAAATGTTTTTCATGGAGTGGCTTCTTCAGTAAAGAGGCTAGACTACTGGGTTTATAATTTAACAAAACTTACTGAATAGGCTGCTACTTCACAGCCAGTGATGCATCTATGACTTCCAGAATGCCTAGAGTGATGTTTTCCCACCAACTATTAACTGTGATTCATGACTAGTTGAATTTCTTTCTAATTTCTAATTCTTTCTAAGGTATAGTATCACTTGCTAAGCTATACCTACCCTGATACTACAGAAAAAAAATCAAGAGTTTAAACCTGTTCCATCCTCAACTTTGTACCATTGTATAATTCTGGATAAAATTAACCAAATATTAGTGTTTTTTCTCGTTCCCAGAAACCATGAGGTCTTATTGGAAGGCCCCTTTCCTCTTATTCACACTACAAAAACCAGTACTGCCATAATAATTAACAAGTGACATATTGTGCAGTCCTGATCTCTTCTACATTTGTCCTGTTGGGCTCGGGAAGTAAAATCTAGGTCACCGGTTCCTCACGAAGACCAAATAATACCATGGACCTTCATCAAATCCTTCATATCCTCTGCATCTGCACTTACAGTTTGACAAGGCAAGCCAAAGAGAAGCCCTCCAGGGTCGGAAAAAGAAGAGCTCAAGCTCGGTCAGGGGTAAATACAAACAGACAGGGGAATAGGGTATATGCAGTTTACAACGTGCGGATGTTCTCGGGGGTATTTATAAAGCTGACTGAGCTGCATGTTAAGAGCCTACAATGAAAGTGCCATCCCCAGACGGGCCATTTCAGAAGCGTTATTTACGATGCAAGCCACTTCCTAGCAAATTACGTAACCGTGTCAAGCTCCAGTGGAACCGATCCCTTGTTACTGCAGCCCTGGCGTTGACCAAGGTTAAGAAAAAAAAAAAAACAACTGTTAGTGGGTCATGAAAAGGATACGAGCTGTTCCTAACACTCGTAGCGAACAGAGGAAACAGCTTAAAGAGCTTACGCACACTTTAAACACGCAGGTCCGGTCATGACTGAGCGAGAGACCAGATGTGTTTGGAAGCCTTCGGTCATTAATTAATACCAACGGAGGTCCTTCAGAGGAGACCAAGAGAGTTACCTTTGGATGACCTGTTGCACTGTGTTTGCTCCCGTTAGATTTATGAGGTCGTTTGATGTGAGGACCCACTGGGGTCTAAATCAAAAACATCACAGAGTTCTCTCTGTCGACCGGCCTCCACTTATCAATAAATCCGTCAGATCAGTCATCGTTGATCTTTCAGGGAAGATTGTCGAGCCAGAACTTTTGAATAAATTTCAGCACAGAACATCCATCATTGGGAAATACCTTCTGCCGTCCACCAGCGCCGGCTTCTGACAGCCTCATCTTTAGGTTGGATGCTAGCTCTCGAATCCACATCTCAAACCAAATAAACGGGAGTCTTAAGCACGCACGATGATTCACTCTATAAACACCTCGCAATGTGTGGCTCTACAGCGGTTAAGATGAGAGGACATGTCATTTTTGAGCCGTGCAGGAGAGGGAGGGTATAAACTTCTCCACTAATGCGTCAGGCTGTGGTAAACACACGCCTCATGCTGAGACAAACCGCAGGAATACGGCTCTTTAGAGGAAGCCTGGAAGCCCTTGGCTGAACCCTGTTTACCATGAGGTCTTCAACACGTGGCATGTAATTACCTCACAATGTAATACACTTGCCCTCAACAACAAGGAATGAGAGTTACAGATCATAATTAGGGATGAAAAGTTCTATTGAAAGTGTTGAGGGTCACACAGACTTAGTCAGTTCAGCGCTGTCTCACTTTATGGCCTGTTTAGGCATTTGCCCCTACTTGAGCAAGGCTCACGGATCAAACCTCATAAGTTACACGTGAAACATTGTTGCAGTCATAATAAAATGTCTTGGTTTAAAAAAAAGGTTGGTAGTCCCGACTTTTGAGAATTGTTCTATGGTTCGTGTTCTGTCTGCAGCTGCATGGCAACCAGTGTTCAGCAGAATGATTTACTGTGAATAAAACATGTCATTTATGATAACGAAGTATCAAATATCTTAGCTCCACACCACAGCTAACCAATAACCAATAACAATTTCTATGTGTAGGCACAAAAAAACCACATACATTAGGTACATGACTATATAATTGATATAAAGTAAAAGATTATTGAAGTTGCTCTTTAGAAAAGTAACTATACAGAAAAATAAAAATTTTGCAAGTTTATATCCAGTTAAAAAAACAAGACATTTTGGATTTTTTCTTTTGACCTATAATGTCTTGATATCTTCACTCACAGTGAAGGTCAGCTGATATTTTCAGAGTCTATGGAAAGATGGAAAAAAATGGAGAGCTGATATGCTTTAGATATAAATATTGCTTAGATATGTCTATCAAGGCCAAGGTATTTTATATATCTTTAAAAATGAAGGAGCCGGCAAGGGTTCTTCAGAATGATCCTATTGAAGAACCACTTTTGGCTCCCGAAAGGATTCTTTAAAGGATTGTTTAATATGTGCTGAGAATCTTTTGAAAGGTTAGAGGAGCTTCCTATAATACAAACGTTCTGCAGGTTAAGGGTGTAATGGTTGTGTGCCTGTACCAGGGAATAAATCCTTTGCGGCTTAGCCCATACTCTCTCATTCTCACACACACACACACACACACACACACACACACACACACACACACACACACACACACACACACCCACACACACACAC
>JBBPCW010000133.1:10657246-10673377 GCA_037974425.1 Phenacogrammus interruptus
TGACAAAGACTTCAAGGTGATGATTTTGCATCCAAATTTCACAGATCACAATATATTAGAGCATCTCAGATTCATTTAAGGGACATAACTGGACCTAAAGGACCATGTTATACCTTTAGTACGTTTATTTGTAAAACATTTACCAGCAAAGAACTCTTTCTGACAGCGCAGTGCTGTTTAAGCCCATGCTGGAGAGGTTTTTGAGTGGAACACTGTATTCCTAAGAAAAATTAATAGTGGGAAGGAAATTTTAAACGGTTTATGAGACTGATCTGAATTTTAGACATCAGTCTTTTACCAGTGCAGGTGCTAGAATGCAAGTGCAAGATAATTTAAGAGCATTTAAAAGGTTTAAAGGAATCGACTTCAGTTTTGAAAACTGATGATTAAGTAGTTAGTTTGCAGTGATAACACAACAATAAAACACTTTCCTGCATCCCTCACAACACAAGAAGTTATTAGGTGTATCCCTGAAGCAAAACAGATTAAACTACCAGCAACACATTTCAGTGACCACTATGGCTTCAGGCTTTTCCGGTGAGCCCAACATTGCACCTACATTCCTAGTGGGGGAGACATCCAGCTACGCAGGACAGACAAGCTGGGAGTCTGCCCATGATGGACAGAGAAGGAGACAAGCCCTGTGCCCCACAGCCCTGGACAGACACTCAGCCCGCCGCTAACTTGCCTGTCTATCACCCCATAATCCTGTAACACACACACACACCCCCTCCACCCCCTCTGTCAGACTCACACAGTCACTGATGCATCATTCTGTCTAACTTTCCTTCCTTCTGTCTCTCTCTCTCTTCCTCAACCTCCTCACCTCGTCCACCCATCTATCTCTATCTCCCTTCAATGAGACAAAAGAGTGGCAATTGAAAACGTCACTCTGCTGTCTAATGCAATACCTCAGTCCTATCATTCCCCTGCCTTGTAAAGGTTTCCTGCCATTATTTCAGAGCTTTTACTGCCAACATCTGATGTCCAAACCCAAAAGTTTAACCCAAAAGTTGGACCTTTGATCTCAGTCATGACTGTGTCGCACTGAAAGATTACATTTTGTAAGATTTTAACTGTTAAACCAAATGTCTCACTAAAACGTTGGTGTGTGCATGTCCATGTTAGGCACAGGAAAGCAAGTGGAATTTGAGATTTCAGTGTGCTATTTTCTATTACTAAAAAGGACGTTCCATGCTGCCTTTATTGTTTAATGCAATGCAATACTCTGTAATTTGTGCATGCAACAACAAAGTAACAATAAATTGACCTAAACAAAATGAGACCTAAACAAATGACCTAAACAAAATGAGAACAGAGCTTATGGTTCTGGATCTAGTTCATTTTCCACCTGCTTGAAATAGCCCACACCTTTTGGTTGAGGATGACAGCATGTGGCCACTCTGGCTCCAACATTTTGGTGCACAAGTTCAGTGTTCAGCCAACTTTACACCAGATCATAGCAAACATGTGTATTAGAATATCGGGAAAACATGTGGAGGACATGTCGAGATATCAATGAGAAACTTACCTCGTTGATGAACTGCTGTAAAAGCTCTGCAACCTCGGCTTGCTACAGGGACCAGGCACTGAGTCCGCAATTACACCTGTTGCCCGGGGATGGGACATCCCATACAAGAGGAGCAGAAGCATGGCAAGCTAGCAGGGGTCCATGCTAGGCTAAAAGCTAACACTAGTCGGACAGCTGCTTGCCAATATTTGGACTACATCCGACTCTAGCAAAAATACCCAGCGTGAGTTCAAAGACTGTTCTGTTTTTGGTTTTATGTTGACGTGGTTCAGCGACAGCATTCTCTAAACTGCAACTTGCTAATGTGCTCCTGTGACCTTAATATGATGCTGAGTGGGAAAACCTGAAGTGGGGTGCTGTGTGTTTACATCAACACTCTGGTGTGTAAACACTGTGCTGGTCTGTAGTTCCTGCTCACCAAGCAGACCATTTTATTTATTATAATTTATATTACTTGTTTTCTCCTGCTCTGCTCCTCGTGTATTTTGACCTGTTTGCCCACATGCAGTCTTGTGGTGTTCTGTTTTTGTTTTTGTGTAGCACCACAGAAGAATTTCATTTCATTGTGTACTTTATATATGGCTGAAATGACAATAAACTACTTGATTTGAGTAATATTACAATCTACATTCCGGAGCATATTGGTCATATATCAGTGACTGATGTCTGTCTTCACCAGCAAGTATTTAAATACACTGTTGTTGGTTCCAGCTGCATAGGTTAGCAAACGCAGGGAAACCATTAATTATCTTTCAGTCCTGGTCTTTGTTTAGTTTTTAGATGATGTCTCATACATACCAGCATGAATGCGACAACATTCATGAGTTAAAGCCAATTGCAGTGGTTTACATTGTTTCTGGAATTGTACAACATCATGTTATCTATAAAAATCAATGTCACATAATACAGTTGAAGCAACATTTTTTAAAAAAAATGTAATTTGTATGTTATTCTTTTTCACTGACACCAAGTTTCTTTGAGATTATTTAATAACTTGGCACTTGTTTTTGCTCTAGCCTTATTGATCTGGTCAAAAGTAAAGAAAGAAATTTCAGATACATGTCATGGTTCATTATTTACATTTGGTTTAAAGTTATAAGTGTGTAGATTGGAGTCTTGGTGAGCTTTTACTTTAAAGCCCAGAGAATGTAATACTGTAACCGGAGTGTCCTACATCACCTCAAATCCAGCCTGGTGCTCATAGATCTCTCCTGAAGTGTCAGCTCACTCCCTCTCCAGCCCTCTGAGGGGTTTCTGGGTCATAGCTTACTTACAATTCATTCGCTCGCGCCTGGCTGCAGGAAGAGGCCAGATGAGACGAGGAGCCATAAAATAAAGATCACACAGTGTCGGTTAATTTTGACAAAATTAATGGAATTACCACACTTAAAGAGCAAGCATTATTTTTATGTTTTCTTCAAAATTTATCTGGATAAAAAAATTCCATTAACTAAAATAAAAAATTTCATTTCTTTGAAGTGTGTTCCACAAAGTCAGCTATAAACAAAAACTGTTTTGTGTGATAGCTATTTTTTTTTTCTGAAAGTGTGTGTGTTTTCAGTTGCTCTTGATGAAAGGAGAGAGAGAGAGAGAGAGGGAGAGAGAGAGTCATAGCTGTATTATGTTTTTTTTTTTTTTTTTAAAAGCTGGTTGAACATCCTCTAAGTGTGCTGATTCCATCATTTTTGAAGGGGTTGTGTGTCCCTCCAGAGATCTGCCTGTGAAACACTCTGAGATTCTTCTTTTTTCGCCCTCTTTCTCGCTTTATGGTCATGTCAGTATTTATGCTATATAATAAGCATTGAACTTAGAAATTTGCTATAATGGTTTTACAAAGAGTAAACACTGTTATTTTATTGTTATACAGCATCACTGATAACACAGGCTGAAATACTTTACTATTGAGGACTGTCCTGTAAAAACACTTACATTTATCAAAAATAATCACTGTCTTCTCTTTTTGTTTGTGTGTGTTTTCACTCTGAGAAGTTCTAGATATGAGAGAGTGAGTGAGTGAGAGGAGAGAAATGGAGGCCACAACCTCATGACGGTTTAATCAGAGGTGACTGCTGCTCTCTAATGCCTTTACAATGGACATCAGCTAATGAAGAAAGACTAGACAGACTTAGTACTTAGCTCTGAGGAGCCCCTCTGACCTCTGAGCTTTTCCATCCCCTTTGATTTACTAGACAGGGCTAAGGGCTAAAGTGTTTCTCAGCCAGGTCCTTACTCTCAAGGTCAACCGGTGAGAGCTCATTTTTGCTCCTGAACCAGACCCCAAACATTTACATTCCAGCACATGCCACAAGAGGTGATACTTTTTTCTTATCAGAGATGAAAGAGATACTCTTTAGTGCCACCATTTATGTGAATTTTGTCTATTTGCTCCTGCAGTATCTTGTGACTGAGCACAGAAAATGTGCAAGACAGGAGTTGAAAACCTGTAGTTTAGAGTATAGGGTCTAAACGTTTTGAGTCATGACCCCCCATATTTTATGTTTTTCAGCTACCAACACCTTCAAACTCCTCTCAACAGTCTCATGACCACCTAGAGTGTGGTGACCCCCCAGGATGAGAACCAGTGGGTAAGAGTACATGCCACAGTGTGTGTCTTCTGGAATGCCAGCTCAATTTATTGTGAGTGGGTTGGCCAGCCCATGCCTATCTCTCTCTCTCTCTCTCTCTCTCTCTCTCTCCTTCTCTCTCTCTGTCTCTGTCTCTACCCATCCGCGCACTCACGCCTAGGCATCTTAGAGCGCCAACCTCCAGGCCTGTTCCCATGGCAACCTAATGAGGTAAATGGATGCAGGAGGATGCTCATTTCTGCACTCTCTATATGCCAAAGATTTCTCTATTTAGTTTTTTTTGTTATGAATAAGTGAGTAGATAATGGAACTGACACGATTATCTCTACAGCGCAGGGTGATTGATCAGAACCGCCACCCCATAGTCTATTTTGTGTGCGTCCCACAGGTGTGCTCTTAATTTCTAGGCAACCATGTGATCTCCATGCTTTGGGTGAGATCACTTTCTAGAAAAGTTGTACACTAAGGAAGCCATGCATTCAATGTTTTCTGAGGAGGTTTCTGTGAACAATTTTACCAGACCTTTCTTATTCATATGTTCATATTTTAGTTGTGTAATGTGTTTGCTATGTTTCACACCTGCCATGAAAACCATAAATAAAAGCATACCATATGTACTGCTGCGTAACATATGCATAATATTAACATAACCATGCCATAAACATGTATTGGAGGATGCCACAATGCCATCATGATAGATTCTGTCTATAAATATGTATAAAAGTGCTCTGTTACACTTATCATAGTAGCCTATTTCCAATGATGATAACATGACCTTTTTATATTAATGGATGGGATCAATAATGACGACTCTGCAATGGCATGTTATGTCAGTGTTATGTTGCAGGGTTTACTGATTTTTATTTTTATTTTGCAACTAATTCATGCTTTGTCAGCTTTCTAGCAAATTACCTTTAGGTGATTGTTTTGGAAAATTGTTTCCATTTTTGGATCCACCAACCTCAGAGGGTTAATGAAGCATCTATTACACACCAATTGACTTCAATTAGCAGATATGTCAGCACTGACAAGCAGAGGAGATGAGAAGAGTGGAACGAGAGACGGTCTTGTTTTGACTTTCCGGCTCTGTTTGACATTTAGTCGATGCATTAGCATAGCGCTACTGAGATAACGCTGTTTACCTAACAAACAAACAGCCCTGTCCAAACATTCAATTAGATTATTACTGAAGGGCTCAAGCCAATGAGTGGAAAGAGCCACTTTTGTGCTCAACAGATAACAGAAATTGACCTTCTGGTTAGATATCACCTAAACTTCATGAATCCTGATGCTGAGATACCTCAAGCTATTCTGAGTCACATTTGATTAATAGCTTTGACTAGTAGAGTACTTCTGGAACACTAACCACTATAACAGTAAGTGACTCTTGGCTGGAACCATGCTTTTTCCATTGGCCATCGGTCCAGTACTCAATGTTCTAAAGTAAAGCAAAGCGTCCATTTTTTGTCATACGTGAACGCACCACAGCACACAGTGTGAACAACACGGAATTCTTTCTCTGCATTTAAGCCATTCAACCAAGTGACTCAGCGGGCAGCCAGAAATGTTGCGCCCAGGGAGCAGTGTGTGGGGAAGGTACCTTGCTCAAGGGTACGTCAGTGGTGCCATTAGCAGTTCTGGGATTTAAACCAATGACCTTCTGATTGCGGGGGCAGATCCCTAACCACCAGACCACCAGCTGCTGTTTTATTGCTGTTTTCATTACTGTTAACAGATGGTAACAGCAGCTCTTAATGGTATGTGAAGGTGCTCTCCTCTGTCTTTAGTGACTTAGAGCAAGAGGCAGCTTAGCAACTTCAACTCGATTCTATTACTCCTATTCTAGGTTAGGATAAAGTCAGCAAGCACTGCTGCATGGCCAACACGAGCTCTCAGATGAAAACCTGCATAAAATTTTGAGTACTATTTTAAGAACTATTAACATTATTTTGTATGTTTGGTCACTTTGCTAGCCTTCACATAATATTTTTGTCTCATTTTCTCACACTGTAAAGAACATACACACAGCCTGTCTGATCACACTGCACATGACTGTGTTTAATTTAGTGAGTGAGTGAGTGAGTGAGCGTGTGAGTGAGTGCAGAAAAGCTCCATATGTTATTTTTAGTCTTTACAGCTAGTATTAAGCTGTCATGATCCAGATAATATAGCTACTGGAAAATGTGTCAGTTCACTTGTAAGAGAAAAAAGAAAGTATTGCTTGATTCTACATGTGGACCTTTGAGCACACAGCAGTGTAGTATATTGTTTTATATCAGCCTGTAAGTTAATAACTATAAAAGAAAATGATCAAATTTTCCAAATTAGTCACTTCCGAATATAATTTGGAATAGTGACTAGTGAATTCTTGTTTATGACCGTGCAGTTGACAGATGCCCACAGTAACAGGCATTAGCTAGAATGCCAGTCTTTTTGGACTCCTGGCCACAGATAGCTGTAGCATCGTCACGGGATTACAATATCCAGGACATAGAAGCGATGGCAAAAAGAACCATATATTTAAATTAAATGTAAGGAATAGTAAATAATGACAAAAGATGAACTCAAAAAATGTTTTCCTTTAATATTTGTCCTTAACAATGTCTTGTTTTCGAAAAAAAAAAAAGAAAAACTGAGTAATGTTCCTTAAGGTTATGGAGGAAAAAACAACCCAAAATAGCAAAATAATATTTTTTCTTTTTTCCATTTCTTTTCTTGTTTACATTAACTACATAGTAGTTGGATATCTAAAGGTATACATGGTGTTATGATTGAGGACAAACATTTTTAACTCCATGTTATCATAATGTTACATACTACTTTACACGTCAGTGTAACAGCAATGGTATGGTACAAGATAATAGTGACAAATAACACTCACAATTGCTGAATTCAGAGACAGGCAATAGAATATGCATATTCTGCTTTTGCTTTATCGAGCACAAAAGTGATGGAACTTAAAGCTAGCTAAAGCACATTTGCAGGATTAGAATTGCAACCTAAATGCAACCCTGCAGATGCTTACTTTCTGTTTAGGTTTAGACACGTAAATATTGCCTTCATAAATCACTGCATATAAAGAATCAGGAGCATGATCAGATACTCTAACATGGAATTGTTTCCAACACGGTAAAGCAGTAGTTTCTGGCAGCATCACACCAGCCTGGCTTTGTGCTTTAAATGTTACATGAAGCATATTAGTGTCTATGATCTGTCTCTGAACATCAATTGTGACATTTTCACAGCTCTGAGCCTTTAAAAGTTATAACAGCAATGGCCAAGCACAGGTTCAGTAACAGTGCAAGAGAGTACTTTGTATAATGATGCCACATTTCACTTTGTTAATACTCGATACTATATGCTGATTATAGTCAGCCATATTGAGTACAATCAGGAATATTAGTGTACAAATCCTTTGCGGAATCCTTGTTTTAGTCCAATTCTTCAGAAAATGGACGTCATGGATATGCTCTCGCCATTTGACAGTATTCAGGCCTGGATCTGAAAGGACTTTGCAGATCCTCTAAAGAAAATTCGTAAGATGCGTTGTTTTTTTTCTCTGAAATGCTAACATATCCACTCCAATGTCGCCTGTGCAAATAATAAACGCAAATGAGTTTCTACTTTTGCCATAGACCCCAAAAAGTTATGTCTTTTTTACATGCTGCTTGCATGTTTTTCTAAATGCATTGCATGCATTACTAAAATGTGGCTCTGCTTTTTTGGGCAGATAAATAAATAAATAGATAAATAAATTAATAAATAAATAAATAGTCGCTCAGAAATTTTGGGAACAACACTAAAACATACGCCAGTGAACATCGAATCTGGGAGCAGAGGATGTAAACAAATCTTGGGGTCGCTCAGCTGCTGAGAGGCTTAAAGGAAAAATGTGCAACAAATAACATTTTAATAAATATGTTATCCCCTAGAAGATGCCCTGACCTCCATGCGGGAAAATAAGTAACCTTTTATGCTAGATAGTCATGCAGAGACTAAAATAAAGCCCTTCTTGCTGAATAGTTTAAAAAAGGGTGAAGCGTAAAAGGGTATAATTATAAAAACATGAATTAACGTGTAAAAAAGAAAAAAAAAATCAGTAGCTTCCTCTCCCTAGCGCTTAATGTAACTTCATGTGCATAAGACCTTGTTTTATTAAAAAAACTAACATATCTTTTAAAAACTGACAGAACGTTCCTGATGTCACATGTGCTGAATCCCAGCTGCTCCTCTGCATTAAGTTTCTATTTTAGAATATGTAATTTTGCCATCATATTCAAATACTGTTTAAAATATTTTTGGGGGATATATTCAAAACCTTCAACAGACTGCGCTGGACAATGTTCATAAAAGACCAGTGGCTTAATCAACAAGCAGCAGAGTAACAAAAGCAACAGCAAAACTCCAGTTTATCCCCAAGAGCATCCACTGTAAAGAATCAATAAGTTGCATGAAAGAGCAAGAGACAATGTTGCAGTACTCATTCAAACATGCAGCCTCTGATGCTCTCACTGTAGGTTGGTAATTGGAAAATTGGAAACTACATTCACATGGGAATCACATGGTTTTCATGCTCAGGTTCATGTGAACTTTGCAATCAAATTATGAAAATATGAGTGATTTAAAGTAATAAATACATTCAAAGCAATGCATGTTTTATCCATTTCATCTAGGCAATATATTGCCTTTTTTGGCTTTAATTTTAGCAAATGAAATATTAATGTGCCAAATTAGATACATTTGGCAGCCTTTATATATTTATATACATACAGGAGATCCTCGGGTTACAATCTTGACATACAATGTTTCGGGTTAATTACGCTCACTCCCACTGCCACTCAGCTAACACCATTAGCGTTGTACTTACGAACTACGTGGCCAAACTAGTTTGGCTGCATGCAGTGTAAGAATTACGCACCAAATGAGTAAGGGAGTTTTCCTTTTCCTTTTTCGATGGCTTAGTTGTCCTTTTTGTTACATCTCTGCCGAAAGACCAGATCTGTGTCATAACTTGAGGACCCCCTGTATATATACACTATATTGCCAAAAGTATTTACTCACCCATCAAAATAATTAAATTGAGGTGTTCCAATCACTTCCATGGCCACAGGTAACTTCAAGAATCTAGGCATGCAGACTGCTTCTGCAAACATTAGTGAAAGAATGGGTCGCTCTCAGGAGCTCAGTGATTTCCAGCGTGGTACCATGATAGGGTACCGTGATCGAATGCCTTTTGTGCAACAAGTCCAGTCGTGAAATTTCCATGCTACTAAATATTCCACAGTCAAAAGCCAGTGGTATTATAACAAAGTGGAAGCGAATGTTAAATGACAGGAACTCATAAACTGACAGAGTGTGGTCAGCAGATGCTGAGGCACATGGTCGCCAACTTTCTTCAGAGTCAATTGCTACAGACCTCCAAACTTCATGTGGCCTTCAGATTAGCCTAAGAACAGCTTAGAGAGCTTCATGGAATAGGTTTCCATGGCTGAGCAGTTGCATCCAAGCCATACGTCACCAAGTGCAATGCAAAGCGTTGGATTCCGTGGTTATAAATCATCGTTCTCTGGAGCGATGAATCACGCTTGGCAATTTGGCAATCTGAAGAACCAATCTGGGTTTGGTGGTTGCCAGGAGAACGGCACTTGTCTGACTACATTTTGCCAAATGTGAAGTTTGGTGGAGGGGGCATTTTGATGTGGGGTTGTTTTAGGAGCTGGAAAGAAATTCTGAATGCTTCAGTGTACCAAGAGATTTTGGACAATTTCATGTCCTCAACTTTGTGGAAACAGTTTGGGGACGGCCCCTCCCTGTTCCAACAAGGCTGTGCACCAGTGCACAGAGCAAGGTCCGTAAAGACACGGATGAACGAGTTTGGTGTAGAAGAACTTGACTGGCCTGACCACAACCTGATAAAACACCTTTGGGCTGAATTAGAGTGGAGACTGCGAGCCAGGCCTTCTCGTCCAAAATCAGTGTCTGACCTCACAATTGTGCTTCTGGAAGAATGGTTCAAAATTCCCATAAACACACCCCTAAACCTTGTAGAGTTTGCCCATAAACGTTAAAGCTGCAAAGGGTCGGCAGACGTCATATTAAACCCTATGGATTAAGAATGGCATGTCACTTAAGCTCATATGCGTGTAAAGGCAGATGAGTCAATACGTTTGGCAATATAGTGTATCTACAGTGAAGAATGGCTCTTGTATAATGTCCGTTCTCCATGTTTCTTTCAGTTTATACAGGACAACACTTAACAGATACACCATACCAACATTTCTTTTAGATTAAGACATGAGCAACGACATAACAATTCATGAAAGGAAGCTCTGTTTTTTTCTTCTTCTTTCTCGTACATGATGTCGATTTCTGGAAGTAAACTATGTGAGACAACACCAAGGTAGATATGCGATATCATATTACATTGAGTATGTAATTTAATTACACCACCGACCTCTTCGAAAGCAAAAACAAATATCCGTTTAAAACACATCAGAACTCTCCTTCATCGCCTCTCATTCCTACGAGTCATCTTTGGCAGGGAAAACAGTTACTATTTTAAAGTGCAGTATCTGACACAGCTACTCGCTTTGAGCTCTAAGCTAGTTAACCCGTCATGTTTTTATTTCTGAACTCGATATACAAACTACTGGCTCTACCCAGGAAAATGGCATACAGCTTACTGTAAATGGCCATAGAAGTTTAAAATATTTCTACCATATTTTCTTATGTACATGGGCCACAGTCTCCATTAACATTCTTCAAACAAGTACCAAGGCTGCTAATTTGGCAGAATTAAACAGTATCATGGCTATTTTTTATAATCTGATATTTAACTTACATCATTCTGTGTAATGATTTACTAAAGACACTGAATTGTAACACTGATGATCTCTATGGATGGCAGGACCTTGAAAAACATCATGATGCACACAAATCCTCAGAAATTTGTAATACTATGGCTAGATCCCATAATATATGTCCGATGGTTATAGAAATAATCAGCCGTTTATTGTAACACAAGTGTGCTTTTATCATCCAAAGATACCACCTCCTTATTCCATCATCCAGCACCTCAGCTCTAACCACAGAGCTGGTTATTGGAATATTCCTCAGAAGACTCAGAAGACTTTTACAGTTCCCCTTTACTCTTCGCTCTCTTCATCCTCTCCTTTGGTGCCTTTGCTCCAGCGCTGGAAGCAATGGACGGTGGAGGCCAGGAAGAAGCTGGCCATGATGGCCGCCAGCGACACAGAGATGCCGGAGAAAATGATAATGAGAAAGTCAGTGAGGGTCAGGGTGACCTGGCACTCTCGGAAACTGTCCTGGGAGAGCTGACTGAGAGGCACGCGACGGCCGTCCATAGGTAAGGAGCATTCCATACTCTCTATTCCTGCAGGAGAAGAACACAAGTCAGTCATGCTGTAAAGCAAGTGCAGAAACAGTCAAAAGTTTGGAACCACCTGACTGACTTGATTTTTAATATAAAGGTTGGCTCAGGCATTGTTGTCTTTTTACAGTGAAAGGATCTTTAGTGACCCAAATATAGTTCTGCAATGGGATTGCTCCATATGTGTTATACATTCACTGGCAAGCCGTCTAGTGTCTATTATATCAGCTCTACTGACAACATAGGTGCAGTTTACAGTTACACACTGCTGTCCATCTGTTTGTTCACATCATTTATTCTTAGTGTGTATGTGTGGGTTTGTATGAGGAAGTAAAAAAGGACCAAGTTGTTACATTAATCTCACTATTAAACACAGTAAATGGTAAATCTGAAATTATTATTTTTTAACTGTTTTTTTTTACAGCTTTGTTTGCCATTTTAGGGAGCTTGTAATGGTTTCCAGGAAGGTTTTGTTGCTCCCCTTTCAATTGTTATATTACAAGCTAAATTTGAGCTAATAAAGTATTGACAAGGTCCTTAAAATGGTCTATAACAATACCCCATGGGGAAATTACAAGCCAAGGTAATGAGGGCATATGTCTTGAAAGGATGTTGAGTGCTAGCTGACACAACAAAAATTATTTATCCCTGCTGCCTCAAGTAAAGCCCCTAAAAATAAGAAAAGAAAGGAAATCTCAGAAGAATTTAGTGTCCTCAATAAATTGGGACCCAACGCCTCCAACAAAATACAGTTTTCATTTAGAACTTAAGGGAAATTTAAAAATAGAAACTGCTGAGTCCCTATCATTATATCGTCCTAATAACAGTGTGCCTTGTTAGATTCAGGATTCTTTATTTGTCATGTATGCAGTTCTACAAGTACAAAGTGAAATGTGCTTCTGAAAGGCACTCGAGTCTGTGGAATATACTAACAATAAATTAAATTAAAGACAAAACTAAGAAATACATATAGAGAGAAAATAAATTCAAATAAAAATTACAAGCATTTACAAGAAGTGAGCAAGAGTAATAGGATTCTGTATGTCCTTTACAGTATGTACTGTAAAGGAAAGTGTGCTAGTTTGCTATTAATGTATATAGATTTAAATAACAGACGAACATTTGAGATATGGTGAGGTAATGAGAAAGAGAGCGGGTTAGATAAAGTGAAAGAAAGAGAGAAAGTTCAGTTTGTGTTATAATGAACGATTAAATATTGTGGTGGTAGCTCCTCCTGAATCTGTCTTGGCCTTAATACTTCTGAAATGTTTTCCTGATTTCAGAAGATCAGACAGAGAGTCACTGGGATTGTCATGGTGTAAAGATCCAGAGGTTCTCCTCCGACCTCAGAGGGTTAACATAAGGTCATCCTGAACAGTTTCAGAAATAAACATTTTCCTGCCAGTGAATAAACATCTAGAACTGGACTGAATAAAGTACAAAACATCTTCAGCTTTAGCCTTGTCAGTGCATTTCCTCAGTTTGGGACATATTGTTCCCAGCACACTGATCAGATTCCAGCTGTTTGAAAATAGACCTCTTCTATTACATTATTATTGGCAACAGAAAACCCAGAAACAGTTTATTATGGCTCTGGAGAACCTTGGGGAAGAACCTTGACCAGTCATTGTACAGGACAGAAACATAATAAATCTGTCAGTAAGCAGGTCCTTCTGAATTTTAATGGTCTTCGAGACAAATGCAGACACACTCCTATGGTTCAAGCATACTGATGCTTTTGAAGATCCAGTACATTTATATCATCACCATCAAAAAGGCAAATGCAAATTTGAGTATTAATGTTTAAAATAAAGGTTCAAAATTTGCTAAACTATGACTAGTTACATCAGTGAATTGCACATTAAATCACTGTATATATTTGTATAAATACTTAATAAACTAGAAATTAACATCAGAACAGAAATTACTAATGCATTCATATATTTTAATCCCTTTACACATTACAGTGCTAAAAAAACAAATAATACCACCCCATTTTGGCTCGTCCTGGCTTTGTTTCGTGTTTCGTGGGATTTCTGGCTATGCTTGGATTCCCAGTCGGTTCCACGTGCTTTCCATTTGAGTTTTTTTTTATCTCTGGCTCTGCCCCTGCCCTGCCCTACTGTTTAGTGTTTGCAACTGTCTGTTTGTAACCTTGCCTTGTCAGAACCGCCTTTGGTTTAACCTTTGGTATACATAAACCTGTCTTTGTGTTTGTCTTGGTTGTTCCACCATGACCTTTGTTGCATTTCGTTTTGTGTTTTACCTGCCTTTACCTACCTCCCCCTGCTCGGTGTTAATCCTGCTATCTTAGCTTGTTTGTTTTACCATTCCAGTTTATTAGTCAATGATTATTTCTAGTTCGTTTATTATTATTTTTAGTTCTAGTTCGTGTTCGTTCCTGTCACATCCCCAGTCAGTGGCCACTAGAGGCTGGTGTTTTTTAAGTAATAGGGAGGATTTTTAGGTTGACTAGGCGTGTGGTCTCATCTCTGGCAGATGGAAACAATGAAGTTGCTCAGTTGCCAGGTGTCACGGCTGAGAGGGTTAGCCTACCTCGGGGCACGGCCCAGTACGGAGACCAGAAATCCATGCTGAATAAACTTTATTTACAAACCGCACAACAAAGGAACAAAACTTGGCACGAGGGCCGTCAGGAACAGGAACCAGATAACAGGATACACAGGAATCAGGGTACAGGCTAGGCAGAAACAAGGAGTATGAGGCGATGGACAGATAACCAGGGCTAAAACAAACAGAACTTAAATACTAACCCTAATCAGTGCATAAACACAAAACAGGTGACACCCAAAAACATGTGATACAGAACAGAAAGTCAAAATAAAAGTCCCAAAACACGAACAGAAACAGAACCAAAAAACAACAGAAAAGCAGTGACCACTACTGGCCACTGACCGAACTGTGACACCAGGGATGATACAATCATTATTATCTTATGTTTAGAGTTTAGGTGGCTGCATAAATAGTGTCTGCTTTGTGTTTCATGTTGTCTGTTCACCAATATGGTATTCCTGAATTGTGTCTGTTCAGTCTCCTTGTTTCTGTTGGGAGTTTTGGGCCCACAGGCACCTTTACTTTGTGTTCATTAGTAAAAGGAGAAAATGGAAGTCTGCAACTATGCCTCCCTGCTAAAAGAGCACAGCCCATGCGTGACAGTTCCTTGTTTTGTTTCAAATAAAACTTTCTCCAGCACATATGTCCACTTCTAGTCCTCTCTACCTACCATCACAAACACTGAACAAGTTGAAAATATAATAAATATAAAAAAAGGAAATAAATTAAAAATCGTAAATTGGTGTGAATATAACAGTTATTATAAATATGTCCTCATTGTTATTGACATATTTTACATTTTATGTGTGTTGTATATTGTTTTCCCAAAGTCAAATCACTGTAAAAAAGTCTTTAGTTGCTTTATGTGTTTCTAGTGACTTTAATGTTAATATTCAACACTGAATATATTGTTGTTTAAAGAGATTTAATCATTACCCACTCAAGGTCATTACCCACTCAAGGTCATGTGAAAGATATGACGGAAAATGTGGAGGATTATGAGATCTCAATCTCTACTTTCCCATGATAAATATTCTTCAAGGCTGACAGCTTAACCTTGTAATGACAGATCCCACAAGACTCTACCACACTGCCCCCTCCACCCTCCACCAGTATCAAACAACAACCTTTCCAGACCTCCTTTGTGACAGGGGTTTAGAGCAGGATGCGCAGTATGATAAACCCCACTGGCTAAAATGATCACAGATTACACTCACAGTTAATAGCAATCACAAAAAATCCAACAAACACTTGTATCTTCTGTAATTTGGTGGAGGAAAATGGTTGTTGTTGGGGTAAGACTGGGGGTTGTGGTCATTGAAATACTCATTACATATATGATTTAATACATTGCTAATGTAATTGCTGAAAATAATAATCCAGTCTAAACGGACAGATGGGGCACACGCAGGGATGTACAGATTGTAAGATTATATGTTTTCTCATTACAGCTGTGCATACTCTAAATCACATCTAGCGGACGGACGGGCAGACAGACAGACAGACAGACAGATAGATAGTTATACAAATAGATAGATAGATAGACAGACAGACAGACACTTTTCAGTTTACAACAGTGCAACCCTACACTCTACAATTGTTATTATGAGAGGTTTATTTAACACGGCTTTTTGATTGACAGTGGTTCTTATATCTGTGTAGTGCACAATTAGACAAAGCGTAAATTTTTTGGTAAAATTGGAGCAAAATATGGACCGTCTGGGGGGCCTGAAGGGATATACGACTGGTTGTAGTGAAGAAAAACACTCAAAAATAAGTGGAACCCTATGGTCCCTTTAAGGTGTTCCTCTTGCTGACATATAAATGTATAATCTCAGAGAAGCATTGGCAATATCACCATGCCCCCCAGCACTAGGCCATGAAGTATTGGATGATCCAGAACTAATCATCCATCATAAGATCTCACCAAAGTTATTGTTGCAGAATGCAATCAAATCCTTATACCAAAGCCCCAACATTTAATGTAAAAGTGTACAACAGTAGAGATTATTCCTATAGCAAAGGGAGGATAAACGTTCTGTTAATACTCT
>JBBPCW010000133.1:10676891-10689462 GCA_037974425.1 Phenacogrammus interruptus
GCGCCGTGTTCGTAGCTGCCCCCTGCTTCACTTGGTGAATGGGTTAAATGCAGAGGTTGAATTTCGTGCTGTGGTGTCACACATATGACAAATTTTCACTTTCAATAGCTGCTGGAACTTTGTGGGGTTGGGAAATTAAATAAGAGTTTAGTAAAATAAAGTTATACAATTTTCTACCTTTTTCCTTTGCATTTCTCCCTGTTGCAAAGCTGTGTTTTTAGCATTTTAAAACTAATGTTGGACAGGCATATCTAGCCATTTCATATTAGGATCTCGCAGGTTGACCCTTGGTTGGGCAAACTAATCAGGAAACTTCTCAGGTGCGTGTTGCACAGATCAAAAGTGACAGGCAGGATTCCACTGATGTGATAAATAGTTTACACAGATACTGTGGGTTGGATTCATTGATTAATAAATATTTTTGTCAGGTGGGGTCGGTTGGCTCTCATAATGGATCAAGCAGATGAGAGGCCTAAAACCCCTGACTTACAAACTAAACACATCCCAGTTTCTCATGTTTGCTAAAAGCTGAGCATGATTGTGGAATCACACTAATCTGTTCCGTAAGTTTTCAGTTATCTTTTTCATAGGTGGAATTTGGCACCTCCTCTTATCCTACAGTTTCTGAAATTTTGGCACCTTTAAAACTTTCTTTAATTTCCTGTTTATTGCGCATGTTTACAGCTTTTTCATCGGTTGATTCGGGGTGAATACTGATCATTCAAAATCGATTGTGACATTATCTCATTCCATGGGCTAGGTGGAGCTAGACAGCTGCAGTGCGAAGGAGACATTAGCCGCTAAACATACAGCATTAAGAGAGCTGAGCCCCATGACTGGAATGCATCAAAATGTTAGTTTGAGATTTCAACTGAACCAGATTTCTTTTTTAAATTCTTTCACAGGTATTTTACCAGCTTTCACCAGTTTTTGGGCACTAACTGTTCGCTCCAGCCGTCCTTTACCATAAATGCCCTGGAAAATGACAACAATTTAGAATTCAGAACGTTGCTGGTTCGAACCTCACAGTGAACAGATTTTTTTCTGAACACAAACTCTTTTGGTCTTTAAACCAATGTTTGATGCCGCTCTCTTTCTGTGCAAAGATTTGGGTACATTCCACTTCTTAGACAGTGGAGTTTCTCATTTAATTGCTTGCTCAGTGATTTGATGTGCCAGCAGAGTTCCATGGATAAAATCTGGCTAAAGGGCAAAAGTATAGGTATTTGGACAGCTGGATTTGAATCCAAACTGCTAGTGTCACCGCTGAGGTACCCTTAAGCAAGGTACCATCCCCCAACTGCTCCCCAGACGCCTCGTTTGCGGCAGCCCAATACTTCACTTGGTCAATGGGTTAAATGCAGAGAAAAAAAATCACTCTGTATTGTACATGTATGACTATTCATGTGACAAAAAATTGCTCTATAGTCAAATCAGCAATAAATGAAGTTTTGAAAAGTAATGACGCCCCTCTCGTTGTGAGGAAGTAATGGTGCCCTGTCTTTTTGACCAATGATTTTTACAATAACACTCACCTGTGAAACCAGAGTAACCACCTAGCAACACCATAGCAACTACCTAGCAAAGAAAGTAGCACATGTACAAATTAGATTTATTTAACTATCACTTACATAAAAATGTAAATGTTTAAGAAAAGTTTGTCATTACATTTCAACAAAAAACAAAGGAAGTGAAATTAAACCTGAGTAACAGAGCATTCTTTTCGTCCTCTCCCTCAGTCGTCTTGATTCAGATGCTATTTTAGGCTAAGCTTAAGTATACTGCAATTCTTAAATCCCTGAATGTGGCATTAACAGTACTTTAAGTTTTAATGAAAAAGTCCACTTAGCATACCTTGTGTAGAAAGAAGTGGCAGGGTTCATCACTTCTAATTGGATTTAGTTGGACACAGGATATATTTTGGCCCATCAAATGACCCGTACTTCGCTGCTACTGCAGTAGTCAGATATTTAAGGAGCTTTTTAATCCATTTAATCCTTGGGTTCTCCGCCTTTACAGGCCACTGTGTAAAGAAACCTCATTTAGCAAATCAAATGTATGCAGGCCCAGAAGCCAGGAGAGCTGAAGTTTCAGTGCCAGGGGCATATGGGAGATAAAGCTGTGTGTGTGTGTGTGTGTGTGTGTGTGTGTGTGCGAGTGTATTTGGATCATATAGACCTAGATCCCTAAACAAAGACCCAGATTCGGTACTATACTGACCCCACTGTATATGACCTGTAATATATCACAGTGGAAGTCAGAAAAATAACCATACTGTTACTGAGAGTATCAGGTACAGACAATGATATTCTACACTTTTCAATTGTTACATGTTCCACCTGTTTATACCCAAGAGACAAAAACACAACCATTTCCCAAGATCCCTTCATCATTCGGTATTAAACAGGCTGCTTTTGTTACTGTGTCTTAAAGACAGATGTTTGTCAATAAACTCTATTTCAGTAGTTTGTCCTGCAGTATACATTCACTATGCAACATGGAATTAAATAGCATTCGTAAAACTTCACTGTTAATTGATGAGGGCTGAGAAAAGAATGTACCATTATATTACCAAAATGTGGGCATACTTCATAAAATTACAGGTATGCAGTTTGTTGCTTTGAAAAAGTTACCACCTCTGCATGGAATCAATCTCAGGCAAAGAAACACACAGGACAGGCCACCACTTGATCTCAGAGCAGAAACACACATTCCCGCACGAAGGGGCAATTTCTCCATTCCACCTGACCTACACGTTTTTGGACGGTGGGAAGAAACCAGAGCTCCTGGTAGAAACCAATTCAATCATGGGGTGAACATACAAACTGCACACAGGAAAGACCCTCAGCCATCCAGACTGGGAACCAAAGCCAGGACCTTCTCACCATGATGTAACAGTGATTACCTCTCTACCACCATGCCATTCATTCATGTGTGCATGTTTGGGCACCGTTTCCCCCTTTTTCCAAACCTTGTTCTCTAGCAAGCCAAGTTTTCCCTTCTTGATTTAGGACTGCACACCACACCACCACCGCTTTTCATTGCAAAATAAATCAAGGAAGTTTAAAAAATATTCATAGGTTGTTCTGCATGCACCACAGATTTTAGTGACAAGTGATCAATAATAATGTCTGCGGACAATCAAGGCTATTCCAAAACCTTCATTTTTCATTTCCAGAAGAAGCTCATTGTTGGTTTTGATAGATGTTTTAAATCAGTGGTACCCAACCTTTATTTTGTCACGGACCGTTTTAATATCAGAAACTATTTTCATGCTCCGGCCTTTAAGGAGTGGCAGATAAATATATGTATATTATACAAATAAATGATACGCATAAAAATGGGGATAATTAAAAAATATAATAATGCTGTATCTTTAAAATATAATAATAAACGTAAAGTTTTATTAACAGCATTTTCATAACAAGCCAACAACATCACACAGGTAACATCCACATTTTTTTTTCTGTGCAGCCGGCGGACCGGTACCACATGACCCACGGTCTGCGGCCCGGGGGTTGGGGACCACTGTTTTAAATCATTGCTTTGGAGTGAGATTCAGCCTCTCCTTCAGTTTTTCATTGACAGTGAAACATCCTTTGGGTTTCCTGGGTTTGTTGGTATTCAGAAGAAAACTCCTATCCCTTTACCACAACGTCGCCACAGGCTTCCTCAAATCCCCCACATGTTTGGCAAAGCGATCTTTTACTGAAATGCTTCTCATTTTCTTTCTAAACATAGCCTTGGTGATTGAAGCCAAATAGTTACATTTACGTTTCACCAGAACAAAGCACTTGATTCTAAAATATCTCTGGTTTATCTGAGTGCTGTGATGCGTACTTTAGATATTGGCTTTTGTGATTAGATCAGTTATCTTCTGTGCTGACCTTTCCATGTAGATGATGTTTCTTGCACGGCGTCGCATCTTATTCTTCTGGTAGATGTTTTGTTCAGTGGGTGGGTATTCTGTTATGCACACATATATGTGTTTGTGTGTGTGAGAAAGTTACTGCTACTTACTATCTTAAAAACACAAGTTCATTGAGTTCAGTGACAGTAAGTTAGGAGAGCAATATATGTTGTGTTAAAATGATTTGAAATTTAGTAAAATGAAACACAATGAACATGGAGTGCTAGTATCATATTACAAATAATTTTACTATTTGGTTTTATGATTTGAATGATAGTGTAATATTGTAATATACAAAAAGCATTTTACTTATTTTTGTGGCTCTGGCTCTGAGTTTTGTAATTTTTGGGCATACAGCAGAGGTTGCAGTGAATAGTGAGAGTCTTTTTTATTGGAAACAATTCAGAGACAATTCATTTGCCAGATGAGGTTCCATCTGTCATGCATGCCTTGTGGTCACCACTACTATGGTTTAAATTCTGCCTCTCAATCACACACGTGAAAACACACACATTATTTAAATGGATCTTTATTTTATGGTGTGCATTTGTCCTAAATGCGTAAAACCTCTGCTAATTGTGGCCATATGGGTATATTTTTCTGAAATACATGCCATTGGTCATTAAACACTGTTGTTGAGCGACTAAAATTAGTTTAATCAAGCAAGTAATTTGATATGTTCATGCTTTGCCATTAAATGTATTCGGCTCTGCCAATAAACATACTTAGCTGCTTTGAAATGATTACATCTAGTACAACATTTAAAAGAATCCTATTCAACCTAATGTAAAAGGCACTGCAAATCTCTAATGCTGAGATCCTATTCATGATTTCAAATATGTTTTACTATTACTAAATTCAAATGTATTTTATATACATTTATATATGTTACTCTTACAAGTAACAGATTTACAAGTAACAATGCCTATTGAATTGGGGATGTACTGAAATATGTGAATTTTGAATGAAGGCAACCAAGGTGAATTCTTAGTTAAATTTTATTGTGTTCAACTGTTTGTATGAATTAAAGTAATAAAAAATATCAATGTCATACATGAATGTCACATGAATGTCATATTTTTATTAGGAATGCACCGATTGCAATTTTCTTGGCCGATTCTGATTACTGATTTTTGTGTAAGTGTGATCGGCCGATACCGAGTTTTCCGATACCAATTTTTCCCCACATATAGCAGAAAATTAGAGCTGCTGCAACATCGACACAAAAAAAATAAGTTTCAACTTTTTGAATGTAACGTGGTACTTCCTTTCCCTGTTTACTAGTTACTTTTATAATAATGACATGATAGTGGCAGCTCTACAGCAAATACAAACAAAAATCAAATTTTCGTCAATATAAAGCTTTATTTTCATTATATCTTTTTCATCCACTTTGTTCAAAGTAAAGAAATTCCAAATGGCGGACATGTCAGCATGTCTGAGGCTGCATTTACACATTTACTTGTTGATGCTTGGCAGTAAACGTGTCTTCCATGCCGGGAGCGCAGCAGCGGCAACCAATCGCTGTTGAGCAGATTTGAATGGCGGGCACTCATGTAGAAACGCCTCCGTTGAGCGTACATGTGAACGCAGCCTGAATGCGCATGTGTCTGTGTTGCAAGTAAAGCACATGCGCAAGATCGGTTTGGAATCGGCAATATGTGTGAGTGATCGGCCGATCACCGATCAGGCCGATCAGGCCAAAAATCGTCCATTTCCGATCACTGGCCAATCGATCGGTGCATCCCTAATTTTTATATACATTTTCATGAATGATTAATTTCACATTTCACAAAATCGCATTTGGTGTCAGTTACCTATCCCAAAGTTGCAGTTTTTCAGTTGAAGACATGAAAGATGAAAATACACAGTAAAGTTGAGTTAACATAAAATTAGTCTAATTATCTGAAAGACTTTACAGGTTTTCTCTTCGTAGATGTGTGTACATGTAATTCATTATGACCTTTTGTGGTCTCCTTCTGAGTTTGATTTACCAAACTAATGGAGGAAAGTGAGTGGTATGCGATGCTGTTCAGAGACAAATGTCGGTGTTGGTGTTTATGTAGCTTAAAAAAAAACATTGATCAAATAGCATGCATCAATGCATCAGTGACCTCATATTATTTCCAACAGACCTCACCCACAGTTCAGACCCATGTCACACTACCTTGCACACGATTCAACACAAAGACTTTTATCATTTCTTTTATCAACTGTCTCAAGCTTCTCCAACCTCAAAAGGATGCATTTATGGGTGCCTGAATAGGTCAATGCATCCTTTTACACAATATTTTACATGATGTGGACAAAAGTATTAGGACGCGTGACCATTATACCAACAGGGACTTTGCATGACAGTGCATTCAAATACATAGACTTTAATTTGGAGTTGGTCCAAATTAACATTCTCTACTCTTCTTGGATGGGTTTGAGGTCAGGGCTCTGAGCAGACCAGTCAAGTTCTTCCAAACCGAACTCTTTATGGACCTTGCTTTGTGCACTGGGACACAGTCATGCTGGAATAGAAAAGGTTCTTCCCCAAACTGTGTCCACAAAGTTGGAGACTTGGCGTTGTCCAATATGTCTTGGTATGTTGAAGCACTATGATGGCCCTAACCCAAACTTTGAAAATCAAGTGTGTTCCAATACTTTTGTCCATATAGTGTATGTGCATAAGCATTTGAATTGCCTTTAACAGAGAACAGAGTAATAATGAGGATACATTTAAGTTCATACCAGATACCATTTAGTCTTAACAGTAAGACTTCTTAAGGTTACAGAGCACCAGTTTCATTCTGCAAAATGCAGTACATAAATAATAAAAGAAAAATAACTGTTGTAAGATTGATAGAAGCTCTATGGGGTTGCCTTCAAGTATTCATCTTTATTCTCAGAAATACGATGATAGAAGAATCGCCCATTCTTGCCAGTCAGAAAATCCATCCTCTCATTTAGAGGGATAATCTATCACAGGCTGCAGGCTGGCTGATATCTAATGGGAAATGTGCAGTCGTCTGCAGCAAGCTATCTGAAGTTGGATCAGCAGCTCAAATGTTGGGTTCAAGAGGGTAATAAACCTCCTCAATAACGTGAGCACCAATGTCATTACTACAGTTTGATGTAAACCTCATCTTCCCCAATGCCGAAGGCAGTATATTGGTTCATGTTGCTGTATTTTATTTCATAGCTTCAAGTAGGCCTGTATCTGGAATGTAGGCCTAGTCTAGTATTACCTCAATCCAAAGCTAAATTTAGCTAAATGGGAAATGTATTATATCACCTGAAGACAAAAATGACTGTTATAAAGCCCTATGTATTATATATCATGTACAAGAACTCCCTAGTCCATGAAATCCACATTTGAGCTGAAAAACAGCCCTTTTTAAAACTGTTTCTGTGTCATTAAAACCATCACATTTACATATACCTGCCTACTCTACCTACAATAGATTAGTCCCACATGGGCTACTTTTCTGAATGAAACATAGTATAGGGCAGTAAAGCAAAGTGGAGCGCATTTATATATGTCATTCTTAAAGGCATGGCAACAAAAACCAAATTCTGATGGATAAAAAGAGGTCAGGGAATGATCATGTAGAAATAAATTATTGTCAGCCCACATTTGGTCACTTCACACTTTGCACTTTTAGTGACTACAAAAAGTACTAGTTTTAGGAGTCAAATAAGTCTTAACATTACTAAGTGAATAATTGTTTTGGGGTTCAAATTGGATTAAAAAAACAGGAATTAAAAGACTCTTTCAATCCATTAGCAGGCATTTTGTTCATGAACCTCTACAAATCTAAATATATTCCAACCCACATGCTTTTTGGTGTGAGTTCAGTTGGAAAAAAAAACCCTTGGGCAGGGCCAGTCTCCCACCTCCTCTTGTATGTGTTTAAAAAGGTCACTCTGGTCTATTCATGGCTTTGACCAGCCACAGTCCAACCACCCCAAGTCATAAGGAGTCAGTGATGCAGAAGAAAGTGGCAAACGTGAAATGAGGATGCACGCTCCTGACTCAATTTGGGGAGTACGCATACACACATGGGGCCAGTTGGCAGGTACGCCAGAGGCTTGGCCCCTGTTTTGCTAGTGCTGATGTGTTCTTGGCTGTTTTTCTCTAATATACTTTATTATGCTCAGCCAGAGACTGCGCTGAGTATCCATGATAAATGCATTTGCAGTCTCTAAGCGAAGGTAATATTTCTGCCAGTGCACCACAGCCTGACTGCAAATGTTCCAGGTCCTGAGCCCAAACTTTCTGGAAGACATATGTGGTCGTATTGTGCACAGCCTCAAAGCATCACTCATCATTGCATGTGGCTTAAAGGTGCCAAAGTAAAAAAATAAATTGGTAGCATTTCATTTGGGTGGTCAGCTATAGATGGTTTGTAGATGTTACCCTTTTATTAAATTTGTACTAAACCCTATTAGCTTTTCTCTTACACATGACATAACACCTGAACCTTAAAGCAAAAAACCCCTAAACCTAACCCATAATCTTCATGAGATAATAAAATAAAAACATTAGGGAGTAGAACTCCTTTTTTATGACATGGTTATCCCCCTTTTCACTTACATATCAAAGCATACTGGGGAATAACAAACAATAACAGCACAAGGTCATGTTCAAATGTAAACACGCTGGGAGAGGGACTCGTCTGTTCGCTCTCAAAGACACACAGTGGAGTGCGGGGGCAGTAACAACTGTACACTGTTTGCTCATCTGATACTATGTTTATCCAGAGGAATCTACTATTTCAATCTATTTCCATCCACTATATAAGTAAAGGACGTACACAAATAGAGTCCTTATGTCCAGCTCTGTGTGAGCTTCCTGTTCTCTGGCATTGTAAATGTCTGCCCCCACATGTAAAATGACCTTGGCTCAGAGAATGTGACAGCTGGGGTAGTTTTTATTTATTTATTTATTTATTGTTTCATGTGTTTGCAACTTTAATTTGTCCATTGTATTGTTTAGGGAGATTGTGTATAGGGTCCAACATGTGGGGCATTTGCTTCACAAAAGAACAACAGAACAAATACTACTCATCTGACCTAAACTAAGTATATGTTTTTTTTAAACATATGGGATCCTCTTTTTTTTAAACAAAGGATCCACTTTGTTTGTATACTAATCACTGAATCATACGGCCCAATCATCATCTCTCACACATGCAAAGAGTGCAGGTCACTCTGCTTAAGGTTCTTCTATCATCCTCCATTACTGAGCCCACCCAAGTGGAAGCACAATTCTGGGTCTGAAACAGTTTCGCAGCAGAAGAAAGTTCTAGTAAAACTTGACATATTTAACCTACATAATTATAAATGGCAGATTTATTTACACACATGCTCACAGACACATCCACAGGCCTGGAGGGGAGAGGCAGGTGCTCGTGTGATGAAGGTGTGATGCTATGCTGTCAGAGCACATACCCAGAAGAAATGCAAAACGTGAGCACGGATACAGATAAGGTTGCAAACCTGCACCCAGTGCAACCTTATGAAGTCCACCCAGGGCTCCCCTCTACAACAATGCCCTTGATAGTCTGTCATTAGTCTGGAAATCCCTTTCTGATGGGGGCTGGGAGTGAGTGCTATATATAGACCACAGGAAGGGGTCCCTTTTGTAACTGGGGTGTTAAAAATAGCTGAGTTTATTGGACTGACTTGAATGAAAAGATGTTATGTTAATGCGATGGAATAACAGTATGAGTTCAGTGATGTGAATGATGTCTTATACTGATATAAAATTAGAAGATATTATTAGTAAGTGACCTATAGAAGTGAGCCACAGAATTTTTGGAACTTACCGTTTGGAAGCTTGTGACTGTTCTCGATCAGCCAAGTGAAGAGGTTGGCAAAGTTGCAATTACACACCCAAGGATTGCCCTCTAATCTCACCACACGTAGAGAAGGCAGCTGGCTCAGTGCCCCCACCTGTAGGCCAGACAGGGCATTGCGCTCTAGTTCAAGTTCTCTCAGTGAGGTCAAACCCCTAAAGGCATCCTCATTGACCATGCTCAAGTGAGGGTTGTTGCTCAAGCGCAACTTGATCAGGCTCCGGGATTCGCCAAAAGTACCTTTGGGGATTTCAGTCAGGTTGTTGCTGCCTAAGTCCAGGAAGACCAGCCTGGAGGAGGTGCTGAGGGTCCCTGGCTCAATGTGGGAGAGGGAGTTGTTCCGGAGATCTAGGTACACCAAGTCACTGTAGAGCACAAGGAAGTCAGAAGGTATCCGTGGGATCCAGTTGTCAGAAAGCAACAGCCGGCGAACATCCAGTGGGATTTCGTCAGGAAGACGAGTGAGTCCTCGGTCACTACAGTCCACTGTGTGATGGTCCGGGCACAGGCAGGTGGCTGGACAGTTTTCTCCTTGAGTCAGCAAGGCGAACGATACAAATGCAAAGAGAGGCTGGAGCCGGCAGGCACATGGCAACATGGTCAAGAGGGAACAAAAAGAGGGAAGAGAGGGAAGGGAAGTTAGACAAGGGGCGGTCAAGGGGAAGAGGAGGAGGGTGAGGGTCAAAGGGCAGGAGATTAGGAGAGGGGAGGGGAAGGGGAAAGGCACAAGAAGAAAAAGGAGGGAATCAGTGCCCGCACAAAAGCATTTTGCTGTTCTGCTGGTGAAATTCTAAAGGATATCTCTCGCATGGAGGCGGGAGGGCGAGATGTGGACGCTGTGTCTCCGAGAGATCATGTAGCAAGCAGCGCGTGGAGTGAATTGTAGATAGACTACTGGCTTTCAAAAAGCAAGGGGAGGAGAGATAACAAGCTGTGGGAGGGAGGGAAGGAGGGAGAGGGAGAGAGAGGCGATGAGACTGAGCGAGAGAGAGAGAGACAGCGAAAGGGAGGGGAGGGGAGATTAACAGACAGAGGTAAACAGAACCTAGCAAGGCACAATAGGAGAAAATTTTGGGAGCAAGGTGAGGTTTTCAGACATAAACGAAAGGTTTCTTCCTCATTTACCCCGAGTCGATTGCATACGATGGACAAAAGCAATTGTCTGTCTGCCTGATACAAAAGGATCCAATCCGCAGCTGCTCCAGCATGCTGAGTGAAGAATGCAATTGTTGCGTCCTTCCATTTGTCTCTCAATGAATGAAAGAACAACCAAAGACTGCTGTGATCGTGACCTAAGGTATTCAGAGTGTGGTGTCATGAAGCTGCTGTTCCAATTAAGAGGAGCAAGGAAAATTCATCTAGTTCCATGCTGAACTGCAAGCAACTGCAAGCACTTTACTGTCCTCTCCCTCTCTGGCTCCTATGCAAACTGAGCCCCAGCAAAGTCTTTAGAGCACCGTTTTGCAGCTCTGTTGCTATGGCAAAGAAATCCAAATATCCACACACAAGTCGTGTGCATGCAGATTATAGTCCCCCCATGGAGAAGTCCATCTGTATGCTGCACGCTCACACACCGCTGTCCTTTTGTCTTGTGTTTCCTTTCCTTTGCTTATTATAAAAGGTAAGCGCTTAGCATGCAGTCAATATATGATGTCACTTCCTAGTGAAAAAGACAGAGCACTCATCCAAGATAACATGACTATTTATTAAGTAATAATCTATGCTCTCCCTGCACAGATCACTTTGCTGATCAATGGTTTTAATTATGTTCGGTTAATCAGATTAAGTTAATATTGAACTATCTTAAACAAAATGAAAATATTAGGGATATTTAAAAATATTTTTTTTAAATTAAGGATAATAATTTGATTAAAAACAATAAAGCCATACTCTGGACTCATATTCCTCAAAATTTCAGGACCTAAAAAAGTCGTGACAGAGGCAGAACCTCCCTGATTTGCATCATCTGCACCATTACTCTTGTTCTGTACGTAGGAAGATGGGATTGGCACAGAAAATTACGAATGTTGCAGAGAACATACAAGGAAATATTTCAGTTCATTCAGTCCTCATCAGTTTCTTAAGTCACTCCATCCTATTTATTGAGTAACCAAATGGAAATACGACACACTCCGCTACCAGACATATTCAAACTCTCAATTACATTTTCCCTGCAGGGATCTCCAGACAGACAAATCAAATTACAGAAGTAGACCAAGGTTGTGCCATGAGTCAGAAGGGGACGACTGTAGTAGATTGAATTGTGATGGAAATGTGTAATGGGTCATAACAGGGCAAAATGGGCATGAGGAGTAAGGCTAACAGCAGATAGAAATGGTTCATGACCTCCACTGTCCCTGGATGACTCAATTAGACAGGGGACCTGCAGAATATTCCATATGCACAGACACATGGAATGGATGCTATTAATCATAGTTGAGTCACATATAAGTAAACAGCGCATTTGTTTACTTGGCACCAAACTATCTTGGGCCTTTTGTCCTTCATGATCCATAACTTTTGTCTTACTGGTGAGACAAATTAATAGGAAATGGAACACATTTATTGGCTACAGGTCTACAGAGTAAATATACGTATACTTTAAATTGAAAAATGAAAATTGTCATGGATATAAATCAAACAGTAGAGACAGTAGAGACTCTTTTAAATAAGAGATTATCAGAACTAAGATGTTAAGAGGATAAATGGAGAAGTAAAAATACGACGACTACTACTACTACTACTACTACTACTACTACTACTACTACTACTACTGCTACTACTACTACTACTACTGCTACTACTACTACTGCTA
>JBBPCW010000133.1:10703978-10716315 GCA_037974425.1 Phenacogrammus interruptus
CGTCGCCTGAAGACCCACCTTTTTAAGGAGCACTTTGGCGACTAACTATGTCTCTTTCCTACTGCTTACTTATTTCTTATTTTTAAAAAAATTCCTTGACTTACGTTCTTCTCTAGGGCTCATGTATTGTTGGGTTAGGTGTTGGCTAGTTATTATTTGTTAACTGTTGACTTTGACCATCATTTAGCGAGGTTCACCAAGGTTTTACTATATAAAAATATGTTCTCCAAAATTTTGCATGCTATCAGCTGTAGCATAATCAGAACTGCACACATAAGAAAAGAATGGTTCTTCAAATGTCCTTTGGTTCTGTATATTCTGTATATATATCTGTATATAATTAGCACAGAAACACTTCAGTTCTCTAAAGAAATTTTCAGTAGGTTTGTTTTTGTAAATTGTATTAGTGAGTGTGTAGAACTTTAACAATCTCCAGATAGTTTAACAATATAGTACTGTGGTTCTATCTGATACCAGATTAAAAGGCAAAATCTTAAAGATGCCTTAATTTTCAAGACGGGCCCAAAGCTACCTTCCAGTCATCAGTCTAGCTTGACTGTGCCTCGTGTAGACAGCCGGCACACACTGATTGTGGGCAGAGGTGGCTCCGGCTTCTCTGGGGCTTGCTGGAGATCTGGCGGACATGTCGTTCCTGCTGGGTAGACGGTGGCGGTGGCTAACAGGGCGTAAAGAGGGGAGCGCGGGTGGGCCGGATTAGCCGACAGAACTGTTGGAGAGTCAGCGGGTTTCTGACGCTGAACTCCTGAACTCCTTTCGCCTTGCAGGAGCTGCTCCCCTCTCTTTTTTAAGCATGCCACTCTCTGGGAGGTCACGCAAGGGTCACCAGGCTTTCACACATTTAGTCGCTAACGAGGGCTCCAAAGTGGAGCGAGCTGGGGGCCAGGCAGTGGGAGCGGCAGGGGGTGGCGGGGCGGGAGGTCTATTGCACTTTGTTCAGACCCAAACATCCCCCAGAAGCACTGGCTGGCATTACTATGAGGCGTGAATTGGGGCAGACAATGCCACTGGCTAACTTGAGATTGAACTCCTTGAAGAGGATTTTTTTACATGACAGCGTACAGGGCTATATAACGCAAGAAACAGAAAATGTCTGGCAGCTAATTCTCACACTCATAGCTGTATGAACAAAGTACAGACAATAGTTTGGTTGCTAGTACTATTTTAGTTACCCAACTTACTTTAGTCTGTAACAATGTATTATACAATGTCTGACACCGCATGCGCAAGTCTATTTGGTTTGAGACAAGTAATGATTTAGGCAAAAGTGAACCTTCAAGGCTTTCTAGGCCTTCAGAAAAGGTCTGAGGATTTATAGGGACTTACAATAAAAATATATCTAATGTTTAGTTGATTTTTATTCAACATAATCATGTTGAATTGCTCTGTAAGTCCTGCAGTCACAACAAAACACAATGTACATGACTATGCTTAACCCTACCTTAACCTACCCCTGAAAATACACTAAACCCCCTCATTTGAATTAACTGGCCGTTAATATGTGACACTGATTTTACCATTAAATTAAACTTAAGGCAGGAGTGTGAAGCTCATAATCTTAAATTTAAGGTGTTAATTCAGGAGGTTCTATTATTTAAGAGGCAAATTTGAAAAAAGGAAGGGGACGATTCCGAAAATGACACCAAGACACAGATTTAAAACAGATCTCATTTCTTTTTTTTTTTAATGAGGAGAGTCAACTTGGGCTGTTCAATTTTTAGAAAATAAACAAAATAATAACAATATTACAAATAATGAAATTGTTACATCATTCACAGGGTTACAGTCAAATGTACATTTTATACACTGAAACGGGACCTCCCACATCTGTCACAGTGGTCAGGGCAAACAGTGCTCTACACAGGCCGGCTGGAGGATAGGGTCCAGGTGTCCTGTGTGGAGTGATGGGGCTGAAACCCTGGGAAGCGCGATCACAGCCACGCTGCAGTGTTGCCATCCCACAGCTAGAGGGCTGTGTCATGCTGTGTGTGAGGGCAGTGTGCTCAGGAGCCATTTTCTCTCTGAGACAACATTTCTGACCATATTTGGAGGACACGGGCCACAACACGGAGCCGTGAGAGGGAGCCAGGGCCAGCTTGTGTTTACGTTTAACTGCCATGATCATTGTAATACTGAGACATAATGGTTTTTCACTTGTATTTTACAACTGGCACACAGTTGCCAGAACGGTTCTGCAGAGACTGGAAGCATATGCCGCTCACAGCTTGCCATCACCCTCAGCTTTTAGCGAGAGGCTCTTAAATGGCCTACAGAGCTCCGCTGATCATGTTTACACTTGCCAATAGTGAGACGGAGCATTGGCAGTTGTGATGATGTTCGCATAATGCAACTGTCACCGGCTTGATGACGGCAATGATTGTTTTAATAACCGGCCTGTGAGGTGATGGCTGTTGAAAGTTTGTATACTACGTTCCATCCAGCCATCTGGCCTAGCGCCTTCTGAGGCCTCATCATGACCCTGGCTCACATGATAAATACCTATAAATTCCTGCGTCCATAAGTTGCGGCGAAAAGTCTCGGTTCTGCGGCGTAGACAGTCCACATGAATATGGCCAATAAACATCGCCAACTCACTCTGAGTAATATTCTTTCACACTCTCGCCATCATATCTCATCTATTCTGGCTCTTGAGGTCTACACAGCATTCCAGTAAATGAAAGGATGGACCAAGATGAAACTGGGAGACAAATGGAGCAGTTAGCCTCCTACAGAGACATAAACCTCAATGCTAGTGGTTAAAAACACAACGGAAAGAAGCAAATCTGCTGTACTATTAACGTAAATGTTGGCTTTGTGCTTTTATGTAGTGCTGTACCAAAGGTGGAATGGATCATTTAGGCTTATGCTAAACAAACAGCACAACCTATAGACTGCACTACTGAGGTGAGCTAAAAAATGGAGTTCAAAGGAGAGCATTAAGAACAAAGCTAATATATAGGTTGTAATAGAGGCATCTGTGATCACCACTGCATTAGACAGAGACAAGACTGTGCCGACTTGACTGGGTTTGTGGTTACAGTGCTGTCTGTGAGATTGGGCCACGCGCACAGGGTGTAATCCTGCTATATTGGCGGCCATTTATTCTGTAAAGACAGTATACATTTTATGAATGCTTGTCACCTTTTAACATGTTAACCTGCACCTTTGATGATGAATGTTCCAATGTCTCAGAATGAAATATTGCATGTTTTTTTGTTAAATTGCTAGGGAAGTAATTCCTTCATTACCAATCCTAGATAAGAGGAACAAATTATTGGAAATTTGTCATTTTTAAGTGTTTTCACTGCAGACGACATTCACTTAAAACTTCAGCAAAATGTGCAATTTGCCTAGGGTGACCTCTGCACATGTGTGTAGACTGCCAGTCTGAAAGACAGCACTTGAAAGGCTTTCTGCAACAAACACAAGGATGCCATACTGGACTGGAGGAACATCTTCAAACGCCAAAATGCTTCAAATATTGTACACTGCCTAAAGCTTAATTCTGGCCAATTTCGCATAAAACGCATGACTCTGGCGCTTCATACTGATATACAAATCTCAATCCCATTTCGTCCGAACTTCATTTCAGAAGCAGCACATTTCTTTGAGCTGGGGTTTTAGGTAAGTGGTGACAAGTCTTTGGAGTGCAGCACATCTTTTCAAACATGGAAAGTGCCAGTAATACCACAGCAAGTAAACACACCACACTTCTACAGATTTACTACTGCTGTGTAACTCAGGGCCTGCACACCATCCAAACAGTGCCAAGCGGTGTCCTTAAACTACCTCCTTAATCTGCCTCTTACTCTTCTTCCTGTTCGAAATATACAGACACACGTCTGCCAGGACAGGCATGCCAGCGATGGAATTCAAACTGCCCATTTCAGAACTCTGAACCGAACGTCTCTCTTCTGATTGGTATGCACATTTGCTTTTGTTGGATTGAAAGAATGTGTGTGTGTGTGAGAGAGAGAGAGAGAGAGAGAGAGAGAGAGACAGAGAGAGAGAGAGAGAAATTTGAATGGAGAATAAGAAAGGAGACTGTAGAGAAGAAAGTAGGATGTAGAGGGACAGAAAGTGTGGAAAGAAGGAAGGAAAGAGAAAAGAGAAAGATTCAGAGGGATGGTGAAAATAAACACATGTTGATGAGATGGAGAGAGTGAAAGACTGGGGAGAAAAAAAAGGGATGGAGAGCAAGAGAAAGAGAGAGAGAGGCTATTCTTAGGAAGACGAGCAATTCAGCAGCTACTTTACTGTACGACATTGAGGAGCCATTAAAAATTGAAGCCTCTGGAGTACAGAAGGTAAGGGTCTGCTGAAAGGTTGTTTCTATGGTGGTATTGCTGGAAAAGTTCAGAAGGGGAAATAATCTCTCTAGTCTGGATACATCTTCCCTCTGTCTGTATTCTCCCTCTACCCATGCTATGAAATAGTCATGATGAAGCATGAGCAAAAGCCCTTACAGCTGGATATTAGAGCATGCACTCAGGTTAAATAAATCATTGCCTGTTCTCAAAGAACTACTGGAGACAGATGGAACAGAGAGACGACTAAAATGGTCAAATGGGAATGGGTCAGAATCAGCACAGGACAGTACGGGGCCCTGCTTTTCAATTCTCATTCACTGAAGGAACATTTAGGGGCTTGAATGTAGGCCTTATTGCTACTGGAGACTGAGGTGGAATTTTATACACACTGGCAGTCAGAAAGAATTGCTAAAATCTTGCTTTTTTTCCAGGGCTCACTGAGAAATGAATGTGAACAGGATTTATACAACTAAGAGTGTTGGAGCGATTTAGTCAGGCTTGTCCATTTAAAGACATGCATGTTTCTTCTCTGGTCTTTCACAGATGACCCTGGCCACCCCAGCTACTGAGCATAAAGCATGGCCACCCAGCTACACAGCAACCAAAAGTTCTTAACGACCACTTCCAGCCACTTGCAGCAAACAAATATCTTAGTAGCTTAGAGGTCATTTTGTGGTTTCCTTTTAAACAGCCCATATCCATCAGGTTTCTTGTATTTCCCCCTCTTATAATATATGGATTGTGTTCATTCACATTACATGACACTTTCAACCTCTCTTGAACCTCTCTCTTTTCTGATTGGATTAATTGTACTTAAAAAGCAACCTGGGCTGGAATGGACAAGACCAATAATCCTCATCACTTCAACGTGAATGCGAGTGTAAAATGTCGCATGAGCAGCCAATTGCATATTTGTTCATGGTTGTGACATCACAGCCATGCCATTTTTAAAATGAGCTGTTTTTGGGACCGCATGGACTGTGGGGTGAACAGTACATAGCACATCCAGTGTTAAATGGGCCCTTCAATTGAACAGAAAGATTCCATAGACCAGATCAAAAACAAATGCAAAAAAAGAGCAATTCTTTCTGGACTGCTAGTGTGCAAATAGCGCGTGGCTTCAGAGATAAGTGAATATTCCTTTGGAAGAATCTGTAATAGCAACAACAGCAGCGGTTCGAATGCATCTGCATTCATACAGGAGGCTCGGTGCCAGAGGAGTGCTGCATTTGATCACGTTAAGCAGTTTGGAAATCTTCTCAGTGCAGTGGAGCAGCCAACTGAAGTGTGGTCAAAGTAGCTAGCCGAGCCGTGCCTAGATGTTTTAATGTATTAAAGATGTAGGTGGACCCTGAGGTTATGAAAGGGAGGAAATCTCTCGTGAGCTGAGCTAGACAAAGTGTAATCGAGCGCTGTTAACCACAAGTGACCTCCATGCCAGGACACACGCACACACACACAAACACGCTCCCGTACACACACACACTCAGTGTAACACAGCTGGAGGTGTCTCTGGTTTTTATGTCCTTCACGTCTGCTGTATTGCTCTGGCCTTAAAGAAAGAAGCTGGAAGTGCTCAGTTCGGCCACTCACTCCCACAATCCCTCGGACGATAGCGCTCAGCACAACCTGTCTCTATTTGTTTAAAAAAACAAAAAAAACAAACAAAAAAAAAACAAAAAAAACACAAGCCCAATAATTTGACACTAACAGCTCTCCATTCATTTTTTAACAAAAGAATCTGTACACTAAAATCCAACACATCTTTAAGAAAAAAAAAATCTCTGAAAGGGGAAGGCTACTTACATTGATATTTACAGGTTTTTGATGTTTTAACTGATATTTTCAGAAAGGCATGATTTCAGGGACTAGAGGTGAACAAACATGTTTAGGTAAAGGATATGGGGTTCAAAGATTTCATTTTCATCAAATCGTACAAACCACCTAGAAAATGGCAGGTATCGCCATGTTCTTGCAGCCAGAAATAGCCCACTATGCTTGACTTGTGTCTTTAAGAAGTACTTCATTCAGAAATGCTAATGTGGCTAAACATGTGAGGCTTCGCTGGCATGATGCTAACAACCCACTGCTAGTTTTCATTCATTATTAGCAGTGTTAGCATCTCTGCGTTTTTTTTTTTTCTAGTAAAACTTTACTGAAAGACGGCATTCGTAACGCTATATGACACCTACTTAAGCCTTTTACAGCAACCTACACTGACATTTATTAAGGCTTGTTCCAACAAGCAAGGCTGCTGTAGCCAGTTTCACTGCAGAGACTGTCACGAGAACTGATGCTTGTTGAAATAAGGCCTTTTGCAGTCGTCTGCGAAAGTTTGGACAAATTCTGTCAAATTACATGTTTTTTTGTATGAAAATAAATACCCTCTACATACTTCTGCACATTTCTGCACAATTACTATTTAATTGCATTAAACTACATCTAAAAATGTTCATACAATGTGGTCTGTGCAAAATGTATGGCACATTTTTTATATTTTCTTTTGTCCCTTAATATATTAAACTCTAATAAATAGAAAATGTGCACTACAATTTACAGAAGTATGCCACATTTAAGGTTGACCCATGCATAGGCCATGTGAACAATTCTTTCATGACAAAACATATCATTTAACTGATGCATATATAACTGCAACTGTTCATATAGGTGTATGCCTGTTGCCTTATGTAGGTGTCATATTGCTTTCTGAACTCTCCCTTTCAGTGAATTGACCATTTTTGCCTCAGTACCATCAGCAGAAACAGACCTGCTATTGAAATATCAGTTGTCACAATTCAATGTTTTTACTGTCCCATTTCAAAGGCTGATCTCTTCCTTCGACCCTTTAATGCTGAGATTCCACACAACCCAGTACTTCATTATAAAAAACCTTTTAAAGATGAAATCTTGGAAGTCAGCAAAAAACACAGTGTTCTGTAAAGTGTAGTAAATCCCAACTTCTAGAGACATCGTCCTTTTTCAATTAATGGCATACTGTCAGACTTCCAAAGCTCACCCAGCTACACACACACACCCACACCCACACCCACCCACACACACACAGTCATTTCCACACTCACACATGTGTGTGTGTGTCAAGCTTCTGAAAATAAAGGAGGGATCAATTGAATAGCAAAACATGTGCACTCGGCGTCCTTCTATGTAAACAATTCATTAAAAAAACACACTAAACAATTTCCTTGGTTTCTACATCTTCGTATGGGAAGCATAGGCGATGTGTCTTCTACTAAATAATTTAAATTCACAACCACTGTTTGTCTAATGTAAGGAAAATAGATTCTGAGCTGGTTATAGTCCAAAAAAAAAGTATGTCAACCAATTAATTCCTGACTAAAAAACATAGTGTGTCTTGATATGTACAGAAGGACCTGTGAGGTAGGACAGGAAGACGTCCTATTTGGCAGGTTATGTCTGTAAAAAGAGAATAATAATAATAATAACAATAATAATAATAATAATAATACAATGGTCTTTTTCCCATGGTGAATGGAAGCTAAGAAAAAAAAAGTCTTCACAAATTCAACACTGTCAACAAGATTACTATTTAGGAGAGAAGACATCTTTTTTTGTTTGTTTTGTTTTGTATTTTTGAGTTCAAGTGTTTCAAACCGCTAAAACATCAGAAGTCTTGTGTATCCCTCGTGGCAGTAATCGCTGCCGAAAGGAAGTCCCATTTCATGGTGTTTGTCTCCTTTCTCGCCTCCCTGTCAGCCATGGCGCAGGGATTATGGTTCCACCCTTTCTTTTGCTCGCAGCCACTGAGCAGGCAGTCCGTATTCCTATTCCATGATTTCCCCATTAAAACAGAATGAAAGAAAAACAATCTCAGAAGCGCATGGTGCAGAGTGGCATCCGTCGTACCTTTCTGTTCTTCCTTGCCCTTTTAAAGGGTAGCCTTTTGAGTCAAGTCCGCCTAGATTACACTTTTACACGTATCTATTAAGGTCATATATGTTCCATGTGTTCATGTACCTTTTTTTTTTCTATTTTCTTAAAAAAATCTTTAGAAATATTCTTAAAAAGAGCATAAGTGAAAACAAAAGCGAGGCAAAAATGAAAAAAAAAAATATATAAAGAACTAAAAGAAAGAGGAAGAGCATGCTCTTGGTTGATGGAAAAAATTGCTTGTTGTTATGTTTGACTTGCTACATTTGTGACAGCAAGTCGGATGTTTGGATGTTTTTCGTCAGCTTTTGCGGGACAACACTTCCCCAGGTTAGTGGGGCCGTTGGTGGGGCACTCGGTGGGAGGAGATGGGGACACTGGAGGGCAGATGAAAGAGTTTGGATGAAGGAAATCCCCTTAGGAATATGGTGGCCCAGAGGGTAGAAACAAGCTCAGGGCTCCAGCATGGTTCCAGCGTCCATTTCCATCTGACCACTCACTCCTACCTCCCTCACCATCCAGCATGGGCTTCGGTGGTCAAACCTCCACCGACTGGATCTGGTTCATCTGTGCCCTCATCATCTGCACACTGTTCAGGATCTTCTTCTGATGGCCTGCTAGTGTCACACCCACCCTGAGGATGTCTCTGTGGATTAAACACACAAATGTTTGTTTTTATACCGCATCAGGAATGCAGCACTCTTATCTATGACACATGTGTGTCATATATATTGTCACAGTATAACAGTTCAATATTCTAAGCTTGATTTTCTTTTTAAACCTGACTATTCAGGGAAAGCCTGTTGTTTTAACAGATCTGTAAATGGTATTCTGCATATATTTTATTGACCATATATTAGTTTTCCAAAAGAGGACACTAGAACAGGAGGGCAGCACAGAGAAAGCAAATGTCAACATGAAAGCAAAGCCAAATCCTTTGGCATTTTAGGCAAATTAATTTGTTATGCAGCACATTCTCTGTCCTGTTGCTGCTATTTATTGCTGTTTAACTCTGTATTTTCTGTATTTTTTGCTGCTAGAATACAGTATCTGTCATAACGGTGTATTCATTGTAGCTATTGTTGAATGCACTAAATGTAGTCTTGTCTTGTCTGATTGTTTTGTTGCTCTTGTGTTTTTTTTTCTTGCACCCTCTTTCATCCTGTCTGCACTTGTGGTCTTATGGTGTTCGGTTGTGTTCTGTTCTTGTGTTACACCATGGTTCTGGAGGAATGTTGTTTCGTTTCACTGTGTAATATGGTTGAAATGACAATAAAACCTGCTTGACTAGAATTAGAAATGTTTTCTGTTAGCACGGTATTTAAAAAAAAACAAAAAAAACAGGATATGTCCTAGAAAAAGAGGAAATCATCCTTGCTACTATGAAAGATTTGTGTACATAGCCAAGAACACAAATGAGGTCTGAGGTTAAAGGAAGCATGTCTGTAACTATAGCCAGGATAACCACAGCAGCTAGCGTTAACTAAGAACAGAAACAAACAAGAGATAATCCACTGTTCTCAGTTTTACCTTAAAAAGTCAACATGTGGGTACATGCTTCACTGAGGAGAAAATATAGGAACATTCTTTCATTCATTTATTCATTCATGCAATTTCTGTAATTGCTTTATCCTTCCTAGAGTCATAGGTATACAGAGCCTATCCCGGGACCAACAGGCGCGAGGCAGAGGGTGCAGCCCACCGTAGTTTATGAACATTTATAGCATGTTCCAAGAGCACCGGCGTATAGTGAATAGCTAACCCTAACCCTAACCTTAACCCAAAAAAATGCCTAAAAGGCATACATTTTGATAGTGTAAACCCTAAATATGCCTGCCCCCAAATATGCTCCCAGAACACTTTAATGTCATTTTAATGCATTACTCTTAAAGAAAATGTAATGGTAAACATTCAAATTTAAATTTCCCGACGAGTTATGAAACTCGGAAGGTCACAGGACAAAAATATTGGGACACTGCAGCGAGGTGAATGGGTCCCCTTGTGTGAAAACGTCCAGAAAAAAATATTTTTATAGCCACAAAGAAACAAAAAAGGCAGGATATTTGCAATTTCCGCATTATTGTGGGGATTTCTGTAAATCTGCATGTGACTGAATCTCCGACTCTGGATCTGCATAAAACTGGGGGATTACTGTATATTAAAAATATGGAATTATGTGAGACTCTCTTCCCATCTAGCAATGCACTAGTTACCTCTAGTGTAAGTTTTAGTGTTAGCTAATTAGCTCATCTGAAGAGGTAGCCTCCACTGAATCCACTAAATCTCTGCTTCTGAAGTTTTAGCCTACTAATAAGAGTCACTCTGTTTATTTGTTCCTCACAAAACCTTAAAATGCTCATTTCACATGAATAACTCATAAAGAAACCAAAACCTATTAGTTAGGATTGAATGTAATTTTGCTGCAGCATTTAAAAGATCAGTTAATCAAAGTAGATCATAAGTCAGTACTACATACTTCATTCATTCATCTTCTGTTACCGCTTAGTCCTCACTAAGGTTGCGAGTACCTGGAGCCTATCCTCGGCTCAACGGGTGCGAGGCAGAGACCGACACTGGGTGGGGTGCCAGCCCACCGCAGGGCTACTACATTCTTTATAAATACAATTATAATATCGTTATTTCAAGCCTAATTTTAAACCTTAACCTTAGTAAGCATTAAGACATGGTTTTGCCATTTCAGTTTTAGGAAAATGAAACATGAATCTTTTGCACTTTTCTGGTATTTTGTTTTTTTTAATTTCCCAGATGTTTCTTTTTTATATAAAGATGAACACATGCATGTATATGCATGCATGCAAACACAGACAATATAACAGCAAATAACTTCCACGTAAGTCATATTCCTGTACGCCAAAATAAACCCAGCATGTTAGCTCAAGATTAACGGCGGCTGAATTCCTCAGCTGGCTTCCAGTGTGATCCCTATCACCCTCTGTTCGTTGCACAATCTATCAGATGATTGTGAAACAATGGCACGTCTTTGTTTTCAGCGGGCTGTGTGTCTGGTTGGTGCAGGTATTGCACTGAATGATGTAGACAAGAGGAATGTGAAAGTGCCCGGCAGCAGCTCGCGTTTCTGTTGTGTGGGACAGGTTAAAAATGCAGACGCGAAACAAAACACTGTTTACTAAATACGCCTGGTGTGAGACTTTATTTTGATGTTTTGTCTGTTGAGACACTGATCATAATTACTACTCTGAGGCCAAAGGATAATGCTGTCACGTTGAAGAGCATTATCCTTGAGGTACTGATTCTACTTGATTCAAATGTGTTCATTTCCACAAGACTAAAATCAACTCTATTGATTAACCGAAAGGCAAAATCTAATTTAATTGATCAAAAATGATTATGAAATGCCATTACTTTTTTCATGCTGCTACCTGTAATAGGCATCCTGTATCTTGCAACATGCTATTCTGCTATTACAATTTTCTAGAGCTGCAAAACCTTTAAAACAAGAGGTTAACAGAATCAACTCGTCAACACCTTACAGCTTTGTGGACACAGTTTGAGGAAGCCCCTTTTCTATTCCAGCATGACCATACCCCAGTGTAGAAAACAAGCTCCATAAAGACACGGCTGGATGAGGTTGGTGTGGAAGAACTTGACTGGCCGACACAGAGCCTTGATCTCAACCCCATCCAACATTTTTGGTATGAACTGGAACGGAGAGGCCTTCTCTTCCGACGTTAGTGCCTGACCTTGTAAATGCTCTACAGAATGAATGAGCACAAAATCCCACACAAACTCCAAACTCTTGTGGAAAGCCTTGTGAAAAGATTGTAAGCTGTTATAGCCGCAAACGGGGGGCTGGCTCCATATTAAAGTCTATGTATTTGAATGCAATGTCATTACTGTTCCTGTTGGTGTAACGGTCAGGTGTCCCAAGGTGTCCATATACAGTCGCTTTTGTCATGTAATAGCCAGCACTACAATGGTGGCAAAGTTGCTTGTGCTGCTTCTGAATTGCCTGTTCATATATCCATACTGTGTGCATACTTCGTACATTCATTCTGTTCATACTGTATATTATGTATATTATGTTCATACTACTGTACATCCATCTGTAAATATTATTCAGT
>JBBPCW010000133.1:10787203-10797761 GCA_037974425.1 Phenacogrammus interruptus
TTATTATTATTATTATTATTATTATTATTATTATTATTATTATTAATAATAATAATAATAATAATAATAATAATAAACAGTAGTAGTAATAATAATCATAATGATAATACATTGATTTGATTGTAAATAATAATATCATTGTTGTTATTATTAGCATTATTATAATTTTTAGCGTTTTTTCTGTCTTTTTTACTGTCTTGAAACTAATGGCTGAAAGAATGCACATCTTTTTAAGGATAACATCCAAATTATGTGACATGAGCACATTTAGCAGCGGTACTTTGAGTAGATTTAACCTCAGTGGTAATCTACCATATGAAACAGGAGCATAGTTGTGTGCCCACACGGGCTGCACTCTGTCTAATCAAGCATATTTAGCAGTGATAAGGATTCCTCGACTTGAGCACATTTAACAGGGATCTGAATCCTGGGGCTCATAGACATGTACATGTAAAGCATGTCGCCTGACTCCTCTGTCAGTAAATATGAAGCCCTCTCACATCCTCTTTCAGCCAAATTGATTCATTAATAATTATCTACACTGTACCCATGTCCGTTTTGGGGTTCTGTACAGATCTGCTACATCACTACTCACTACTAATATGTAAGTTACGTGGGTCCTCCATGACCCCACTGGTACACTGCTGGCTGCATGGAGTGTTTAATCCAACTAACCTCACAGCTATTCAGAAAAAAAAAAAAATCAAATAAACAAACAAAAAGAACCACATGATCTGTTTTCACACATGCACACACAGCACAACGTTTGTACAAATGCTCCAGACAACACACCCATGCCCCTCTTAGTCCCCACCCTTACAAAATGGCCGCTTTGTCTGTGAGGCTGTCTGAACGTGATTGTACTAGCACCTCTTTTTTTTCACCAGCTGCCCATTCAGGCACTCTGAAGCCAGCCTGAAACTGCAGCTTTTAATGAAAGCTACATTAAAAGAGACACGCGGGAGAGGTGTGCATGTGTGTGTGCCTGCAAAAGAGAAAGGAAGAAGGGGGGATGGGAGGAGGGGAACAGGGGGATGCTTGGTTTTGTGAACGCAGCAGAAAAAAGTGCTGAAAGCACAGAACGAGAAAAGAGTCGGAAGGGGTTTTCTGTGTTGGCCGAGAGGAGAAAGGTCCTACTGTGATGGGGGAAGTGTGTGTGTGCGCATGTGTGTGTGTAGATATCATGCTACATATCCTGTATCAAAATGTCTTCTAATACTGTGACTTTTTCCTCATTGCACACACAAACACCTCAAATCCCAGCACAGATTTGGGAATACCTGCTAATCCAGCTAACGGTATGACTTCAGAGTTGGAACGGACCCACTGATAGTCTCAAAGCTTTTCACCGTCGGTCGCTGGCTATAGCAGCCCAACCTATTTAGCAGCGATCATCGATGCTCTGAAGGTGATGAAAGAGTTGAGTCAGTGCCTTCAGCACAGAGACAGATAGAGGCCTTGGCAGAGCATCCCCAGGCTTTGCAATTCAATTAAAGGCCCGGGCCTGGCCAGCTAATTCAATCAAGGCTGTGTGAAAGCAATTAGACGACTGGCATTGGGCTCACCCCACCACGCGAGTGAACATTACAGATTCATTTCCCTCTCTGGGTCCCCCCGTCCACTACAATTAACATGCATGGATCTGCCCAGGCTTCCACAAGGGACATAACCACAGGCTCTAGAGTCCCTGATCACCTTTAGAAAATCGTACGATCACAGACTTCGTCTCACTTAGTGAAACTGCCGTAGAGTTAAAACTAGCATGTATGAACCGCTAGCAAGTGAATCCAAAATACATTAAGAAGAGAAGCTCAGCTAGCTTAACAACACGGAGTAAAATAAAGACGTTTGTCGGCCAGGAATGAAGGGCAAGGTTGAATACAAAGCAACAACTCATGTTTGTAGTTTGCAGTGACAGGCCTTTAAGAAAATAGAGCTAGAAAGAGAAGCAAGGATTGCGAGCCTCTCAGTAAAACTGGATGTCATGCTAATTTCCCACAAATTAAGACTCATTGTTAAGACTATTCAAAAACAAAGCCAAATGGGGAAAAAGTTGCAGATCTAATAAGTTATTGTGTGGAACCAAAATAAACAAACAAATATAATAAGTTATTATTTGTATCTAGCATCATTCAAACAGATCTATTAAGTTATTATTTTGATCAAACATCATGAAACAGATCTAATAAGCTCTTATTTGTATACATCATCATACAACAGATCCCATGATGTTGGACTAAAATCGAACGTCTCATTTTTTGGACGTTCTTTTGGGAAATTAATTTTCATAGCAGAACTGTTCATAGTAGTGGTACCAGGACCTGAAGCATATAATGCCCTGGATTATCTTATACATGCCTGCAATTTAGTTTTCCACCATTCCACCAGCGATTTTATTTCAGCCTCACAACTGTATTAATTTGAAATTAATCTCCTAAGATTTTGAGTAACAATTGACATTGAACAATTTCTATTGATCTGTCCATTATGAAATGCGAACAGGAGTCATTTTCAAACAGTGTAGAAATAAACAAGCAAATTAATAAATAAACCAATAAAATTAAATGACACAAGGTTTTAATAACATCTTTCGTACCAAGAATTTCGTACCAAGAAAACAGAGCTTGAAGCCGTGTGTCACTTGTCTGTCACTGGAAAACAGCTTCTGTCATGTTTACACGTTGGCAGCGTGAATGTTTGCAGCCCCACAAGCTGTAGATAAGCATGTTAAGGGACTGTGGCTAGACGCACGTTATGGCAATTTAAATATATGTCCGAGGCTCAAACTTTGCAACACGTTTTAGAACATTAAAGGCCTTAATATGCGTGAAAGTCTGAAATACATGCGGAAAACCTCCCATCAGAATATAAACGTACGTCTTTCCTGCAGACGTGTGAGATCAGCTCCAGCAGTTGTCATGGCGCTCCTCAGACAGCCCAAATCCGCCTAGCGGGTGCTGCCGGCACACAGATTAAGCGGGCTGGTGGAGTGAGTGTGTGTGTGTGTGTGTGTGTGTGTGTGTGTGTGTGTGTGTGTGTGTGTGTGTGTGTGTATGTGTATGTGAGAGGGGAGATTACTGCAAAATGTGAATAACACCTGGGAAATGAGCTCTCTGGGGTGGTCGCAACAGCTGGATGCTGTGTACATGTGTGCTTTGTTCCACATGTTGTGTTTGCTCACCCACTCGCACGCGTGTGCACACACAGAGCAGATTAAAAGAAAAGGTAAGAACAACAACAAAAAAAAACAAAAAGTCTGAAGTCTGGCCCTGGTGTCTGGCTTCGGTCCAAAGGACAGCTTCATCTCTCAGGATGTGCGGATGGCAAAGGTGAAAAATGCTGGGATGTGGCTCTGTGTGTATGTGTGAGAGTGTGTGTGTGTGTGTGTGTGTGTGTGTGTGTGTGTGTGTGTGTGTGTGTGCGCGCGTGTGTGTATGTGTGATAGTGTGTGTGTCTGAGTGTTTGTATCGGTTGTTACACGGATCCGCTCAGCAGGTACAAGGACAAAGAGGACAGAACAGTAGAGCTGACTGTATGCTGGGTTTGCAAGATACGGACATAATTCCATACTGCCATTATATTGCGAGTGCGACACACAGTCATATGCAAATGTCTGGGCACCCGTGGATGTGTTGTTGATTTTCGAAGAGAACAAATGTACACACCTTCTCCAGAGAGCCTGGTTTTGCACATTTTAATGCACAATTACTTTTTACTTCCATTTGGAAACTTATTTGGGGAAAAAAACAAAACATAAAACACATACGTGCATGTAGTCAGCAGATACATAGATGTATTTTTAATTGTGTGTACGTTTCTCTAGTCAGAACATCAACAAAAGACATCATTTGACTCGAGATGTATCTTCCTCAATAAGGTCTGTTTTCTGTATACCATTTGAAACCACCAGTCTCTTTTGAATGATCTAATATAAACACCTGCTAAAATGAAAGTACACTATATGGACAAAAGTAGTGGGACAAAAGGGACTTTAATGGCATTGCATTATAACACATGGACTTTAATATAGAGATGGTCCCACATATTGTAGCTATTACCTCTGGCTCATGTACACTATATGGACAAAAGTACTGGGACCCTAACTGAAAAAAAATGCATTCAAATACATAGACTTTAATATGGACTTTGTCTCCCTTTGCAGCTAGAACAGCTTCCACTCTTCTTGAAAGGCTTTTGGAGTTTCTGTGGGAATTTGTGCTCATTCATTCTGTGGAACATTTATGAGGTCAGACATTGATGTTGGATGAGAAGGTCTGGCTCTCAATCTCCGTTCCAGTTCATCCCAAAGGTGCTGGATGGGGTTGAGGTCAGGGCTGTGTGGGTCACTCAAGTTCTCTCACTCTGAACTCATCCAGCCATGTCTTTATGGACCTGTTTTTCTGCACTTGGGCACAGTCATACTGGAATAGAAAAGGTTTTCCTCAAACTTCACTTGTTCACAAACTTGGAAGCATGGCGTTATCTAAAATGTCTTGAAATGCTGAAGCATTAAGATTGCCCTGGAATTAAATGGCCTAGCCCAAACCCTGAAAGACAGGTGTGTCCCTACAATTTTGTCCATAGAGTGTACTTATTTTATGTAGCTAAACGAGCTTTTGCTCATCTCCTGATGGCAACATGAACAGCAAAGCAATCAAACAGACATTTCTCAAGATTTACCCTAAATATTATTTTCATACTACAAAGTAACGTTTTCATTGTTTTTCAGTAAGTTGAGTGTACGTGTCATAGACCTACACCTATTTTATTTTAACCACTCTCTTGGTGGCTGTAATACAGCACCATATAAACAATTAACTTGAGAGCTTGCCAGGCTAAAGAGCAGCCTCCACTTGGGGGGGTTAGTTTTAACGTAGTGTTACAACCACAGTAAGCCTCCAAAGTAAATAATGAGAAGTCCATATTTTTCCATATAAACTTGCTGCAAGGTTTTATTCAGGGATTCATTAAGACCTTAATACAGATGGTAAATAAATATACAGTACTGAATTTAATGCATTTTAATAGATTTATCCGACTCTCAGCAACTATTACAACTAGCCCTTCTGTCTACATTTAACACTGGCTATGGGTTCAGTGTTCAGGTGTGTTGGTGAATGTCGTAGTTCAAAAGAAACACTCATCTGGACTATGTGAGGCATGGTCAAGATGTTTAAAAAACTGTAACCCCACAGTTCTGGTTGCATTTTGCAGTCTTATATCAAACAGTGACGAACATGATGCTGACCTACTGTTCTGGCACGGCTGAAGGCCAAAAAAGTGTTCCTTCTGTCTTTGGCAACAAGTAGTCAAGCTTTGTATTGTAGCTAGATCAGTCAGCAAATCTGCAATCGACAGTGTGTAATTTGTAAAATCAAGGCTTTTTATAAACTATTGTTCAAATTAACTATTTCATTAAGCTCTGTCACAGCCTGGAAGCATATAAAATATACTGCAATTGGTCAGAATATGTTATATGAATATAATAAAGCCCTTTGGTTTTTCTGTATTTTAAATGTCGTCTATAATTGAATAATAGCTGCAGTGCTACTGATCACTCACTTCCAATGTAGACATAAGATGAGATACCTTCACATGCAAAACTACAAACAGACAAAACCATTTCAGTGTAACAGGAATGTGCAATCACTGGGTTGTTGTTAAAAAAAAAAAGCCCACCTAATGGGGAAAAAAATCTGTTCCTCAGTTTTCAAAAGAACCTCTCAGTCATGTGTTAACACTTGCAATGAAGGGAAAAAAAGATTTCTTAACATTCTGTCTAGAAATAATGTGTAGAAATGCAGCTCGCCCCTTCTGGCCCCCAGGACAGACGTGTATAAGTAGAGGCTGGTGAAATTACAGGAATCAGAGGAGGCAGCTGAATGCATTCTAGCGGAATCATTTCACGTAGGCAGGTGACTTGACTGATGGCTCACAAGGTGAGGAGGATATGTGATTGGAGATGGACAACCACCACTCCTTCGTTTCTATCCACCCCTCCCCCACTAGTCAGCCTCCGTTCCCTCAGTGGAATGGATACAGATGACTGGGGCGGAACGAAGCCGAAGCACATGAAACTATCTCCATTAAAGACGACATGCCAATCACAGCCAGTCGTCTGAATCGAAACCTTGGCAGTACTTTCATTTGAGATGGAGAACAGTAACATAGAGAACAGTAAAGAATTTGTGGGTGAAGTCAAAGAAGGGTCAGATCCACTGTCTGTTCAAAAACGTATCCCAGTGCTAAAATTAGTGAATCAGCTTCAGGCATGTCTATTGCTGACACAGGTGTTACGAGGGCAAGCACAAAGCTGCGTAATCTCCACAGAAAAGCACTGTCAGAAGAACAAGGACTTTGGAACAGTCACACACGAGCCTGTAATCACTATACGCAACATCAGCTACAAGAGTGTAAAGCCTCCTGCTATTCTACTGTGTAACACCGAAATATGTCCTCTGGAGTGATTAACTTTCCAGCACCATTGGGACGAGCTGGGATGACGAAGCTCTACTGAACCAGTTTGAAATGAGTTGGAGTGATGAAGCTCTGTTGAACACCTCAGAGGTGAGTTAGAGTGATAAAGTTATACTGGCAAGCCTTTGAGAGAAGCAGAAGTGATGGCACTCCATGAACACATCCAGGAGGAGTTGGAGTGAAGAGGCTCTACTGAATGCTAAAGTTGCACTTTAGATTCGGATGAATTCGATTTTTAGGAATGATAAAGTTTCACTGAACACATTCAAATTGTTGGAGAGATTGGTTTCCACTGAACATCATCATGTGACGACTTGGAATGATAAAACTCTACTGAACCAAGATTAGATCCGTTTATTTGAACACCTTTGTGATACAATAGAGCGAAGAAGCTCCACTGAACATCTAAGACTAGCTGGAATGATAAAACTCTAATGAACACATTTGATAGCCACACTGGCCAGCATTAGTACCTGACCTTACGCAAAACAATCCTCAAAGTATTGTTCCAGCATCCAGTGTAAGGCATTAAAGGCTACAATTGCACTAAGGGGGACGACCTCCTATTATAAACTTGATTTTGGAAGAAATGGTGTCTGGAAAAGCAGGTGTCTGGATACTTTTCATGTAGGTGGGCTTGACAAAAAGACCCTGGTCTTTGGCTCCACAAGTCACACACTCAAAGGAAGCCATCGTTACTGAAGGTCACGCTACAAGCACCTTAGGTATCACTGCTTTCACTAATATGCCACAGTGTCACTTAACACGGTGAGTCACTGCGAGGCCGGGCCTCTGCAAGCTGATACCGGATGCTGCCATGTTCGGACTATCTTTAACAGCAGTGGGCTCTTTCTTCACCTGTCCTGCCTCAGGTGCCTGAGCAGTATTAGGAAGGCCTGGAGAATAGGGGATCTCATGGGGAGGTGATCTCATGTCACCATCTCTTGGGCTTGTTTCTCAGGGCCACAAAAGACAAGGGATCCCCCTTTGTACCCAAGAGAATCCATTACAACAGGTGACAACCAGTGATACTTGGATCAGCATGGGAGGTATGGGAGGTCTGCCAAAATCAGTGTCAGAGATCACAGCCAGACAACCTTTTAACCTGTAGGAACATTACCCTGTTATGATTCATAAAACTTACAACTCAGCATGAATGATCTAATGTGGAACTGATATGTGTGAATGAACTAACCCTTAGAATTTAGCCTGCTGATAAAGTGATCAATATGTTAAGGTATGGCAGTAATTATATAACCAAATGTTCGTATTGGTCCATTCATTGTGATAGTCTCACATTATGTAAAGGGTATGATACAAGTTTTTGATATGATTTTTGAAAAGAAAAAACAGGAATTATTTAATACCAATGTTTAAAGAGGCTTTTAGCTGGACTGTCTAAATATTTTTATATGTTTCCCCTACTATATTTCATGTTGTCCTAATTTTTTCTCTATTATCTGTACCCGTTTCTTCACTGGTGCAGGCCTTATGTTAGATGTGCTTTGTTCTGCTTGTCTCTGAATGTCCTTCAGGAAGCCTGGAGAACTGTTCCTTAAGACTACATTAAAATACAATAAAGTTTTTACATTACTTATAACATTTTCTGCATTTTTTAGTGCACATTTTCTATATATTTGTTGAACATATAAAACATAAAATATATTGTGACACTATTTTTGTTCATTTATTTATCATTTTGCTCTTTATTTGGCCAGTGGTATGCAAACATTTGCACTCTACTGCAATGCTACTATTTTTATTCTGTTTATTTGGATTTTACCTTATGTATATGTTGTATCTGATTGCATACCTGAGCCCATGAAAGATGCATTTCAAACTTGAACTATGGGATTTCTGTAAGAACATATGAGCTAGTATTATCTTTTAGATAATAGCTTAGTCATAAATTATCCTGTCCATATCTGTCACTGGTAAACCTGTCATGTTCAGGGGTTGACACTTTGCTGGTAGATCTGTAAAGTGTGAATGTGCATAGTACCGGAGTGAGCATGTTGTAAGATGTGTCTGCTTGCTTTGGGAATGTAAACATATGGCTATATATGTAAATATAGACTCCAGACCATCACATGGGACAACATGCCCTCATTAGGCCATGGCGTCTGATTCATGTGTTATATTGGGGACGAGGGGTTTATGTTATTTTGGGGTTGAGGGATTTTTGCACGTCTTTCGCGGCTCGGGACTGGATCAGATCGATGTGCTGGGAGGCTTTATGAGTTTTGACTGCGCCTGTCAGAGCCTTGGCCCCTAAACTCCAAATGTGCCCTTTTCTCAAGGACGGGCAGTTGCCAGGGCAACCGCAGCCATTGCCACGCTCGGCCCTCCCTTGTTGTGCATGCATCCCTCGCTCTGGTCAAAGGCGTGAAAGAGGGGAGGGGGGACTGCTTTCTAGAAACCAAGGTGTGTTTAGAACAGCGTCAGAATATGAATGGAGAGAGAGACAGAGAGACAGAGAGATAGAGAGGAAGAGAGAGAGAGAGAGAGATCAGCATCAGGAAGCAATCTTAGGACAAAGAAAGGCCCCATCGCGGAGGACTGCAGGAGTGCTCACAAATGCTAAAAAAACATCTATCTCTTCCGCTCTGACTGCCTTAAATGCAGCCTTCTATCAATCTGTGTTACAGTCTGCAGAGGCAGTGCCTTACGGGAAAGATTTGGCTGCATTTTTGGAAAAACACAGGTGCTATGTTTTCTACTTTTGCGAAATGCTTCAGGTTTAGCCGTGCCAAAACAAAATCAATGAGAATCCAAATAACTCTCGCTAAATGGACAGCCGTTTTTCCCTCGAGTAAACAAAAGGAATGAGGTATGCAGCATGCAAGAATGGGGCAGAGAGAGAGGGAGAGAGGGAGAGTAAGGCAGCAAGAACATGCGAAGGAGAGAAAGAAAGGGATCCTGAAAGAAAGAGAACAAAAAGGGATGGGAAGGGAGTGAAGGAGGGAGGGGGACAGAAAGAGAGAGAGAGAGAGAGAGAGAGAGAGAGACAGTTAGAGAAGAGAGAGTGAGGGTGAGAGAGAGAGGGTAAAAGAGAGAGAGGGTAAGAGAGAGCGAGAGAGAACCTGAAGGAGGAAGATCAAGACAGACAAAAGAGAATGTGTGCGAGAGGTAAAAAAAAAAAAAAGAAAAGCTGATGGGGATGAGACAGAAAGACGATGATTGAAGGAGAGTGACAGAATGAAAGTAAAAAAGAGACTGAGTGATTAAGAACAAGACACGGAGAAAGAGAAAAAGACTGAGGTAACAGGATGAGGGCAAAAAGGGAGTGACAGGTAAAAAGAGAAAGAAAGAAAAATAGGAAGAGAAAAGGAGAGAATGAGACAGGAAGAGAAAGATGAAGAGAGAAAAGAAACAAGACCTACAGAAATTAAAGCTTAATACAGATTTTGCTATAAATACTACTACTAATAAAAATAATAATCATTCTGACAAATCACAGCAGAGTGGGGAAGGTGGGCTCCATCGTTCTGACTGTTGCTCTGTGAAACCTCCTGCACAGATGGAGCTCTGAATGACTGAGACAGAAAAAGGAGGAACTGAAGGGGGTATAATGAATAGATTAGATGATTAATCAAATAATAACATTTTAATTGATTATAGAAATGAGCTCTAATAAACAGGTTTTCCTGTTGGGGTGAACAGCAGGAAAGAATGGGGGGGTGTTAAGAGTGGCAGTGTGGAAGGGAGCAGCTGGTACCGTCCAGAAAATTTACAGACAAACACACACGCACTCACGCACACACACATACAAAGAGAGAAGGGGAAAAAATGCAACGTCTGAGTATCAAATTCATTTGCTTCCTCTGCTGTATCAGCCGCCATCCCTGGAGTATATTTATGCAAGATTATATCAGAACTGACCAAGAGGTCTTAATGAGCCTTCAGGGAGTCCGGCAGCTATTATCTATTCAATCTGCAAAAGCAACAGCTGCATAGTGCCTCCAAAGTGGGTGTGCACCACCCCACTCCACCCCCATATGTGAACACACACACACACACTCACACACACACACACACACACACACACACACACACACACACACACACACACACACACACA
>JBBPCW010000133.1:10799025-10822090 GCA_037974425.1 Phenacogrammus interruptus
TATCTACAGCTGTATATACAGATACACACCCAGGTATCGGATCAGTACTCGGTATCGGCCGATACCCTGAACCCAAGTATTGGAATCAGTATCGGGAGGGGAAAAATGGTATCGGAACATCTCTAATTGAGACTATATTGGCGGCAGTGATTCTAGAGCGGAGCAGATTTGGGTAGATTGATATATATTTTTGCAGGGTTGGGGGGAGAGGTTGGGTGTGTACAAGTCATAAAATCCCTAACCTGTGCATTACTAATTGCGGCAATATATTAAAATGCATCATTGAATCCATAATGGGGCATGGTTAATGACTAGCCTCCACTATTTCCACCAATTATTTGCTCTAGGTGGAGGACAAACATTTTTGATCCATCATAGAAGTGCTCATCTGGAGCTGTGATTGCTCAGAATGTTTACCACCACACAGTATGAAACACTGAAGTTGGCTAGAAGACTCATTTACAAACACTAATACTGTGATAACAACTAACAAGCCCTAGAAACTACTTACAAAAATCAAGTTAAGGGAGTGAGGAATGGCCCAAGCTTCAGAATTTGAGTCAAAGCAAGCAGGGATTTCCTGGTTCAGGTATCATTTCACCTCTGAAGTCACAGACATCTCAGGTAACTTGGGATTTCACTGCAGAAACTTCATCGCACTGTGCTGTTAATTCGATAGCATGGACGAGTTCAACCGATTCCTCCAAGTGCAGGTCAAAGCAGGCAGGACCTGGCGCAGACCCAGACTTTAAGACTCAAGCAGAGGCTCGCATCGAACTGTGCTTAAAAAAAACGCTCGATATTCGACATTTAGCACACTGCTTCCCTGAGGCGTCTACACCTGCACTGAGGCGGGGTGTGTATTGTTGGCTTGTGATTCATTCCAGAGGTTCTAATGGTGGCCATTTAGGGGTGGAATATATTACACACACCAATCATCTAGCCAAAGTGAGGTTGCGCCCCAGAATAAGTATGGGACGGTGCTGCGCACGTCAATTAATTGGCCTTTAAGTATGTCAACGATCTGTTTTGGCTCAGGAAAACAAAACAAAACAAAAAAAAAAATCACTCAGCACTTTTGTTTTTTTTTGTCATCCAGCTCCTTCAAATGTCTTCCCTAGTCTGCTTAACCTTGTTACAGAGGATCCAGGAGCAGCTCGGCTCTCTCTCGCCCATTTGTCCCAATCAATGGAGCCTGTTAAAAGCAGACCCCAGGGGTCAGGGGAAATTAAGCGGCCTGCTTGCATTGGAGAAGGGGGCTGGGGTCTGGGGGTGGGCAAACGGATGAGTGAAGGCCTCCCTGTTGCCATGGCAACGCAGTGTCAGACGGGGCCTGCTCCTCGTCTCCTCTGCACGTTTACTCGGGCCGGCCAGCCTTTGAGAACAATGGCACATTGGTGGCCAGGGATGCACTCATTATTTACTTACTGCACTTACTGAGAGCTTCCAGAAGGACGGGTTTACTGTAGGGATTATGTCCTTATGAAATTGAACAAACAAATGTTCGAAGATGAAACAACCGATTTACACAATTTTCCTAATTACCCCAAAGGAAGTCAGCCAGCCAAGACATTTGCTGACAATTTGCTTCTTTGGTGTGAAAAGTCAAAGAGGCTATGATCATGCAGGCTGTGAGCCTAAATCATCACACACATGCCACTAAGCACTCAGAGCCCTTTAAAAATTCAAACAGACTTGCATATGTGGTTTCCGGTGACACAGTTGTCTATAATGATGGGCAAAAAAAGTGTGGATGGACCAAAAATCAAAAAATGAACTTCGAAATATTGGCTGATCATCTACATTTGTGGCAACGAGAAAAATGTGTGGTTTTTCTACAGAAAGTTTTCTTTAATAAGAGTGTTGGGCTTCTTTTCAAAGTCAAAACAATGGCTCCCTGAAGTGTAACTAAGTGTTTTTCCCTATTTCAGACCACACACACACTGAACAAATAAAGCTCCACTTTCTAATATGTTCGCACTGGATTGTATCTGGATGATTTCCCCTTAAGACGTAAGCTTTTGCACCAGCTTTGTCTCGAGGCCATGTTTTATAATACGACTGCTAAAGTGTTTTCTCCCAGCCCAGGCTTAGCATTGATTTAGAGCGCCATTAAAATCCTACCTCAGATCATGAGCACTTTTTATGAAACCACAGCAGTAATCTTTGCCTGAGCGCAGAACACGAGAAAAATAAGACACCAAATATCACTATACACTGAGCGTGACAGGACACAGACCACGCGGCGTGGGGGATTCATTTACTATACAGGATTAAACCAGAGTAAGAAAACAAACTGAGAACAAGGGTGTGCAGGACGGTATTCAAGCTGCAGGTTTGGCCTTGATGAACTACTTGGTCATTGATGTTAAAATGGGTAGTTTTGGAACACTTTGCTCACCAGTGCTCAGTTTAGTGTCTTTGTCCTAAAAGCTTGAACAGCTTTTGGACAGGAAACACCCAAATGACACTGAGTGTAGGATTTCTCCTGCTAAGGCTGAAAATTCACCAATAAGAGAACAGGAAAATTGTAGCAATAAGAAGTAGGGGTGTAACAAGTCACTGAAATATTGTGGTATAACAAAACAAAAAATGACATCTGCATTGTGGAGAATAAGCATTCTGTTAATTATGCTATTTAACACATTTGTATCTTTTATAATGTTAAATCAGGACTAATCAACAGCTCAAATCCAGCACATCACCCTTCAAACTTATAGTTCATTCAGAAACTATACCAGAACTGAATAGTTATTTGCCTTCATTTAAATTTGAATTGTTTTCAGGGAATATATCATGACTGTATCAAACCATGAGCTCTGAATCATCTCTCAAACTAAGTAAAGAGTTGACTGTATCATCACACTCCTAATGAGGAGAATTTCAGTATGTTGTAAACAACTATGAACTATGAGTTTCATTATAAATTAAGCAAACTGGGTGGATTTTCTGCGCTGCCTTGTCTACAAATAAAAAAAATCAAATCATGAATCATCAAGGTAATACAAATCAATGTTAATGTGCTTTTGCTGTATCACTTACCCGATCTCTTTTAAGAAATGCTTCTTTTAAAACCATCCAAAGATAGGTCCTTTAGGGAAATGAAATGTAATGGCGTGCTTAGAACCCTTTCAGAGGCCTTTAATGTTGAGTGTAGTGGGTGGACTCAAAAGATGTTCATTTTCCTGCATTGTAAACCAGCAGTGAATCTTTACTGGTTAATCTTGCGTGAAGCTCGTGTTCTGAATTTTTATGGCATCATTTCATACAGACATGAAATTACTGTATAAGACAGCTGTCATCGCAGAGTGCAGTGGGGTTTACTGTAGGTGTGCCGTTTTACCTTTTAGAGGTACTACAAGCCCATCTACGGTAACATGTTACCATGGCAATAACAGCCAAGGACATCTGAGGATCTACAAGTTAAGGCTGGTTAAGGTGGGGCCTGGCAGTCCATCATTATAAAGCAATGTGTCCATCACTAAAGCAAACATAACGCAAGCTTCTCCTGAGCCTAGAATGTGGCTTTCCAGCGCTTCACTTTCATATTCACACAGGTCAACAGTGCCTTCTCACTGAAAGGGAATTTAAGCTGATGACAGCTCATTATTGTAATGTAACCTGATGGCGGCAGCTTATCAGCAGGTCAGTCATGTAGACATTCTTCAAGCCAGTTGAGTATATATATGACTTTTAATACATGTTTATTTCTTTACCCTCTTTGAGTTGACAGAAGACGCTTAGCCCTGACAAGAGCAGCTGGGTAAATATTGAAGGGTTGCCAAGTTACACACACATACACATATGCACAAGCACACATACACGTACGCTGGCATCAATACCAGTTTGCTTTTAAAATCCTGTTTTGTGACCGCGAAAGGCCACTTAATCTAAACGAAGCGTGATGGAACCCCTGGCGGGTTAGCCGAGAAAGCGGCTGAAACTGAGAGACTTGCTGGATTAGTCTAAGGTTCCTGGAGCTAGCAGGATTAGCCTGAAGGGCCTGGCGGGGGTGGTCAGACACTTGCACCCCACGACAAAGATCTTTCTCCAAAGTGTGAGAAAGACATGACAGCAGATCCGCGAAGGGGACCCAACCAGCACTGGCTGGAACGCGGCCGCAACACTAGCCCTCAGAGAAGCTAAAACAAAGAGTAGGGGGTAAAGAGAAACAAAGAGGGAGGGGAGCTGGTTTAGAAATGGAGGCATTCACAGATCATTTCATGGGGCTTTCAGTCGATTGCATCAGCGGACTTCTACCAGTGTGACGGAATTTGGAATTTTAATACGAAGAGAGGATCATTTCATCCCAGCTATGGTTAGCAGTGAGTGATCCCCATCCAAGCATGGCTCAGGCTTCATATCTCATCAAGGAGATGTTGCGGAAGCACTGAAACACCACAGGCTCAACCAACCGACATGCTCCACACTGTGACAACATCTACATCCTCTTTGGATGCAGAAGCATTCCTTGAGCTACAATAGTATCCTATCGATCCCACGCAATTAAGCAAGCACTCGCCTTTGGAGCCACAAGGCGGTTTTAAGCTGAACAGGCTAATCAAGCATTGGCTTCAGCAGGCTAGGGTAACCTGGGCCTCCCCATGGGTCAAATACCTGCTTATCAGCACAACTTACAGGTTATGGCCAGACAAGCTCAATTAGCCAGCACTTCAGCTTTTGTATGAGGTCGCGCTTGCTTTCAGCACACGTCCCATATCAACAGAACCGGGGCGTCGACTGACAAGCGGGGCCTCCCACAATGGCACGATTGTGGCTGGCGCTGAAAGCCTTGAGTGGCTCTGCAGATGAGGGCTATAGCACGGTCAGTGGAAACGGAGAGTGACTGGAACAGATGCTGGATTTGTGACAACGTGAGATACGGCTGCATGATATATCGTTTGTTCATTATCATGACTTCAACCTTTGTGATACTGTGAGTGTTTGGAAGAAAGCTTTCACTAAATGTATATATTTTAAGTCAAAACACAGGTCCATCCATCAAGATAGTGTTTGGTTCATACCATGGAGAAATAATCTCAGAACACAAAAACAGTCCTCGAGATCCCCATATTTCTTGAAAAAGATAACATAAGAGATCCCTTTAAGGGTCCAGTGGAAGAAAGTCTTCCCCAGGCACGCGTCTACTACTCGCCTAAAGAGAGATTGTTTTCCGTCCCTTTGACTGATGTTTTTCTCACGTAGCAGGGCAAATGCTCCCCAGACGGCTCCCAACAGCCCTTTCACTGGCCTGCTTGGCCCAGCTGCTCTGTCAAAATGCATGTTTACGGATCTCGCGGAGGACTCTGAAGTGCCCGGGCTTGTGTCTCGCTGCTGCTTTGATATTCAGGGCTTTGATGCTTTTCCACTTTTTTTGTGGCTCAAGCAGCCAAAACAAAACAATTACATTTGTGTGCGAGTCTCGAAAGTGATGACAGATATTGGACCAAGTCCAGGCTACAAAAATTCAACTAGCTTGCTGGTCTTTAGGTTCTCACTGAGCAATCAATGGAGCATCTGCTAAAACTTTAATAGACTGATGTGAAGTTTTGTTTTCAGAACACTTGAAAACATATTTTGGAACGAACTTAATATGCAGGAGTGGGCTTTATCAGGGGAAAGAATCAGGCCTAGTCTTACTTAATGGAGATTCTCCAATAAAAGGAAAATGAAGTCCAGTACAAGGTCCAAACGTGTCAGCCCACTGTGTGTGACGACTCCTTTGAACATTGTCTGAGTTTGGTGTTCTTTTTCCACATGTATATACAATACTGTGCAAATTGTTTGTAGTCATTTATAGATTTCTTTTTTCTAATAACTAGTCAATATTTTGTGAGCTGGTTAGAAGAACACAGGTTTGGAACCAGGTTTCTGCTCAGGGCCTCCAGTCATTGGGTGAATGAATAAAATTCCATAATCAACACCTAATTTAATCTGCTGCAGGAAAAATAGGTCTGGAAATGGTTCAGTGAACATTTACTGTATTAATGTTGTTTGTATTTGTTGTAATGTAAGTGTTTTAACATTTCCTTAACACCACTGCCCTGTAGTAAACAGCATAACTTTAAGCATACTTTTCTCAAGTGCCTAAGACTTTTGCACAATACTGTATATACAATGAGCCACTCAGCCACTCCTCCTTGCTGTATGCCTATGACTCATTTTAGTCTTATGGCTACATGTAACATAATAACAGCCCGGCCAGTTCATCGAGATGCCACACCAAATAGGCTGCTTGGAAGGAAGCCTCTACGAAAGCCCTATGTGAAAAAGTGCACACGCCATGGAAAGACGGACCCGGAATGGTGTGTGTGGTCATACCATGATGTATTCATTAGAGGAATTACCGTAGTTGTGCATAAACAGCCCTTACCACATTGAAATGGTATGTATGCCCAGGTTTAGTGAACGGCTCAGAAGCTCCATCTTTCCTTCATAACAAGATGATCCAGTGGGGCTGAGTGATTAAGCCTATCTGATCCGAAGGCAAAATAGGTCATTATGTGAAAACATGTCATTAAGAAGCTGAGTGCCCAAATCGATATGTGACATGCTATTTATGGTAACAGGGTCACAAGGCGGAGCTGCTGAAGGCTGGGGGTGACATCATCATGGCCTTGTGCACGTGGGAGTCGATTCACGCTTATTTTAGATGCAGATGACTTCCAAATGTCTTCGCAAGTAAAGGGCTTCTTTCCACTGAGGACAAAAAAAATCCCCTGCTGCATCCAAACGTGCCAAATTCCACTCTGTGTCAAAGTCGCCAGTATCTTGAGCTGTGAGTATCTGAGCACCATTAACTATTTATAACGCTGACTGTCCTTTAGAACAATCACTCCCAATCCATCACTGGTCCCTTCAGGTTGAAAGGTAACTTTCTCAAGGAATTTCGCAACCCTGCATGCATATTTATATCCAGCAACAAAACTGTGAATTAGAACACACAACTCCAGACAGTCTGAAAAAGGCCTGAAAGGCAAGCACATAGCAAGGCACTTTGATCACCATGGGCTGGTCAATAATGCTAATGCGTTGTCCTGGGCCAAGCAAAGCCATTCATCACATAGCTCCATTAGGCTGGACAGCAGCACAAAGCCTGGTTTGCCCCAGTCAGTGGCCCACTAGAGTTGGGACAAGTGACAGAAGGTGGTTAACTCAATGAATCTGAAAAATGCAAACAGTAGATAAAGGAGAAACATGTGCCCAAATTTCTGAGAAGAGTTAAAAACACTCAACAAGAAAAGAAAGAATTATCATAGGCCATAATTAAAGAATACTAGGTGCATGGCATGACTTATATCCATCTAAGAGACATGTCTATCACTGCGAGTTCCTTTCTTTCTCTTTCCTCTCTTTCCTCTCTTTCTCTTTCCTCTTTGGATTTCGGTTTCACCGAAAAGCCTTCTTAGCAAACTCACTTTCCTTCTAGACTTGGAAAATGCCATATGGATAAAGAGAACCAAAACAGCCCCATTAATAACGGGGCCTAATCCATTCCAGTCGTTCCTCCCTTTCAGGAAGGCTCTGCTTCTGTGCGGTGCAGTCTGCCAGCTCGGAGTGGAGCAGGATTGGTGCGTCTCCCTGGTGCCGCCACGCGCAGTCTTCTGGCACAAAATGCAAGGGAAAAAAAGAGCCACCTCGACAGCAGCTAGCCAGTAAGCGGCGCCTCCCTGGGCCGCCCGCTTGCAGAAGAATCCTCCCAAATACTGCGACTGTGTTGACAGCCTTGGCTTTGACCACAGCGGACCAAACTAGTCTCGGCTCACCCCCAAACAGCATCTCCGTGGAATGGCAGAAGCCCCAAAGTGATGCCATATTCCTGTAGTAACCTAAATGTACTCCGGCAATGTTGAATAGATTTCAAGCTTGGAAGTACTGCTGCACCATTAGCAACACTGTGCTTTTAGCATCACTGCACTTTTAGCTATTACCTAATTGCTATGCCTGCATCAGAGCACCAAAATGCTGCTATATACCAGCAGAAAACGAAATGCTTTCCTGCATTCTACCACCAAACCCACGCTCAGAAAAATCACTGCACTATTAGCACTACTGCACAATTAACTTTGTCTAGCGTTTAGTCCAAATGGCACCATAATGAATGCATAATTGCCACTTTTTGCACCAGTGGACCAAAGTGCTGCCATATCCCTGCAGAAACCTAAATGCATTCCAGTAACATTGCAACAATTACTCTCACATAGCTTTATCTACTGTATAACTTTATCCTGCATTCAGGAGAAACAGCTCTAAAACAGGTTAATTGGCTATGCCTGCATCAGCATATGCTCGCTTGTCCACTTTTGCAAGCTGCTGAGCGCTCCTTTTCGTGAGTATTCATACTCTGATTATGCTGAACATAAGGTATTACAGTCTTTCTCTTACATCAAAAATGCCATTTATCCTGGAGGTTTTCCTACATCTGCCTGAAACCCACTAAACCTGTCTTCCATTAACAGCAACTGTCACTTGCATAGAGATATCAAGATTCAAATTAGGTGTGTACGCATCATGAAATACAAAACTCTGTGGGGAAAACACACTCAGAGTAGAAGATGTAAGACACAACTCCAACATCTTAGCGTAGCGCTCCCAGCAGAGTCATACCGATCCATCTAAAGCTGTATATATGGCAGAAGGTCTTTAGCTGGTCTCAGTAGGAAATGTTTTTAAAGTTGCGGTGCGGTGGTATGAGCTGGAAATGGATAAGAGGCTGCTGTGCATTATAAGCATTCACTCTGGTGCCACCACCATCTGGCCTTCTCGAAGTATGTCCTCCAAAGCAACTGAATACACAAGACCACTGCACACATGGGAGCGCATCCAGGCCCCAGTTACCGCTGCATATTTTATTCCATCATTAGAAACTGGGTATTATCATATTAGTCTTGGAATGCTCCTTTTCATGAGAACAGAACAGACCATCCACCAGGACCCAGCAGAAAGACAGGCTACAAAAAATGGTAACCTGAAACAGCATGCGCCAGTGCATTTATTAACTACATTAAATCTGAAAATTGCCAGAGCATCATCGCGTCATCCTCTGCTGGACTGTGCGTCCAGCAATTGTCCTGCAAATGATCAACTAAATTAAATATGACAATTCATACTTATCACTAGAAATGATAAGATACAGCCTCCATTGATGGCAGTCCAATTGTACAAAAGCCTTGATACAGTCGCCCAGTGAAAATTTGCTTTAAAACAATAGCTGGCAATCCTAGAAGAGCCAATGGCACCTAAGCCACATATTTAGTCAGTTGTTGGCTGGGTTGACTGACTGTCAGCGGTAGCACATTTCTCATGGATGATGCTCCTTCTCTGAAAGCAAAACATGAGATCGTCTCTGCAGTTTTGGCAGTTGTACATATTAATTTGAGGGTGAAATATGCAAACTGAAGCTTAAAGACAATATCCTAAGGAAACCCAACCTCACAATTGAAGGTATTCTGGAAGATGTCTGAAGAAATTCACACTTTTCAACCACCGAACATGTCGTTTTTGTTGTTTTCCAGGAATAGTTTACGAGGGGCCAGAAATGGCACTGACCCAATATCGGTGACATTAAGTCGCCATCAGCAGAAAAGGCTGGGTGCGGTATGAGAGATAAGGAAAAGTGCAAATCCAAACCAATCTCGTCACAAATTTAACGTGAAATAGCACACACTCTTAGTATGTCATAGCACAGTCTCAGGTGTGCACTTTTTTCTGTGGAACAGTACAGCTTTATTCGCTTAAAACAGCTTATTTTAATTTTGTGTACTTTGATAGTCATGGTTTCACTATAACACAGAGTACCAGAGGAATGTCAAAACACTCCTGCATTGAACTGAGAAAACTCAGAGTGTCTCCTTTAAACCATTTGTTCAATAAAGGCATACAAAGTTCTATAAACTGCTGTGTGCTGTTTGTTAAATAAGACTCTCTGTATTTATTATTATGGAGACCAGATCACATTTTTGTACACAAATCCATAATTCCACAAACTATTTTTTCCTTGCGCTCTTGGCTGCCCTGCCGAGGGCTCCGCCAAAAACACTGCACTCCATTATTTACATGCAGGCATGTTTCTATAGCATTACTCAGGATACGGGTTAAAAGAAGGACTCCTTAGTGCTAGTTTACGAGGAACATAAGGCTATTCATTATGCACAATGCAGCTATGAGAAGAATGTTCTCAAGAGGCTAATGCTGGCTAGACCACACACATCTGCATTTCATCTTGTCCACACACAATGCACTTCTACATTACGGCCTATTCTCTCTTGGAGCAAACATTAGCCTATTAGCGTCTCATTTCGTACAAGCAAACAGTCTTCAGTGTATACAAACCAAATTACGGCTCGAATTACGGCACTTGTGCGGGCCCGGCATGAGGACACGAGCTATAGGAGAAAATCAAGAAGAATCAGTGTTGACTTAAAGAGCTAAAGGGATTGAGCATATATGAGAAAGTAATGGCATAAATGGGTGTCAGTGAAACAACTGACAAAGACAAGTTATCGTTTAGAGGCCACTCTTGAAGCGTGCCATAGAAAACACAGAGCAAATGAGCGACAAATCATTTTTCAGGATAGGATGAACACGCTGTCCATGCAATGTTGAACTTGGCCAGCGTGGCTATGAAAATCGGAGTGAACTGTGGCCAATATCAGTCGCTGTATATTTACATTAGCACAACTAAAATAACGGCCAGGCCAGATTAATTTGGACTATAGATTTGGCTGGCTGTAGTCAGACAGCAGGTGAGTATGTCACTGTACCCTCTAGGTGAACCTTTTTTAGCTTAAACACGACTCTCGCTCATTGCGTAGGTGTGAGAAAGCTCATGTTGCACCATGCGGTTTTGGAGTTTAAAGTCAAAAAACACCTCATTAAACCGTGTAATTTATTTGCTTAGCGCTGCCTGAGGCGAGTAAAAGTTCGGCATCCTTAATATTGTGTAACTGAAGAATTTACTGCAATTCCCCACAAAGTACCGCCATTCTCTCAAAATAGAAAGGACTGTAATAGTAGAGGTTCAACACGACCAGACATAAATAACTGAAAATAATCGTTTCTAGTTACACCTGTAGCATATATGCAAATGGTCAGACTGATAAGAAGCAGAGGAGCGTAGTAATTCAACACTGGTTGCATAAGGACCAGCGCCAAAATTAGGTTTGGTAAAATTAGAGAAGGTGAATGAGAAGGTGTGTTCAAACTTTTGCCTGGTACTCTTTGTAAAAAAACAAAAACAAAAAATATATATATACTTATGTTGAGACATCAATGATATACAGTATATAACAGATGATTATAAAATCACAGTACATCATTTACAGCATTAAATACCTAAAAATGCGTATTGTATTTATTAATGAAGACTCATTAGGACATGATTAAGAAAATTAATAATCCTTGTTCATCCTTATTGATTAATCCTTATTACATAAATGCGGGATAAAACATCTAAATTTGTCTTTTGGTGCAGAGTTAAAAATATTCAAACGTACTTTGCATAATTTACTCCTGTACATGACATTAGTAGCTGCAAACATGAACACAGTAAAGCCCAAAGACACATTTCCATTCTGGTCCTCGATGTGACTATGCTTAGGTTCAAAGTTAAGGATAGTGTTAGAATGAGTATTAGGTTTAGGGTTAAGGTTAAGGTTAGAGATAGAATGAGTATTAGGTTTAGGGTTAAGGTTAAGGTTAGAGATAGAATGAGTATTAGGTTTAGGGTTAAGGTTAAGGTTAGAGATAGAATGAGTATTACGTTTAGGGTTAAGGTTAAGGTTAGAGATAGAATGAGTATTAGGTTTAGGGTTAAGGTTAAGTTTAGAGATAGAGTGAGTATTAGGTTTAGCGTCAAGGTTAAGGTTAGAGTTCGAGTGAGTATTAGATTTATGTTTTGGGTCAATGTTAGTGTTACAGTATTAGGTTTAGGGTTAAGGTTAGAGATAGAATGAGTATTAGGTTTAGCGTTAAGGTTAGAGTTAAAGTGAATACTAGGTTCAGGATTAGTGTAAAGGCCACTGCACACTGGGTGGTTTTTGGAGCTTAAAAATTTCAAAACCATTATTTTTAATGAGAAGTGGGACTGTCATTCGTTGCCCAGTATGGCGGCAACTCCAGCACTGTTCAATTTCTCTGTGTTCTATTACTGCATTGAGTAAAACCCAGAATGCCATATTAGAAAAAAAAGCCATATTAGATGACATGTGGCTTAAATTTACACAGAGAAAATACAGATAAACAGACAAATAATAATGGTATGTCAAACTACAAAATAGTTTTTTTTACCTCATTTTCTTCAGCTTAGAAACTGTGGGTTTGTGAAGGCTTAAGTGATACCAAATGTATATTTATTCGATTCAGTTTTTGATGAAAAAAGAACGTGAACGTGGCTCTCACTGAAACACATTCCAACTGTGGATGCAGTTTGGGGAAGAACCTTTTCTATTCCAGCATGACTGTGCCCCAGTACACAAAGCAAGAACCATAAAGAAATGGCTGGAAGAGTTTAATGTGGAAGAACTTGGCCTGCATAGAGCCCTGACCTCAACCCCATCCAACACCTTTAGAATTAACTAAAAGTGAGATTGTGAGTCAGTCCTTCTCATCCAACATCATTGTTTGACCTTATAAATGCTTTACAGAATGAATGTGTACAAATTCCCACAGAAAATCCAATTAGAGTGGAGGATGTCACTTCAAACCTGGCCTTAAGGGGGAGGTTTAGAATGGGTGGAGTTCAAGGTCAGTGTTAGTGAGAGTATTAGGCTGTGTTCAGGTTAATGGTCAAGTCAAGTGCTGCTTACGGTACACACTGTCATTCTTTAACACTATTATACAGTAGTGCACATCACTGCTGACAGTAAACTGTGCAGTGAAAGTGTCCCGTAGTTGCAGTGCTATCATGGTCATGAGTTGATTTGTGTGTAGAGGATGTTGCAAGGTCTACATTAGTCTAGGTGGAAAGTCATGTGTTTTTATTGTGTTTTAACATTTTATTCGATTGCATTAATGATAATAATTATTACACTTGATTTAATTAAAACTTCGGAGCTGATTTCCATTTCATCGAGAGAATAGCCTCTAGGGGACCTGCAGAAAGAGGCTATGAGAGAGTGTTAGGTTTGGCTATGGTTAAATGAAAGGTGGAAATGAAGGGATATGAAACTCAATCTATGCTGGTAAACACCTACAAAGCAATGCAGGTGCTGCCCTGACTCCAAACTAGATAGAAAAAACAAGTTCAGCATCCTGTTCCTGATAGTGATCTGGCTGCTGCATATAAGGACTCAAGGATGTCTGCGTCGTTATCTGTCTAGTGTAGGTTCAGGAAAAGCAAAGGTAACTCTTTATGCGGCGAACGCTTCTCTGAGCATGTTTTTCGCCAAACATAAGGGAGTCGGGATAAAGCCTAAAATCGTCAGCACAGAGGAATAGCTGAAGGCGGTGTCCTTTCCACCTGTGGTGTGTGTCATGAGGGAGCGTGTGCACCGAGATGAAACTTTCATACAGGCTGTTGATCACTGAGTAATCTGACAGAGCAAACAGACACTAATCCCTCGGGGTGTGTTTCACAGAGATAGCAGTGGCACTAAATTTTGGCTGAGGAAGGTTTTATACGAGTGCGCTCCATTTCAAACTGAAAAGCCACTCCTCCACGTCCTTAAGAAGACTCAGTGCACACTTAGGGGAAACTCTGGGTCTTTGGTGCAACTTTCGAGACAATATTCATGGCTGAATCACCCAATGACTCAAGTTTATGGACATGGAGGCTTTAGATAATCCTCAAAGTTGTCTCACACCATGAACGATTGGGTCTGTTACAAGCTAAAGCTACCAGATAAAAGCTGGAGGACTCTATGATCGTATCACCACAATGCTTCTAAGTGTCCAGACTTAGATCTAAACCAACCCTTTTCTGTTTTCCTGCCATTGCCTCTGTGAATTAAAGGAATAATGTAGCCTGTATGGATTTTAGACCATCCATTTTTGTTTGTAATTTTAGGTATAGCTCAGGTAAGCATGTGAGAAATCCCATTAGCAAGAGATTGTTGACTAACTTTGAGGCAAATGATGGGTAGTTTAGGCAGTTTTCACAGTGCTAAGTGCTATGGTGTTAGCATTTATTAATTTGTTAGCTAGATTAGCCTCGTCTTGGCTCCCTGAACTTGGGATAACTCTTATTTTTCTCTCATTTAATGTTCTGAATGCAATTCACAAATGCCTTACCAATCATCAAATGAGTTAGATCATTTGTTTGCAAATGGTTACAATGTTTACAAAGCATGGTTTGCTTATTAGCACACTGAGGCTAACCTAGCCAAAGGTTAATGGCCACATGCGTGCAATTCAATTGGCGAGGGCATACTACCAAAGCACTGGTTGCTTGCCAAACTATCACTGTTCTGGAGGGACTGCTTGCTGCTATCTGGCCTGCTACTTGAATCTCCTGCTTTCAAATGTTTAACTCTGCACTTAACCTAACAGAGCACAAGGCGTTTAGGAAAAATGTCTCCTTTTAGGCCACTCTCCAGGAGGAGAAGAGCAATAGCAAATAAGACATCGCATGTCACTCCAGCTGTGAGGCCTCCATTACTGATAAAACCGTAAGGGGGGGATGAGCATTTGCTCTTATCCTCTCCGCCTCCCTCACTTCCCTTCTAAATCTTTAATAAGAAGGGCTATGACATCAAGACCTTGTGTTGAAGATGATATTTTTTATATTTTAAAAATTCCATTACCAGTTGGCTAGCACTCTGACTCTTACCTGACACGACAAAGCTTCAACATGATGTTAATACTATTTTGGTATGTGCCACGTTTCACCTTAGAGAAGGTGCAAAAGAAGATTCCACTGAGACATGTATATGTAAGTGTATTCTTTTCTAGTCTGAACCAGATTGGTAAAATTACCTTCAAAATTATCTTCAAAGCTCACCCTGGGAGTAGTGGACACTGTTTCTTCTTTTGTTGTTTAATGACAGCATTTATGTGCATTACCCCCAGCTTCTGGTGGATAGTATGGCACCGGCAAAACAAAGTCAAATCTATTTTTATACAAGACAGAAACATTATTTAAAATTTTTAAAATGTAATGACTAATTGAATTTTTTAAAATCCTGACACACCACAAGGACCCCCGATTCACACTGCAATTAGTGTATGAGATCCAAAGTGTGGCCTGAGGACCTTTAATTTGGCTTGCCATTACCCCTTACCCCATGAAATAATGAATTTTGATATGTATTATATTCTTCTCCTTTACAACTGTTTTTTTATATTCTAATGACAAAATATAGCAAAATATTAATCACTGCATTTTGTTTAAAGATTCAGATTTTTAGAACTTTCCTAAAAGTTCTAAAAACAATAAAGCTTGGGTTGCCCTGCTGCTATTATAATGGACAAAAGTCAACATCAAACATTGTATTTTTCGAATACCGTTCCTTTACTGTAACATAAAAAACAATCATAAAGCTAATTCATTAAGAGAGGGGCAATATAGTGATACATTTTGAGATACACAATATACTTTTCTGAGCATGCTGTGGATCTTGTTAGTAATGACTAACTGCATGACTCCTATATAATGATTTAATGCAGCACAGAAATATGATGTTTGTACCAAAATTCCTGCATCCTGCTTTTAATTTCAAAACTTTTTAGCACTTTTTGTCTGTGTTAAAATATTGTGATATGTATCATGAAATGTGATAACATATTTCCCCCCCTTTTAAGTCATTGTTAGCTGCATCAGCCTCAAGGCTACAGAAGCAAACTTCGTACACCAAATTTGTCTTGGCTGATTGGCTACATTTAAGTTACAAATAAAGTAAATCTGACTTTTAGCCCAACTCTTCCTTTAAAGAGTCCCTATATACTATATACACACTGTGCAGTGCATGCCTCTGAATTAAAGGCCTTAACATGTAGTGCAACAAAATCTCATGAATGATCTTTTGTGAGATCGTATGACAGAGCATGAGGGAAACCAAACACTGTGTCTACCCTTCAGTCCACAGCTAGGGGTCAACAGAGTGAGAACAACTGGATTCATCCCGGACTGACCGTGACCGCATAGCACACATGACGCCCCCCCAGCCCACCCCCCTGACGCTTACTTCTGGAATGAGAGACATCTCTATCTCCAAGACCTCACTGCTGAAACAGTCCTCAAACCGACTAAAAGAGTCAGGAAACCCAAAGCCCTTTCGAACCTAACCTGTCACTGGTGGTAAATGAATTGCAGTTCGGGTCGGGATTGAGTGACACCGGGGTGCATCAATCATTTGTTGTTGTCTAGAAGTGGACAACAGCTGGATTGCTATTTGACCCTGATTTCTTCAGCAGAGTCTATCGGTATTTGCAAAGCAACATGCACTTTTCCCATCCGTTTCAACATGAAACGTTCCGCTGCTGTCCAAACGTCTCCGCTTTCTTCTTCTCCACTGACCGGCAGCGAACGGATACTGCTTCCTGTCGAAGCTTTCTCAAGGCACTATAAAACTAACAGAGCATGAAACACAACTCACGAAAAGAAGCTTACAGTCTGCTCAGGACACTGTCCAACAGTACTGGCCAGTATGGTGAAAAAAATAATATCCATGTTATTCGAACTTTTTCCCACATGTAGACTAAAACATTCAATAAAATGATTGAGCCTACATAGAAGTCCCAGTAAATCTAATCCAACATCCAGCAGCATACTAAAAAAGGGAAGCAACAGTTCAGAAACAAAATTGAGTGAAATCCATGTTTTTTCACAAAGACATTCTGATCTAGCTTTATGCAAAAATGTTTAAAGAATTAATGGAATACTGCTTCAAAGCAAAAAGGCTACTTTTAATTATAAATAATATTGTTTTTATGGTCACTGAACAAGTTCTTCTATTTCTGACCCTGATATCTTTAGTGGAATATAAGGAAACCCGGTTTATGAGTAGCCCCATCAATTCTTTTAACTGATAGTATATTTCAAATGCAAATTGCATGTTTCCAAACCTATATCTAATCCATGTGAAAAAATGTCCAGAACACAGTTCAAATGGGTCTGACTGATCTGTAATTATAGAACTGCATCAGAACGACAAATATATAAATGCAAACTAGTAAAAATAGCGGATTTGGGTTTAGGATTTGGTTTTTCGTACATTCTGCTGGGTGCTTCTGCCGCAAGTGTTGGTAAATATGTTATGCTGACTTCTTTTGCTATAATTTTACACTGCAAGTCAAACTCAAAGCAATTTCTCAAGTGTGGGCAAATGTTTTCTTTTTCATACACATTCCTTCAAAAGTTTGGTTATGCTAATAGTTTACCAAAGAACCTCAATTTTGAACAACATGTTAAAACACTGACCAGAGTAAAGTGATGAAACTGTCAAAGTCGCCTCACCCTAGCCTTAAGCACGAGCCACAGTGGGGCCAGAAATGGTCTGGATTTAATGTAGCTTCTAAGGGCATCCAAAAAAAGTTCACTTTATTTTGGCCAGCTGTAGGGAAGGACAGTCTGGCTATCACCCTACACCTCTGTCTCTCAGAGCTTTACTAGCTCCAGGCCCAGATTAGCCTCTCAGATTAGTGTCTCAGGGCCGAGACCCAGGAGGTGTGCTGGAGGAGTGACAGGCAGGAGGATTCCCTCCGGCTGGGGATCAGTCAAGAACACCACCAAACGGCAATTACAGCTTTTGAAGATGAGACGACAGGCCATCATGTGGAATGCCGACCACGGTGTGAGTTAATGATAGACGTTTGGGGAGGTGCATATGGAACAGGTTAACACACTCTGATCGGCCAGTGCCAGACCGTTCCCCGCCACTCGGCTCTGGTGTTATCACTTTCAGGGGAGTGATGAATGTGCTGAGAGGAAAAAATGACATCTATGGCTCAGCGGGACGAGTGTGAGTCGGGAAAAGTGGGGAGTGAGGGTGGAGTGTTGTATTTTCAGTATCTATTCTGGTTTACCGTCAGATATTTTTTACTAACACCTATATTGGGATATTATTAAGGCCTTTTTCACTGATTATTAAAACATAAATGACTTATTTCTAAATCTTTTTGTCATTATGTATGAAGATTTAATCAGTATTCAGACTTGTATTTTAATTCAGACTGGTATAATTACTAATAATCGCATTATTAATAATTAATTATTAGTAATAAAGCACAATAATCGTTAGTTGGTTATGATCATAATAAACATGAAATACAAACTATATTCATGTCATGTTAAACTTGAATTCACAGCATTTGATGTCTGACGACCTGTTATATGACTTCTTGAGTTTTGTAGAATTAGTAACACATTATTAATTATTAAGTCACTGATTCTTTAAGTGTTCTATGTTCTTTGCTAGGCAAAACATTCTAGATGGAAATTCATTGGACATTTTATTGATTAAATAATCTGTAAAATCCAGAAGTCATCTTACACTAAATGCATTAAAAACAGCAATTGTAAATTAAAGAGTAATTAATTAAATTACTACCAATTATCATCCATCATACATCAGTACAGCCTGTTATACAGTAATATTGTCCATTTTCAATAGGTTACTACTATAGGTTACTACAATAACACTGCCAATTATAAATTAATTTAGTCAATTTACATTAATACTACCAAGTATACAATAATACTACAAATTACACGTTAATATCATCAATTACATATTAGTACTGTCAAATATACATTACTACTGACAATTACACATTAATACAGTGTGAGTACAGACGATAACTTCTTTTCTCAATGTTTTGTTATTTTGTCCTGTGCATTATTAGAGTGTCTACAAACAACTAATACATTTTCACTTAAAAGAAATTCCACTTAATAATGTACTAATACAGGTCATACTGAGTAAAGCTATTCTTTTTTTTCCTTTTTGTGAATTAACTATGGATGTGAGAAATAACAAATAAACTAATAAACTAATGCATGATTAGTGAGCTGATTAGAAGTGTCTAATTTATTTATTACATTATAATGTATATTAATATACAATATGCAAAATATTAATAATGTAATAAAATAAATTAATAAAGTCTCATTTGTGTTCCTGAAAAAAAAAATTATATATACATCACATACATCAACAGCTATTATCTATAGAACGATAGGGAGGGGGCACTAAATATGTAATAAAACAATAAATAAGGTTGAGTATATGGTTCCTGTGGATTATATTAACAGTCTACTGATTATTGTGATGATTAAAAAATGGCAATAATAAACCATATATTATTTACATCATATAAGGGCTATTATTATAAAGGACTTTATTATAAAAGATAAAAAACACTTGTTGGCAAAAAAATGTAATCTAATGTCATAAATGTATTAATTGAAATTTAACCCCAAAAATTTTGATCTTTTATACTGTATTAGAGAGGTTAGTATGACAGTCACTATCATTGTTAATTCATCAAGGAAATATGTGTTTATTTTATTTTAGTTTTAGTTTTCTCTCTGGTTTGAGGTTGTTTTTTCACACTAAGCATGTTATCAACAAAACCTGCCATATTAAATGCTCTGGAATGCCAACAAGTACTGATGAGATTTCCATTGAGATTTTAGAGCTGATATGGAAGGTGCAGTCTGAATGTTGAGAGAGGGGAAAAAATAACAGGGGTGAAAAAAAAGAACAGATGGACAAGCTGAAATCTCCATCACAGCCAAAGTAACAAGGAATAAAAGTGTAAGACTGCTCTCTTGGGGCTCTGTGGGCAGGCAGACGGCTCCCATAGCTCTAGTGATCCTAATGCTTGGCTAACGCCAAGGAATCTTTAGGGCCACAGACACTGATCTGTGCAGACTTGACTCTTCACCTCGCCTAATTAGCATGTCTGCCCTCCGCGCAAGCAAGCAGTGTAAATCTCTGACCTGATTCAATTCAATTACAGTTCTTTGTGAAATGGTATATCATGATTCACCACAAAATTCCATTATTTTTCATTGTTTTGCATTATTCTGACATTTGGTTTGTGCTCAAAATGTATAAATGGGAACAACATAAACTATTGCGAAAATAGACAGTAGAAATAATGTCTCTTAGGACTTGATGTGCTCTCAATATTTTCAATAGGATTATTAATTACAATATGATGTGTTTCATAATGCACATAAATCCACACGCTATATGCTTTATGCTTGTAAAGGGCAGGGTTTTAATGCATAGAGAAATAATAACAATACTTACCATTATAATAAAGTTGCCTGATTGTGAATGTCACAGTCATATGTTTTTTATTCAAATCAAGGTGACCCTCACTTGTAGCCAAGCATGACAATAAAGAATATACAAAACAAAATAAGTAATAAAATGGTAATAAATTAACTAAACGTAAATTGTCATTTTAATTGTATCCTAATTGCAACAAGTAAGGCCACCAAAATTAAGTACATTAAATAAATTAAGTAAAAAATCAGAACAAAAAGCTCAGCGAAAATAGAGAATGGTGTTAATTAATAAAATTATTATTGATAATAATTTTCTATGGCTTTTAACAATGGGACAAAATTCGAATCCAGCCCAATAATGGAATTTTGGAAAACAACTTTGAAACGAATTACTTAAAAAATTAACATTACAATAGTTAAATTAATGGTTTCACACTGTAACAAATATAATGCTTTGCGAGATCTTCCTTGAAATATTATTGCTGGCCAAAAATAAAAAGATCTTCAAAATTGTAATTTTACAGGAGAAGGCAAAAACTTCCTCAACTTTATCCATGTAACTTTTAATCCTTTTGGACCATTTCTATCACCGCGCTCATCATGAAAGCCTTGCTGTCTTCAAAAGATGTCGAAAAATAAAAATGGAAAAGAGATACATGGTTTTCTTTGGACGGCGATGACACATAAGAGGGAAAAAATGAACGCTGAACAGGAACGGGGCGCCTAAAAAGTGCATTTATTAGCACCAGCTTCATATGTAGCCTGCTGTTTCAGGCAGAATGCCTTTCATTTGTGCCTGAAAGGCTTTGTACATCTTGCCCTGTGGGTTCTTTGTCACTCTCCCTCTCTCTTAAAGTCAGGCTCTCGCTCAGACGGTCCAAAGTGAGCTTAAATTTCACTGCTAAACGTTCTCCTGTTCCCCAATCAGGCGTGGAGCTGAGGGCCGGCAGCAGGAGGGCAGTTAGGAGGTCGGCTATAAAAGGGCTCCATGGGTCACATGTGGATAAAGTCTGTCTCCAAACGGCTGCAGAGAGGCTACGATGTAAGCGCTCTCTAATCCAGGTGAGCAACAGGGCCCAGAAGAAAGTGTGAGGGTTCAAGTTACATACAAGGCACTGTATTTTAAATGTGTATGTATGTGTGGGCGCTGTGGGCTGCTGCAATGGACCGAATTCTATGGCAGTTATGAGGGGAGATGTAAGGTTAGGTAAACTTTCTGGCCAAAATGAACTTTTCTGGGATCATCTGAATACCTTCGTTTGTCAAAACACCCACAGAAGTTCATATGAGGTTGAGTCAGGCTGCTCAAAGCATTATTAGCTCGAGGAGGGGCTCACAAATCTGGTCTTGGAGGGGCTGTCTAAAGCACAGTCTAAGGCAGCTGGTGGCCTGGTGGTTACAGAGTTACCGCTGCAAACAGAAGGTTGTGGGTCGAATCCCAGGACTCCTAGCGGCACCACTGAGGTACCCTTGAGCAATATACTGTCCCCATACACTGCTCTCAGTGTGGTGCAGCTCTGGCTTCCCACTGCTGCACTTGGAGAACGGGTTAAATACAGAGAAAGGGATTTCACACTGTTCACACATTTACTCATAGTACTTTTCTACCAATACATTTAAAACCTGGCAATTAACAAGTGAGTTGATACAGGTATATTTGTGCAAACTGTGCTGGATACGAGACCTCCAAGGCCTCCTGAGCTCAAAGGCTCAATGGCATATTGAAGCCCTGTGCAAAGGCCAACAATGGCCATGATCACGATTAACAAACAGTACATCGCCAGCCCTGGTCTGGTGCACATGTGCGTGAAATTGACGGAAAGCTTGTAAAAAAAAAGTATTTGATCCAGTCGAGCAGCAGAGCTGAGTGCGAAACTCACACTGCACTCTAAATGGATAACAGAAGGGTCGCTTTGATGATTTAGGTTCAGTGGTTTGGGAATCAGTTTCTGTGTAACAGGATAATTCATATGTTTACCTTCTGGTGATTAATAATTATAATACACTTCAGATATACATCAGAACTGTCACAACAACATCTTCAAAATACTCATTTTATAGGATTAGGGGAGAAAAATGGTCAACTTTGATGTCTGATTTTCTTCCAAGCAATTATGGACCGTTTATATTAGTCCATTCATCACAAACTGTTCAGACGAGGGCAGCTGGTGTTTTCAAATGAAACTTAAAGCTGTAGGGGAGATAGAACATTGAATGTTGGCCTGTGCATAAGTTGTAGCACATTTAATATTCATTAGTAAATGTTTCCAATATGTTAAATACAAATACAATGTGCTAAAAATTTGCTGAAGATGTCTTATAGAAGGATCGTATGTAGAGCATGTGCACTTATTTTCCAATAGAAAATCAACAAAATGAGTGTGAAAGCTTTTGCACACGACTGTATATTTCTCTTTGGTGATTGTATAAAAGGAATAGATGTATTCCGACTACAGAACTAGACACTGTACTTTAATATGGCCCATTATTTACTGTCATCTACAAATATAACCTGTTGAGATGTCTATATTACACACATGACTGATTGAGCAAATCTGTAACCCATAAATGTCTCTTTGTCTATAATGGGAAACATGAGCAACTGCAAATCACTTCCTTTCAACACTCTTCCACTGATCCTCCAAAAATACACCATCCTCATCATCATGCCCACTATGGTACAATTGTGCATGACTGCAATGGATTCAACTTAGCAGGGCTGCATAACAGCTATTGTGATGTTTTATGTCTTTTATGATCGCTGCAACATGCAAATGAGCTTCTAAACTAAAAATCAACAAAAATACATTTACATTTATCAGACGCTTTTATCCAAAGCGACTTCCATTTCCTACCTACAGGGGGCAGTCTCCCTGGAGCAACTTGGGG
>JBBPCW010000133.1:10827412-10842463 GCA_037974425.1 Phenacogrammus interruptus
CTCAAATCAAATGTAAAATGTGCCTTGAAGCTATTATTATTATTGTTGTTGTTGTTGTTGTTGTTGTTGTTGTTGTTATTATTATATGTTCATATTATTATATGTTAGAATGATTTGTTGGGTAAAACATACTAACACCACTATCTCTTCGTCACTGTAGTTTCAGTCTCGGGTTTGCTGAGGTAGACTTAGTAGGTGGTCCCAGGCACGTCATTACTAAAACATTCTTTTCACGCACATTGTGAGCACGTAACGTAGTCATGTCAGGGCACATTTTACATTACATCTGGCTCTCAATGTAAACCTGACAAAATAGACACAATTCACCTCGCTTTTGCATTTCTAATCGCCAGGGAAGAGTAGCATTGCACAGATGGAGAAGAGTGGGTTATGTTTAGCCCTTTGCTAGTTTGTGATTAACCTTTATAAGGTCAAGAGCTTTGAGGTGTTTCTTAAATAATATTTTCCTCCATGTTAGATGCGTGAGTATAGCTCTCTTTGATGTTTATTTGTATTCTAAGTATAATTGAGCGCCAGTCTGATCATTATAGAGCCGTAAATAAAGAGCTGTTGCTCTCCCTGGCTTCCACAGATTACAGAGGCAGGAATGAGTAATACTGTGGAGGGGGAAAAACTGCTTGCTTTGCATCAGTGAGGGGACAGAAAGCCAGCGTCTGAGACAGTGGGGGTCTGCTCCCTTCCAGGATTTTGTCAAATCCACACTTTAGTACTTACATCTTTTAGGTTACAGTTCCCTCAAGCCTTAAAGTGACAGATAACAGAATAAAATAACACTATTCTTCACTTACCCACAGTGTAGTCGATCAGACAAGACACGTATCATGATCAAAGTTTGCCTCTCTAGCAAAAATGGAACATCATGAAGCATCAGTATTGCTGCATTCAAAATGGCATCAAAAACTACAGTGTTTTGCACACAGCACTGCACTAAATCCAGTGACACATGACCATTAAACATGACCTCTGGTTGTAATTAAATGGAACTACATTATTCTTGAACATTTGGGGAACTCTGTTAATGTTCTGAAAGGCTGGTCGCTTTTTGTATACGCAAAGCAAGAGGTAAAGTGGTAAACAGCATTCTGATGTTTAATATATAACCCTTTAGAGTCCATAAAGGTGTCCAGAGGTGGCCACTGCTACACTGTGCTATCTATACCAGAAATCACTCAAATCGCATATTATTTCTATGAACCAACTTCCACCTACTTCCATCTCTGCCAGATTTGCACTCACCATCTAATGCTTTGACTCCACATGTCAAAATAAGGGGATTTTCTTACAAGAGTGAATTCTCAAAATAATAATACTTCGTTGAGCAATAACACGTGGTTAACATTTCCTTCATTTGTGTTGTCACGGAAAGTAAAGAGTACAGAAGATACAACTCCAGTGACAGCGTTCATATTCTAGACGGAAAAGTTGATTTGAGAGTGAGCCACATTTTGAAATGGCACGTCATGAAACACATCTAGTATTTGGATTCAAGAAAAACAGTAAATGCACTCTCTTTGTAATGAAATGTAGCTGGTCAGGTATCTTTAAATACTCTAAAGAAAAGCATATTTTATTTGTCTATCAAGACAGACTCGCATATATGAGTTCTGATATAGCATGACATAGTGCTGTCTATTGAAAATGGACAAAAGCATGCTGTATAATAGAGGGCTCCCGAGGGTTAGCCAGTGCAGAGCTCTGTTAGCTGACATAGCAGAATCGTCGGTTAGTGTTCTCTTCTGAATGAGGTCGGCTGTCCAATGGTGTGGCATTAGCAGCTGTTTGAAAAGATTCAGTGGAGCTTCATGTGCCGTAGCTTGTGCTAGTCTTTATCCTCTCAGAGTTGATGCCATGATGAGATAGGGAGAGGCCAGTGGGTGTAAACTGGTCATGACTGAAATTGGACAGAATATTAGGCAAACGTTCCCCCAACACACAAAAAAGTATTTTGCACAGACATTATTAGTAGCCAGAATTTGCCTATTGGCTGATCTACTGGAGTAAAGTTAAAATGGTATAAATCTGATTTTTCCTCCAGGTATAGCTTTCACTACTACTGTGTATCCACTCAATGTCAGGAAGTGCTGTCTCCGGGTAAGACCTCTAAAACCTCTGGGTTGGGATTTGGGACTCGGGATGCGTCTGTGTGAACTCGCAGTGGTGATTTTATAGTTTATTGCTTTGTTTTCACTGAACCACACAGTTAAAGGGGAACCGAGCCATTTTGGCAGGCTATGGCTGCTTGCTGGGCGGTGCGTTGCTGTAAATTTAACCTGTCATCTGTGCTTACAGCATCAGGGCAGCACATCAGTAATGGATTCCTACAGTTTATACTCTGAGACCACTGGTGCTTCAGTGTGTGATCAGATAACAATAGCAAAGTCAGACAGCAAAGAGTCCAAAAAACCATGAGACATGACTCTCGTTTGGACAAGCGGGCCCTTCCAGCCATGAACATGGCGTCTATTGTTCTCCATTCAGGAGGCTACTTTCATTTCAAATTGACGGCATTAGGCAAACAAGAACCTGTGTCTCCAGAGGTTCCCTGTCTCCTGCAGGTCCGGACGAAACCCGAGCCGCCCTTTAAGGGCTGTTCCTGCTGAAAGACGACGGCGTAGCTCATTTGCGTTCCTGCATCTCCGCAAGACAGGAAACACAATCTGTTTAGTAAAGCGATCACGGGCAGAAAAAGGGCGCTGCTTTCAAAAACTACAAGCGCATTTGTCTTCCGTCAATATTTTGACAGATTTCTCGTCAGAGCGTAATTATTTGTCAAGCGCTCTGCCAAGGATTTAATTGATACATGCGTAATTACATGCTTTGTCACGGGGAGGTGTTTGAACAAAGCGTCTGCGGGTTTATTAATGGAGCGACGAGACGGCACTTTCATCAGCGGATCTCGCGGATGCTCCATGGCCTCCCATAATCCAACACCGTAAGAAGATACAGCTGCATCTCTGAGGGGACATCTTTCACAAATCAATTCATTACACTCCAACCCTTGACTGACGAAAAAAAAAACACCCTTTCATAAATCAACCCCCCTCTACCAACCACTGGCAGTTAAAAGGCACTGACCACAGTTATGGTTTGACATGGTCTCACGCAGCGCTATCAGCTTACCCCTGCCAGAAAGATAAATAGGCAGATGAATTGATGGCAGGCCTCGATCTAAACAGCTTATGAACAATAGGGCTAACCACAAATGCTGTGGCAGGCTAGTTTTTTCCCTCTTTAATGGTTTTATTTAGTTTCCTCCTCATTTTTCTACAGCAAACACACTTTGCTCATAGTCGCGGGACTCATAAGTATCGAATGTCCACAGAAAACACATCCCATGGTGTGTTTTCTCTGCATGCCACCGCAGAACTCCTGGATAATACATCACACGCTTGGCGGCTCACTCAGTGCGAGGGCGTGATCAATGAAGACAGAGCCATTCGGAAAAGAGATGACAAAACACATCTTCGGACGCCGGCTGATGGTGGCCAGGCTGGAGCCTGGCCTTAGAAAAGCTGATGGATGATGAGGAACAAGGCATTTTCTCAGAGCAGCCGAGATATCCTGACTTTATAAAGTAGCTGAGGGCAGGAAACTGCTCTTGAACTGTTAGAGTGCAGGCTGACACTATCTCAAAACTGAGAAAAGTTGTACAGATTCAGAGTCAGTAGCTCCAAGCTCTTTCATGCCCTTAGAATTCATGTAAGCGTAGCATTTCCTTGGAAAGGAACACATTTTTTAATGCTTTCTTCACATGATATTATAAACACTTGTTTGAGGCCTAAACTCTGCACATAAATGTCTCCTCAAATGATAAATAATGCAGGTACATACAACCTATACATTTACAAAGTTTAAAAAATGAAGTTTACAGCCTTTAACTTGTCCTCATGGAAAAGGAAAGTGTTGTTTCAGTAGTCATTTTTCTATATCTCTAACTGTAACTTACTTTAAGTAGTCAGTCATTAGGCTTTAGACACATACTTGTATTATTTCCCCTTCTTATGTTAAACCTTGAGCCCATCTGCGCTTACTGGTGGTTGCCAAAGCATTATTTTCAATCATTAATTAATTATTTTATATTGATCTAAGCAAATACAGTGTCACCAATGAGAAGGTCTTCTCCCCATACCCACTAAATTCTGAGTTTGAATGGTTATTCAAACCTCCCACCCCTGAGTTTGTTTCCAATCTTTGAGCAACACTATCAGTTCTAAGAGAGAAAGTAAGTTTTCTCCAAACCTTCTGGTATTCCCCATGTTTCTGACTACAAATGAAAGACTTTGCACTGCAAGAGTGAAAGGCCTTCCAACCTTTCTCTTCACCCTTTTACGTAAATAGGACTGAAACCCTGACCTACCCCCTTTCCAAGCATGCACTGATTGATCTGTGAGCCCTTCTATTAATCGTTATCGTTTTAATAGTTTTTTAAATCCAGTTGCGCACAAAAGATGCACTAAGGGGACCCCGGGGATATTAAAATCCGTGGCACCCAGTAAATTACATGTAGGTCAAAAACAACCAAATGTGTGTAATTATGTAGGCTTTTCAATTTGGAGTAGATTGGGCCACGGCTCAGGTTTTATTGGCATGTATTCCTGAGGGGGGATTGTGACCGTCCTCATTAACTGTCATTGAACGCGTGCAAGACGGAGCACCGCCCCTGCAGCAGAGAGATGAGCGGCTATTATCACCGCTCAGCCTGGGCTGGCCGGGGAGCCGGTGTGGTAATTACAGCCGGGTTTATGAAAGAGGCAGAACGGAAAACGTGTGTGGGGGGGGGGGTGGGTGAAGGGGGGATTTGTAACACAGGTGGGCGTTTTATTGTGTCGTCTGTGTCAGCGTGGAGCATGTCTGCAGGCCGCCGTTGCCGTGGGAACGGCGCTGAGCCGAGAGCTCCTGCTGAAGAGCAGGTTGAATCACAGGTGAGGGAGGAAAAGAGGTGGGGGATGACAGAGAGAAAGCTCCAGGAATGATCGATCCACAGAAGGAGAAAGGGGCTAGCTAGCAACAATACGACAACCGCCAAGCCCTGAGGCGTCACGTCTCTGACACACATGAATAAACTTGGAAAACACAATATGCTGCACAAAGGAATGGCACACAGAATAAATGCTAGCTGTTGTAGTACTTTGAGTTGCTGAAGAGTGTCTGCCAAACACAGTAATGTAATGTAAATCTAATGTAAAACGAGAGGTTTGCATTTCTTTTGGCTGTATTGTTTTCAAAGAGTGTCAGGAATGGATAACCACATGAAATTTCAAGAAAGCATGGTTCTAGCAAAACAGCAAAATCAATTATAATCCTGCATGCTATTTTCCCTTTCGTGACTTTAAAAACTGAGCATGATTTAAGACAACAATGGAAACGGCAGCATTTTATTTTATTACATAGTAAGGAAACATAAGCCCAGTGGTGTTTAATCTTTCTGCCCTTTCAATATTTAACACCAAAGCTTTTAACTGCAGCTAGAGACCACAAACATAAATCAATCCAGATAAAGCATTTTAACAAGCTTTCATTTAGTGCTTCTATCCTCACAAAGTACTCGCTTGAAAAGTGCTTCGGGCAGGGAGCAATAAGGAAATAATAGAGTAAGGCTCACCTCTGCAGACCGTGCCGTTCTCCACAGCTTCGTGGCCGGCTTTGCACATGCAGCGGCCGATGGGTACCATCCACTCGCCATCTCCATTGCAGTAGAGTTTGATGGGCACATCCACTTCCTCAGCGTTGGGGATACACACTCCCCTCGCGGCGACCAAGGAAGTGCTCTCGGCACCTGAAAGAGTCTCCTGGAATATGGCTCCGTTCCGGATGGCACGAGGACATTTGCGGTAGAAAACGCGAACCGCTATTAGCGACATGCAGCCGCCATAGTCCTGGAAGGCCAGGTAGAACCCGTTTCGGGACACTGGGCCAAAACTGCGAACTTCTGTGTTGATTTTCATCACCCTTCCCCCCAAGTCCACCTGCGAAAAGCTCTCGTCAGCTGCAATTGTGTCCACCTTGATCCAGGGGTTCTCCATCCAAGGAGGGGACACTTTAGTGGCCGTGTCCGCGTCTGATTCATAGTAGTACAGGTTGAAGGTCTCCTTGCAGGAGCCCGGCACTCGCGGGATGCTACTGCAGTCCCGTACCGAAAACTTCATCTCCACGTGGATGCGCTGGGCTCCACGCCGCGGGATGTACTTGGTGCGCACCCAGTTGTTCTGGTTGGCGTCAAAGACGTTGCACACCTGATAGGTGCGGATGGTGTTCATGTTCTCGTCATAGCCGCTCACCTCCTCCCACTGCAAAGACAAAGAAAAAGCTTTAACTTAGAGGCAGTTCCCAGAACAAGATTAATCCTAAAACACTAAAATGAATTAATGATGGTGATTCGTAATTTAGTCCCAGACTATCCATTCATTCATACCCAGGAAACAAGACCTAGAGGTCGAGTTGTTACTGTTATTATTCTGTTGAGGCTTGATATTAAAATAGTAAAGACAGTGAGGCATAACTAATATATAATTACTGTAAAATCTCCGGATTTAGTGTACCCTTGTTTACAACTATTTTAGATGATTCCTGTACTCCTAAACTCTGTTGCTGCTGCTTCTCTGCTCCTAAGCTCATACCATCTGTGACAGTCTGGGTAAGGCCAATCCCATTTGGGCTGAAGCTCACAAATTATTTCTAATACATAAAGTCAGGGCTCCAAACCACAGGGCAACAGTGAACATCTTGCAACATGCTCTCGCGTGTCCATCTAGGCTCCCCAGGGACGCTCGGAGAGTAGCAGAGCCATTTTGAGAAATTCTCCCCACAGGCAGTGACTAGATTACAGGGCAGGAGAGGTATGAGGTGAGGAAGAGGGTAAAATCCTCTTGCTAGCCTGCCAAAAGACTCTGGCACTGTGAGCAAAAAAGGGTTGGCACTGGTGCGGATTTGCTGGAGACCCCCACTTGGCCACGCTGAGTGAACCTGGCCTGTGTTTATTTGCCTCTCCCTGCGTGAGAGGATGCATTATTAATGTGGCTCACTCTGAACGGAAGAACAGGTGATAAACTCTAGCGTTTACACAGTCGCTCGCTTTTCGCTGAGCTGGCTTCGGCCCATGTTCTGGCACCAGAAAAGAGAACCTGCATTAGCATACGATCCTTTTGTACACCGTGGAACGCTATGCAGGAAGGAACTGGTCTTGGTTTGGAAAAAAGCAAACAATAATTATGCTGTCCTAACAAAGCTCTGACAGCAACTTGTTGATGTATGCTATACACATGCTTGAAATGTTTAGATTTTTTGCGTAGACAAAGGGACTACTGTCAAAATTAATCTTTCAGAGTTTGCTTAAGTGCCGTTGACTGAAGGGGACAACTGTGGAACTCTTATCATTTTCAGCACGTGTGATTTGGAGTGTCCTAACAGGAGTCAATCAATTAAAGGAGGAGTAAATCCATATGTTGAGTAATCAGACGTATGACTGGTTTAACAGCATATAATATAGGCCTGGCATTTCATGGACAATGTACTTTCTTTGCCCAAAAAGTGGCTTGTCATCCATTTCCAATGTAAAGAACCAAAAATAGCCCACTAAATTTGGCCTTAGTCAAGACTTTGGTTACGGAGTGAAGAGTGTCGGCGTTTGGCAAAGCCAGCATACAAAATTTCATCCTCTTGAACATTACAAACCTAGGATAATCGAATTATATGGATGGCCATTTAGGGAGAGTGAAACAGACTTCTTATTAAGTTTACAACTATATATTGCACACAATAAGGGTGCATGCATCAAGGACTTCACTGCTTGGCCTAAAGTGACTCCAGATGCCTCCTCTGCGGTTTTCAGTCCAATTGGCTAAGGATCAAGCTAAGGGCTTTCAGCATTAAACGGCCGAGATTCCAACCACCAAGTGAGTCAGAACCTTGACCTTGTCCAGCAGGGAAAGCCCTTTTCTTCACCTTGTGTGCTTCCTCACACCATTCCTCTGAAACCTACTCAGCGCCGCCTGCCCCCTCTGCCGTATGCCCACCCCCTGTTCCTCTCACTCTTCACTTCACAGCTGACATAATTTCCCAAATTAGTCGCCGCTTAACAAGGATTTTGACAGAGTTTTGACGGGATTCGGGGAGAAAGTCAAGCCTCATGTTCGAGACCCCCATTCTATCAAACACCCTCAGACTAATTAGAACAGCTTTCTTTCACTAGGCTTTTGTTCTTCACTCCCATGTCCCAGTTACTCTCTGCAGACAGAATAAAATTATTCCTAAATAAGTACGGGGTCACGAACGACAGAACAATGCAATATGCGACACTTAATAGTTTGAGGGAAAGATGGATTTGGCAGCCATTGTTATACTTCTGTCAGGTAACACACTGAGAGTAAAATCTCTTCACTAAAAGTAAAATATCTTCATGGAGCTCAAAATAAGGAATTGCAGAGAATAAATACTTTAGTGTTTAGCTTGACCTAATGTTGGAGACTTTCCAAATGCTTGGAAAACAATTTACAATCTGCTGGGTCACACAAATGAACAAATGAGTCTGGGGTCATGGACAGCCATTGACCTCACCACCTCACTTTAAGCAAGCCCACTATTCTACAGGCCATCCAATAAGGAGGGACTGAAGGGCAGCTAAACAAGAGAAGACAGAGTGTAACATCCCCTTGTTGAAGTCTGCTGCTTTGACTGATCAAATTAGAAGGAAATAAAAAAAAGCGAGGCAGTTGCTAAGTTGCTAATGAGAGACGGTGAGTTAGCGAAGGCAGTGCCTGGTGGATAGGAGGGGGGATGGAAGTGAAATGGAGTAACAAATGCATTTTGAAAAAGGGCCTCTCTTTGTCCTGCCACAGCTTTTCTGCCACTCTTTCATCACAGGCAGTGGAAAGAACCAAATCGGGCATAATAAGGCCCAGCGATCAAACAGCAAGTGTGAAATTTAATGAAACATCTTCATTTTCACAACTTTTTTCCTCTGCCTTCGGTGGGAGTGCAGCAGAAGGTGGTCATGTGTTTTAAGATGTGAAAGTTCCGAGGGGTGGGGGGTCGGGGGGGTAATTCTACAAGGACAGACATTTCGCAATCCCTCTGATCATTAAATAACTAGTCCTTCCTGCCATCAAGGTTTATTGTTGGTACCAGGCATTTTCTTGCATTAAGACTGCAGGGAAGTTCGATGTTAAGCCTTCAAAATATTTTGGTGGCTGTAGAATTCTGATGAGAACAAGGATGTCTTTAAAAGATCATGACAAAAGTTTCTGTACACGCCATCAGGAAGTTTTGTGAGGCATAAACTTCTTGCTACTTAGGTCTCTTGGTTTGAAGTCTCTGTTTATTGAGTCTCTGAAATGCAGAGGCTTCATTTCTTTGAACTGATCATGCCTTTGTAAAGAGGAAAATTCAACTCCTGTGTTCTGAGAGGCATTGTTTTGTGAATCTGTGGGCACCTTTCTCTAGGGAAGAGCACTGGAACCACAAACCAAGAATGAATAAGTATGTGCCAGCATCCAGGAATATAAGAGGTTGGCTGTACGCTTTTGAGATCTGCTCAAGAATGCAAGGCCAACATAAAGAAGCATAGAAGAAGTGGAACGTCACTACTTGCACTTCTCATCCCCTTCCATAGTCCTAAAGACTCAAACAGAAAGAGCTCCAGCAAAAGTGGGGCGCCGTTGAGTCTGTGGTTCCAGTCTTAGCCTACAAGGTCAAACTTAAATATAAAGGGGGTCATCACACTCTGTGCTAGTGTGGCACTCGGGCTATCCACATGGCTCAGTTCAACGAATGGAAACACAGCCTTGGGCCGGTGGACGCCATGCGGCATGTCTTCCATCTATGAATTATGACCGAATTCTTAAGGGGTTTGCTGTTCTTCTTCACTTACACAATTTCTGTGCTCTGGCAATTAGGAGAGACAGTCAGTACTGCAGGCCAAGGCGAGTTCAACATCCGTCTGTTGTAACAGAGAAAATTCAAGCCATGCCTTATGAAAGTCCTGGCATACATGATACATTTAACCACCGAAACTCAAAATTCAAAAGGCAAGGCCTACAACTGATGGGGACAGAAACGTCTCCTGTCTAGCTTCAGGGAAGGTACCCTATTGATATATAGCAGAATGTTCTCGGAGAATTAAGTTTAAAATCAATAATTCCCTCACCACCCAAGGAGAGAGAAAGTTCAACTGAGCTGTAATCTATAAGCTTTGCTGACAGTCTCTCGCTCTCTCTCTCTCTCTTTCCCCGGTACAACCTAGCGTAACGGAGCGCTTGTGGTAAATTATGGAACAGGCTGGCTTCAGGGGACAAGGAGGCTGCCAGCGATCACCATTTTTTCAATATTAATTGCTCCACCGCAACACAACTCTTGAATTTTTATCTGGAGTTCAGCATCGTTTGCTAATAAACTGTCATGACCTTATGAAGAGTACATGAGGCGAGCTATCCTAATTTTCTCCCAGGACTGTCACCGTGCCGAGAACGTGGAGAAATGCTGACATGAAATGTGTTCTTGCATGATGTTGCTATTAAAATGGAGGTGGAATGAGAATGAGGCAAAAGGGTGCTTGGTGCAAGGAGTCTGTCATGGATTCGTGTAAATATATAATTCACGTCAAAGCAAAGGAATGGAACTAGTCGGAGGTCTAATTTTCCGTTGTGGGAAACCTGTCAGTGAACACGTCTGTCCTTTGGGGACGTGTGGGATAAATGACACCCGGATTATGAGTGGTACAAGGGTACGTCCCTGTGCACTGCTGGGCTTCCCACCACAAGTAGTGTGGAGACAGAGAGAGAGAGAGAGAGAGAGAGAGAGAGAGAGAGAGAGAGTTCGACTAACTGAGCTGTCTTTAGCAGTCAACTCCAATTACCTCTATTCGCTGGTAATGCACAACATATGAAGTTAGACAAACAAGGTCCTTATTGGCTTTTTAACCCTTCTCTCACGATCTGGACAATGTTTACATATTCCACTTAGACTAATTCAAAGCCATCAGACTAGATACTGCCAAACCTGATTTCATACTTCAGCCCTCACATTGCTGGATGACCACACAGACATTGGAGCCTTTGATGAGAAGACCCTAAAATCGCAAAGTACTGTTTTAAGGAGCAGCTCTAATTGACATGGAAACAAAATGAATGGTTGTTCGGATTTGAAATGACTTCCATGAAGCGCACCCTGAGCCAAATGCCTCTACAGAGGGGCTCAGAGGGGTACAGCGTGTTATATATTATAACCAGACGTGAGCCCTTCAGAACCATCTGTTTCTTTACAGCCCTTTGTAGCTCTTCTCACGCTGACCGCTAATAGAGAAAGTGTGTTGTCAACTATATAAAGTACAGCTCTGTATATAATAGCCACAGATAAAAGACATGAAACCTCAGGCGGAGGATGCGTTTCTCTCATCCAGCCTCGAGCAGGGGCGGCGAATTCCCAGAGTCCAGCACAGCTTGTTGAAGTTTCTACTCAAACATGTATAATTCAATTTGCCAGTTAAATTTCAGGTTGTGTTGGTGCAGGGGGAAAAAAATCACAAAATATGCTGGACACTGGCTCTCCCAGACCGCACTTCACCACCCTCGGTCGTGGAGGGTCTCTAGAAGGCCCAATTACAAATACACAAGTGTCAATCACTGCAAATATGACAAAAAACAAAGACAGTGTTAATGCGTCAGAATGATTAGTCACATTTGTTACACGAGTGTCAAGAAAAAAACCAGACCAAAGTGTGTGACTGGCCCTGAACTGCATTCAAGAAGGTATGCGTGCGTCCTCGCAGTATACACCGGTTACATAACCCTGTTCGTAATGATTTTATTTCCAGCATTTATCAGGAAGTGCACATTCCACAGCAGTTTTAAATTAGGAATAAACCGCCTTACGTAACGCGCCTACGTCCGAAAAAGGCTTTCCATCACAATGTATTACTGAAATTGGAGCATTACAGGCTTCGATTAAAGAAAATGCTTGCAGAGTGATTTCTGATGTTCCTGTATCAGAAGTGCCCATTCATACGGTACAGCCTGAGGACACGGCAAAGGAAGCATAAAAGTGTTTGCTGACGGAAGTCAGAACAAGCTGAGAGTAGAAAAGTTTGCCTGACACTTCTGTGTGAAAAAGGTGCAGCCGTCTTCGGTAGAGCTGGCTACGGTTGTCCGAGCCTTTATCCTTCTTTCATGCTTTCTTTCTAACCCACTTTTCTCTAAATTAATTCAATAATCCACTTATGTTTGTAGTGAGAAACGGCATGAATCTGAACATTCATCATTTAAAGAAAAGTAATGAACTTTGGTTGGATTATGTGAAAGGCTTCAATAATTCGAATACTTGAGAATTCAAGCCACTTCTCTTAAAGCTACACATCATTAGTGGGAGCTGTAATCAGGACAGTGATTGCAATGGTACAATGTTAAAAAAATGAAATTATAACTGGTTTAGCTTAGACATGCCCGGGCACAAAACTCCACTGCTTTTCACACAGCCATTACTGCAAAAAACAGAGATGCCTAAGAAGTCACACATATGCAGGCAATTATCGGGTGAGGGGAAAAAAGTGTAAAGTTTACTAAAAGTTGCTTTGAACTTGTAGAACAGTGATGTTCCAAATATTACTACAAAAACTGCGCTCTTAGTATTAATGCAGTATATAAAAGCTGTATTTACTAGGTTTAAATGACTATCATTATGTGTATGACTATGTGCCTTATTTTGCTATGACTCTACTATTGGCACTATTGAGCAATGTTCTTATCAGGCGCTAAATCATTATCATTATGTGCAATACATCATGCACCATTCTCTTACCATGTGCAGCATCATGTGGCGTTTTTCTAAAAAGGTGCTGAAGCACTTCATTATGTGCTATATTGTATGTGCAATAGCAATATTGCTCATATACCACTGATCTCTACTAAGTGCAATAATGTACTCCTACTATCTGTGTCATTAGATTTCACTTAACTGTATTATTTATTTATAGGATTTATTCGAAGCAGTAGTGTATATAGCATAGTGTATTTTCATACAGCAGGGAGTGTTTTTTACAGACTTTAATTTAGATTTATTTACACTCTGTATTTTATATTGTCTCTGTGTCTTTGCAGTCATAACATATGCAATTTCCTCTGGGATCAATAGTTTTCTGAATCTGATTCTTATTTGACTGAGAGGCTACAGTTGTGGCTTCTATGGTAACATAAGCATCTAAACTTTGGTTCAATAGCAAATTATTATCCCTACTAGATATGTTTTATACTGCAGTATCAAAACTACTTAAAATTGTGGTTAATAAAGAAAATTAAAGGCTGGAGAATGTACTGCAATAAAGATTACGCAATATATTAACAATGCAATTTGATTGGCTGAAGAATCTTAAAGTATGATACTGGTATAAAGTATCACTGGTAAATACTTTACCCAGGAATGGACCAGGGAAAACATCAGTTTTTTGGGGGTGTCTGAATCATTACATGCTTCATAACTATTAATTACTTGGTTTCTGACCCTATATGATGTATTCCTATAAAACTGTATCACTAAAAACAGCAGTAGAAGCCCCTTCAAAGGTTAAATTTCAGCTGTACTTCTCTCCCTTTGACTTTTCGGGTAAGGGAAAAATTGTGGAAATCCGAGTTCTCGCCAAACTGTTCCTTTAACAAAGCCTTCAGTGTCGCAAAAGCCGACTGGCGATGCCGCGGTCCGCATTGTGACTGATATTGATCTTGTAGTGCGGCCCTTGGGGCTCAGCAGGGGTGTAAGACAATAACTTTAAGGCCGCTCTGTCCCTAAGGTTTCCATCCCACCTGTTCCGCACTACTACAGATGCTGCCTTTTCCCAAAACAACTCAGTGTGTGTTGTGTTGAATTGCTCCGTTCTTGTGCAGTAACACACAGTGACTGTATGATACAGCTTTATTCCTGGACATGTAATATCATATAGAAGCAACTGCAGCCTTAAAAGACTTGGACGGAGAAATAGCTTTCTTAAATGTGCCTCCATGAGACAGAAGAACCACTTCATGCTAATGTACTTTGACCAAGGTGTGAGGAGCACATGGAAACAAGCTGTACTGCAAGCTCACTCGAGGTGACTTGGTATTTTTCCTAGCTAGGCGATGTCTTTGAACTCTGCGCTGTCATTTGCACGAATTAAACTGACTCGTGTCATTACTTCATTCGACTGTACTTTCACGCAGATGAAAAAGAGGTGATGCAAAGCGCGTGCAATTCCAGGAGGCCGCACGTTTTGGGAGGATGAGAAGAAAGTGAATATCACTGGGTTTAAGATTGGATCCAGAAGCTTGAGGCTTGATAGGGTTTCCTCTTTGTTCTCGGGTATTGATTGCACCATCAGTAAGGAGGAGGCTACATGCCCCAAGGTTTGACGTGATGATGGTGAGTAAAATTATCTGAAAAACTTTTGAAGTCGCACGACTGGCCTGTTGAAAGCTTTCTGTTCTTTCTCCCCCCTCTTCCGTTTCTTTCTCTACCCTTGCTTTTTCCTGACTGTGTGCAGAAACAGCACAGTATAATTTAAACCAGCCCCCCAAAAAACAGACCACAGAAGCATAAATAATTGAATAAAATAGGGAGTGGTTTTTCCGAAATACACCAGCAAATTACTCTACAACATGTTCTTTTTGGGATGCAGCGAGCCTAGATTTTGGCCTAGGGGGGCGAGCACTGAGAAGCTTGGGGCCTGCTTTGCTCTCAGACTGGAGAGTGCCATGCTAGACTTTTGGCCGGGATAAAGCCCATTTCTTGGCACAGTTTTGGAAAGGCTCTGCATTCAATGTAAAAAAATTCCAAAAAATGTTTTCATGCTTTTTGTAACTACAAAATCATGTGACTGTATTATGATATGCAAGAAACACAGTCAAGTAATCTTTTTTTTTTATGCTCGATCCTGATCCGACACCTTGAGCGTTTGCATTTTGTAGATAGCACATTAGCATATTGCATGTTTCAAGTATACCGTACTTTTCGGATTATAAGCCGCTACTTTTTTCTAAAATTTTGAACCCTGCGGCTTATAGTCCGGTGCGGCTT
>JBBPCW010000133.1:10844115-10860632 GCA_037974425.1 Phenacogrammus interruptus
GAGGCTCTGTCTAGACACAACATTAAAACACCTGCGGCTTATAGTCGGGTGCGGCTTATAGTCGGGTGCGGCTTATAATCGGGTGCGGCTTATGTATGAACAAAACTGGATTTCCTCCTATTTTTAGCTTGTGCGGCTAATACTCCGGTGCGCCTTATAGTCCGGAAAATACTGTAAACCAATTTATGAACTATATTGCATTGTGTCTTTTCTGATATCAATACATAGGCTTGAGTCGACTAAAAATTGCTGATTAATTGCTGATAGTAGTGACCAGTGGCAAATTTAAATGCAGAAAAGACCTTGCCCATGGCTTTAAATTGCATAAAAGTAATTATATTTGTTTGGTTTTCTTTTAAAGTGTAGTCCATGTCCTAAATCATTCCTGATAAGTATAAAAGAAACGATTAATTTAACAGTTAATATTGATTATTAATAATAACAATTGTCTACAATGTCAGTAATCTATTTATTTTACATGTTAAGCTTCAGACATTTGATTACTTTTAACAAAAAGCACTTTATGGACTATAGGAATAGGCCATTAAACCAAATTAAATCAAAAAGTATCAAATCACAACCAAAACTAAGTTTAAAAGCTTCAAAGTTGTTGTGCAGAAACAGAGTTTTGTTCATTTTCTCTAGTTTAACCACTTCTCTACTAGAGAAAGGTGCCACAAATATTTTGTGCGCCTGTCAGCACTAAGAGCAGCATCTTAATGATAGCTTTTTTTCGCTAGGCACACTGAATACCTTTTAGTTTCTTGTGGGGTTTGGGGGGGGCTCTTGTTTGCCTGCCCCCTCCCATCAATCACCAACGAATGGGGGAGGTGAATAGGATGATGGTCCATTGCTCACAGTAGTACAAACAGACTGTTATTCTTTTAAAACTACTAAGCTTTATAATGAGCTATTTTTAATGGCGGTGCTTCACTTAAGATGAGCACTTACAGCAGGTCAAACCACTGAAGCGCTCTACTATCCCACAGAAAGAAATAAACAACTAACAACATCACACCATACATGGCGTGAGTGTGCCTTTTCACATACCCCACTGGATTAGATTCATTTCTTTCCCTCTGATATCCTATTATGTCAGTCCAGTATCGATATCTGGTATCAGATCTGTGCCATCTCTACATACACGCCCCAAAACAACAGTCCTGCTTTTAGCCACAAGCCTCAAACAAATAAAAGGAGTGGTCTCATTTATCATAGTTTGCCTTCAATCAGTGAACAGAATGGATAAAGCCCTTTAAATGGATCACAGAAGCTAACCTCAGTGTATGACATACAATATATGAGCAAAAGTATTGGGACATCTGACCATTATACCACTGTAATGACAGTGCGTTCAAATGCACAGACATACATATGGAGTCTGTTCACTCTTTGTACTTATAGTAGCTTCCACTCTTTTTGGGATTGTTTCTGGAGTGCTCTACTACATAGAGCATTCATGAGGCCAGGCACTGATGTTGGACGAGAAAGCCTGTTTCACAATCTCCATTCCAGTTCAGCCCAAAGGTGTTGGATGGGTTTGAGGTCATGGTGGTCCAGCCAAGTTCTTCCACAGCAAACTCATCCAATCTTGTCTTTATGGAGCTTGCTTTGTGCACTGGGGTACAGTCTTGCTGGAGTAGAAAATGTTGTTCTCCAAACAAAGTTGCCGTTGTCCAAAATGTCTTGGTATGCTGAAGAATAAGATTGCCCTTCACTGGAAGTAAGGAGCCTAGCCCAAACAATGCAAAACAGGTGTCCCAATACTTTTGTCCATATAGTGTATGTGTGCCTAAGTCAGTGTATTCTGGTCCTCAGTTATAATTACATTATGCCTGCCCAACCTCATTCCTGGAGAGCTTATTTCCAACAAACTTGCTACTAATGTTCTGATACTGAAGGCCATGATTAACTGGTCCAAGCGTGTAAGAATGAGGCTGGGGTTAAGATCTGAAGGGCTGTAGGTCTCCAGGAATAGGGTTGAGCAGCCATCAATTACAAGAAACAACAGGCAAACGAATGCACTTGTCACAAAAGTATGACACTTACACTGTTTTCACTGGAGCCCGACACAGGAAACACCGTCCAGCCCAGTTCAGCTGTTGCTGTGGTGGAGTCCATTAAAGTTTCTGTGGAGCCAAGAGAAAATGTTCAAGGTTACCACCAAGTAAAGCTCACATTACACACAACACACAAACACTGTGGGTGCCAGCCATAATAATTCAAAAGTTTTTGCACATGGAAGTCAATGGGCACAATGAGGTCATTCATTTCACACCATTCTTAAGGAGCTTTCATATTCGACAGAATAAAAAGCGTGCAAGGCCGAGAGCGAAAGAACACCGCGAACTTTACATGAAATATAGAAGCTAATCTTTCTCCATCTTCAAAGAAGTAATACTAAAATGTAATAAGATATGAGGTATGAATATTTCATCATAACTCCCCAGAATAATATCCTTCTTCCCCCAGTCATTTACGGCGGTTTCGGATACAAGAGAGCAGACCGCTGTGTAAAATATTATCAACGTATCTGACAAGTGCCAGCATTAAATCAGCTTTGTTATTCTGACTGTCCAGGGCAGTAAAAACGAAAAAAGGAGCGGTTAAGTCTGAAAAGGAGTCTGCAGAAACGTGGAGAACAGGAAATAGTGGGTTCCACTTTCCCACTGCGCGACTCAGCCAAGATCCTACGGAGACAAGAGCCTACTATGGGGCCGAAACCCTGGGGAGGTTACATGGGGTACAGGATGTGGGTTAGGAGAGCTACAACACTGAGATAACCACCAGAGACACTTCCAATAAAGACGTACTCCCAGATTGACACTGGGAATTGCAATCAGCCCTGGTTTTTGCTCTCAATTTGCTTCTGCAGACTTTTAAGGTTATTTGCAAAGATAATAGTTTAGGTTACATGAGCTCAAACTGAAAGGCATTAGGAGAGAGCGGAGCACCAGCTTACATATTTACATTTTTGTTTAATAATTTTGAAAGTATTCGAGCGGGACAAATATTTTTATACATGCAACACATTTCTGGCACAAACAAATACATAAGATTCGTTTCTAGAACATGTTGTTTATGCACAAGGTGAGGCAAGCCTTATTTTAACTAAACTGTGTGGCAAATTGTGCAAAAAACTACTAACTCAATAAAGGTCTGTGCTGTTTGCTTACCAAAATATATATAAAAAATATAAATGTATTCAAAATATTAAGTAGAATTTTAGAAAAGAGATATTTTTGATATCTGAAGCGCAAATTTCAGTAAAATGTGAATATATTTTGTTTACATTTGTAATTTGTCTATTGCAGTTAAAAGAAAGGTGCGGTTTAAAATTTATATGGGGATACAAACTTCTTTCAGTGTTAACTTTAGGCAGCTGTAGCTCAGATGTAACCCTCAGTTTCAACCAACCAACTGTGTGAAAGCTGTGATATATGCACCTAAGCAGTCGAATGAAAATGGCACTTTTATTGTGCAAAAATAGATCATTCAAAAGAAATAACTATCAAAAGAAGGCCACCTTATTGACAGCATTAGTGTCGAGGCTCTTAATGACACCGTGTTTGTCTTCACACATTTTATTACATTTTTGTGTTTCAAAACCACAGACAACGTAACTTTTTATCTGGGTTTATATAACAATAAATTCAAATTTATAACCATATTCCATAGCATAGGCCAATTTGGGGCATGACAGGGTGCATCCACATACATGCAGCTGCACTATATGCAGTCCTTATATTATTCTACATGCTAAGAACCTTCAACATGACCATATGATGCATAATGTATGTTATAAGTATGTAAATGTGTCTTAATGGACCAGCAACACAAGTGCTAGTGAGGCTAATCAAAATTCAGCATGAACACTCTGACCTCCAAAGCACAGAGCCCATTCAAAGGATTCCACAAATAGTGGGTCAATATACCTTTTCATTAAATATCCATCAGCGGCTGAAGGGGACGTATATCCTACCGCTGGTGCGAGGGACAAGACGTCTTTGTGTTAGTTAGCACAGAGATGGGGCCTGGCTAGAATTCGCATGGCATTCGCCAGGGACTGGAATGATAATCCATGTGGAAGAGAACAGACCACTGGATTCAATGGAAATCAGTCAAGGTTGATAACCTGAGTGGATTTCCTCCAGCATCCTCAAGCTGCTCCGGCATGGCTCAGGTCATCACAGCAGGCCCTGTTAAAGCTTTACCCTCCTGGCTTTGCAGGAAAGCTGCTTGGTTGGAGAAACAAAGTGTTCACAGCGCCAGGGGGGTGTGTTACTCTTTCAGCTCCGGATTAGCTGGTGTAAAAGTACACCTCCGGTAATTGGGGTCAAAAAGGATACATTCTGAAGCTTGTTATGACACGCATCCTCAGAGGTAAGAAGGTGATTTGTGTGTCAGTCATAAGAGTGTAATGATGCACAAATTAGATGTCTGGCTCTAAACCAACCAAACCCTGGCACTACTGGGAATCAGCAGATAATGTATTAACAATTTGAATATATAAGACAAAAGTATTGGGACGTCTGACCATTACACCAGCAGGGACATTAATGACACTGCATTAAGTTACATAGACCTTAATACGGAGTTGGTCCCCCCTTTGCAGCTATAGCAGCTTCCACTCTTCTTGGAAGACTTTCCACGAGATTTGGAGTTTCTGTTGGGATTTGTACCTATTCACTCTGTAGAGCATTTATGAGGTCAGGCACACCTAGCTCGCGATCTCCATTATAGTTCATCCCAAATGTGTTTGATGGGGTTGAGGTAGAGGGTACTACTAGGAACTACCCAGAAATGGATTTAAATGTCCAGACTTTTTATTATCCTTTCACTTAATCTTTAATATGTACATAGTGGCACAGTTGTTTTGTAAACTACTGATGTGAAATAGCCATTTTGCAGTGCAGTGTATCCCGTATGATTTCATTTTGTTGTAATATATACACAGTAGTGAACCCTGTCTTTTTAAAACTAGAAGTGGGGAGGTCAGTAAGACAGGACATCTCCACTGCTGTTTCGTTTTTAAGTGCTTGCAAGTGAAAATCATATCAGGGCATGCTGCTTGCGGTAAGTAGCGTAAAGTAGATTTGAAGTGTAGTATCCACTCACTCATGTTTTTAATGACAGTATTTAGAAGAAATGTGCTTTAAATGCAGGTTTGTCTGACTACCAAAACCTGTGAAAGTGGAACCAAAATAATGCAAACTGTATGTATATGTAGTTCAGATGCTCAGCAGTAGAGGCCTTTCCATGGTTTTCTCCTTCCATTCTAATAAAAGAATGGAAACCGGTTAGGATGAAAGAGGATAGCCGCTACACCAGTGTAGCGTGGTGGATGAACCCAAACGCAGAGTAGAGTAAAAGAGTCGGTAGACGCACAACACTTTGAGAACGCTCTCTGAGAGAGTAAGGATTCCCACTGGAACCTGCATTCTCACACACAGTGTATGAGAAATACCTCAGACTTAGAAGGTCTGAGAAGACGAATGGTTTGAGGTGAACACTCAGTGACTGAGCATTAACTAGCTGCCTTACCTGGGCTTATATATTATATGACACGCTCATTTCCGATTGCCTTTGCATGTCACGGGACCTTGTTTGTGTGAAGAAACCATGTCGATTTACGGCAATTTATGACTTACTGTAGACTTAAATCTAAATACATAAACTTTACAGCTTGCATCGCCTCGTACTACTGTGTCAAAACAAAACTAACATTAATATGTGTACTGAATCACCCCTAGTCAGTCATGTCCGTTATGCAAAACTAGCATGATTAATTCATAATACTGCACCGCCGCCTTAATTAATTTCCTTTTGCTAATTACATCAAAACTAAGCTGATGGACTTTACGATGAATTAGATGGTGACGCTGGATGAAAATGAAGAAAGTTTTTTTTTTTTCTTCCTTCTTTTTTTTTTAATCACAGATTGAAATGGCTGTTTTGATTTCCTTTCACAAGCTCTTGAGGATATGGCGCCTTCCGCAGTCTTAGCCCGAGACCAATGTAATTACTAGACTTAACAGTCTCTTCTATGGAATACACTAAATCATTTGCACAGTTTTCACTCATATATTTAAGCATTTCATATATGCTTCGGAACCGGTGGTCCCTGTTCAGGCTGAAACGCTCAGACGCTTTGCCAAAAAAATCTCCTTCTGCTGGGGTTTTGGTGAGCAACGCAGCATCTCAGCTTCTTTGTAGTCTAAGATTTCCACTGATTTTCCAAGGAAAACCATAACTTCCAATTATGAGGCTCCTCATGTGACCAGATTACTTTTAGGCATCTCAGTAACATGTCAATCAATGTAAGTATAACAGCACATTTCACGTTCCATTCACTTATCACAAAGCTCTGATCTTTGCTTATAATTAGAGCGGTGGAACAGCTCTGGTGCTGCCATTGATATTGTAACGTAATGCAGAGTCATAGTTTCGGCTCCTGAGTGAGATGATAATTATATGCCATAATGATAACAGTAATTAAAAGTGAAGTATAGTGGGTGTCATAACGCCTTTGGCTGCTGGTTGTGGGCATGTGGTGAATTGTAAATTATGTAACAGACATCAGTGGTTCCTTATGCACTACCAACTTTTGGACTGTTTCCCTCTCTAATACACATCATTTCTTTAGGAAAGTTGTTAGAAAACCCAACACCAGCCTCCAGGGACTGGAATAAAAATCTCCAGCAATACCCTTAACAGGACCACCCTGACTCAATCACTAAAACACTCAACTATTTTCTGTTTGCGCTCATTTTGCAAAAGCTGTTCAGAAGTTAACATGTGACAAGTTTAAAAGTCTGCTTTCTGGAATCATTATGTGGTGGAAAATGAAAACATGCATAAAAAATGTATTTGATGGTTAAGATGGTTGAGTAAAACTACTCAAAAGCCATAAACACATCCAGACCATACCTTAAATCCAAGAACCATATCAACAAAAATACATCTTGGTCCAATTATCTATTGCACTGTGGGCTTTAACTGCGCTTTTTTTCATGTACTTGTCTGCCAATGCCTATACCGACACATAAGCATTTACAAAATGTGGAAAGTAAGACTACATCTGCCTTTATTAACACCACTGAGAAATTTATGTAGGGTTACAAATACTGTAGTAGCCAAAATGTTACGCTCTTCATTTTATATGACACCATGTAATTTAAAATTGTGATCAAATTTAAATATCTGTCTGATTACCCCCTTTTTAACAATCCTATACTAATACTGATCATGGAAGTCACAATTATTCCGTTTACTGGATTAAAAAATAACCAACTAAAGTGTACAATTAGTCTGCGATTACTTTGTAATTAGGTATTCAGATGCCTTTAGAAAGTCATGGTTAGTTGAACATTCTCCATAGTATTGCTAAACTACTTGATTACTAATAGGTCAATAGCCCTATTGCTGACATGATTCCAGTCTGTTTGCACATACATACCGATAACTAAACTTTAGTTCTGGCAAGAATAGTTTGAAGCGATGCTTCAGTTTCGTTGTGAATGTCAACATGTGTCTAGATCTTACATAGAAAGATGGACGTCAGGCCTCTTCATGGACTCAGCACTGTCTGGATTAGTAATCATGTAGCAATTGGATCATGATGGTTAACGTATTTTTGATGTGTATTTGTACGGAATAAAAGCTATGGAAGAAGATTTGCAAGATTTATTGTCCTTTCGCATCTACTGTCAGCTACAGGTATTATATAGGTAATATATTTGCACTGATTAAAGCACAACAAGTGGTTAAAACATTGGTTAAAACGATTTGACTAAAATTAGATCAATAAAACCCCAATTCAAAGACTAGTAGTTGTATTAGCTTGTTTGGTGGAAACTCATTCCAACCAGAGTCAAACCAGGTTACAGGGCAGCGCGAAGCAGCCATGTCTCCACGTTCACATCGTGCACCCGGATGAACTTAAGGTTTTCAAAAGGGAAGTCTCCTGAACTGACAAGCGCTGCACTTCCGAAGGTAATTTGAATATTCAATGCTGCGAAAGGGCTTTGAAAAGCTTGCAAAGCTCACAGGCCTTCTGGCAACACCTACTAAAAATCAGGCCGGGTTTTCAAGCAGATTGCGAATATTCTGAGTGCAACTGAGCTCTGGAAAAGCGGCGGCAGGCTGAAGGGCACTAGGAGAGTTCACGGATCCACACACTATGCTCAGCTGAGCTGTCAGGAGACATGCAGCACCGCACAGGCTTTAGAGCACCGGCGCATTTCAGATAAAGGTTAGAAAGACCAGCTGTTCATCACAAGGCCATAAACAAAAGACCCCCTGGATGCTAGCCCACATTAATTGATAGGAAACAGGATCCTTTCAGACCAAAGGATTACTGTGGTGGAAATCAGTTGGTTGGCAGGAGCAATGCAGCGCCCCAAAAAAGAGAAAAAAAGAGACACCTGTTAAAATGCTTTCAAAATGGCCAGAGAAAGTTATTTGGGGAGCAGTGCGGTGTGAAATCGCCTTACTGCTCATTAGCAGGAGCTCTGTTTATTTGGGCAGTGATTAGTAGTAGGCCTGGAAACCACAAAATACCACACACACTCTGGTCACCAGCAGAACTGTCCGCAGTCGTCTCACACACTTTGCATAAGATTACACTGATTTACATAATTACTTTTGGGCTGCTGAACTGAGTAAGGGAGAGTGTATGAAAATCCTGTATAATATATAATATGGATATAAATGCATGTTACTGAATAATAAGCTTCAACGGAATAGTTTGGCAAAAAGTTTTAATTTACATAATTTCTCATGTCCCCCTAAATGTAGTCGATTAGCAAAGACAGGCCAATTTCTTTCTCTTTAGTTTAGCACACCAGCTACCAGGCTAATGTAGCAAACAAAAGTCACCCAAATGAACACATTTCCACAAAATGTCTCTCAATTCACTCTTCATCAGGTTGGTGCGTGTGCCTTAGAATACTGAATGACTTACTGTGAGCTACGAAAATACAATATTTAAAACAGCAGCAGGTTTTCACAAAGCAGTCTTGGATCAGTTTCTTTTGATGCTACTCCTGATGTGCTTTGTGAAAACAAACCCTGTTGTCCATACCACGTTCGCATCACCTTAATGAAGAATTGGATGTGTTGGAAATGTACAAATGGACGAATGTAGCTCGTTAGCAACAAAAAGTCACATCGTTTGATTGTTTTGGGGAGAAAATTGGTGGATTGATGCAAAAAAGGATTCTGTTTCTGCCAGGAACATCTACAAAGTAATATCAGATGTAGCATCAATGCTAATACAGGAGTTTATATATTTTTTTTTTTCATATTTGAGTGAAAACTGACATCAAACGAAAAGTTAAAGTATATTCTGAAGACCGGACAGTTCTGGTTCTAGCCGGTAAAGGAACACACTGTTCCGACCAATGCCTCAGAATTTTGTAGATAGTGTCCATCTCTCCTGCTCTTACATGGACAGTCAGATAAAGTCTCCTCGGAGACTGGCTGGGGGCAGCTGTGTAGGTGGACCGGTAGCGAGGGAGGACAAACACGTCAGTCTGGAGGAATGAGTGGAGAAGACGTAGGGTGGCTGAGTGACAGTTGCTTTCTGAAAAGGCAGGCTTCTCCGCTGGCAGCGGCTTGCATTTTCCCACAGATTCCCCACAGCAGCACCTGCAGCTTTCTGAATAAATATACCTCATTAAGTGGAAAGCTCTCTGCTCCTACCAGCAGCCAAGAAAACATCAAGAACATGGTTGGCATGTTCCAAATCTACTTGAGGTTTACTGCTGAATATGCATATGCTCTACATCAGAATTAAAGGTGAACTGATAATGCCTCAGATTGCATTTACTACCAATAAACCTTTAAACATATGGGTGTGCCTCCAACTGTTTGAGCATACCTTAGCATTAGTGGCACATCTAACATAAATCAACTGTCAGAACAGTGTAAACCTGTCAAAACAATGTTACCCGTATGCATGATGAAAGACATCACTTGAACTGAAATATGAGTAGGGATGCACCGATCGATCGGCCAGTGTTCGGAAACGGACGATTTTTGGCCTGATCAGCCGATCACTCGCACGTATTGCCGATTTCAAACCGATCTTTTTTGGGGGGGTTTATTTATTTCTTTATGTATTACATTTTATTTATTTAAATTTGTAAAGAAAATTTGTTATGAAAAAAAAAAGCTTTATATTAAACAAAATTAAAGTTTGTATTTGCTGTATAGCTGCCACTATCATATGTTACTATTATAAAAGTAAACAGGGAAAGTAACTCCCACGTTACATTAAAGAAGTTGAAACCCATATTTTTGTGTCGTTGTTGTCGACTACATGCAGCAACTCTAATTTTCTGTTATCTGGGGGAAAATCGGTATCGGAAAAATTGGTATCGGCAGATCACACTTACAAAAAAATCGGTAATCGGAATTGGCCATGAAAATTGCAATCGGTGCATCCCTAAATATGAGTGCTTTGTTTATAACTGGACACACTGAAGTTGGTATCATGTCAGCTAAGGATGCACCTTTACAGCCAGATTAGTTGATTTTTACTAGCTTACCATATAACATTATTATTTGTTTAACACAATGCTTACACTTTGCAGGCTAAATGAACACAGTTATATGAAACAAGACACATGGATAGAAATGTACTTGATACAAAGTTGTCAGTGGAGCATGAACTTTCTCTGGCCTCGCACCTTTCCAAAAGGGATGTGAGCATTCAGTGCATAAATATCAGTGAATGAATGAATGCTCGCAGTCAGAATTCACATGATTATGAAGTAAACAGCCCCAAACTAGAGTAAATGATGTACAGTAGTGATGCTTCATGTGACTCAGAGAAAGAACGTGGTAGCCTGACCCACCCAGTATCGGCAGCATCATGTGAGTGAGGGGCGTCTAAGCTTGTGGGTAGAATGGGCATGATTAATTGGGGAGAAATGCAAAAACACTTTCTTGTTGGAACAGAATTCCTGTAAAAAAAACAGCAAATATAATCAAAATGCCTTCTTTAATGTATCCAAAGCCCACTTGGAAAAAAACGCAATTGTAGTATCCATGTATTCAACTGGTTTATTTATGTACAGGTACATCATAAAATGCAACACAGATTAATAATAATTAGAATAAAGTGGATCAAGGCCTATTTAGAACATGCACCATGAGTATTGGTAGCTATTAAAATGGTCAGTCACTGGACACATTTTTAGACTTAATGTAAGAAACTGATAAAGAAATATTTAATTGACTTTTTAGAGACGCTAGGCTACTCTGCTACATTTAGCCTCAGCCGGAACAATTTATAAACGCTCTGGAAAAGCGCTCAGGCTCTGGCATCAGCAGACATGTAAATGAAAAATGGGATATCGGCGTCGGCCTGCAATTTCCACATTGGTGCACGCCTAGTCATGAGTTAATGACCTGAGGGATGCATTTAAGGCTTGAAAAAGACTAAAAGAGTGTTTAATATAATGAAATTGCAGTCCCAGTTCCATTGCATGCATGCCTGTGGAGGAGATCAACTCACTCTTCCTCAGCAAAGGAAAACACAACAGCTTGCAGCAAAACGCAGCCTAGGTTGTGTGTCTGGAACAAATCCTCACACCCAGAGACGTTTCCACATCAAAGGCACCACATCTCCTTGCCCTTGTTCAGTAAAGAGGGCTTGATGCCGGGAGCACAAATGAAAGCAGCTCCGCTAACATAACCTCACGTAGCTTCAGACCTGAATATCTCAAGCTGTTCACTTTCCCTCAGATAATGTGTTGCACACTGCTAGAAGTAAACAGTTAGAGGCCACAGGCACAGCTATTTGAACACTTAAGATATGTCACAGGTATCAATAGCAATAACAACAGCGCGTCGTAATTTGATGTTAATTAGATCTTACTCGTCTCTCACGGAAACACGTGGAGAAATTCTAAGCAGACTGGAAATTCACAACATATGTGGATGCAAGCGAGCAGAAGAGAGTAAATTATAAGCGAGGAAAGAAAGAAACTATTATACAGGGTGATCAAATAAAATATTTACATATATATGTAAGGATTGGGCCAAATTGTGATGTCTAGACATCCAGTATTTCCAGTATGCATCGATTAGAACCTACTAGACAAGGACAACTGCTAAACCAGCAACAGAGTCATGGGAGTCCAAGGCTCTGTGATGCCTGTAGGGAACAAAGACTAGCTAGTCTGATCCGACCCCACCGAAGAGCTACTGTAGCACAATTAGCTGAAAAAGCTAATGCTGCATATGATGACAGAACACACAGTGCAGCTACATACGGGACTACACAGCCACAAACCAGTGTCTCTGCTGATCCCTGTCCACCATGGAAAGTGTCTACAATGAGCATTTGAGGTCCACAGGACCACAGAGCATTGGAAGAAGGTGGACTGATGAATTTCCTTTAACATCGTGTAGCTGGCACCAGGGAAAGAGACTGCATCAGGATGAACTACAGCAGGAAAACTAGCCAGTGGAGGTAGTGTGTTGCTCTGGGCAGCGTTCTGCTGGGTAATCTGGCCTTCATACGGATATAACGTTGACAGGCTTTACCTACTTAAACACTCTAGCAACCCAAACATTTTAGGTACACTCAAACCTATTAATACGGAATGTCAATTAAAAAGAGTGATTTCTTATGTACCCATATATCCAATTAGGTACATATACATGATCATACAAACAAACAATAATTAATAACTGTATACTTCAACAGGTTACCATGTCACAATGGTGGTTCCCTCACTTGCAGAGTGGGATGTCCATCATGATCCCTGTAACATTAGCATCCTGTGGGAAAACCCCTTTCAGGGAAGCCATTCCTCAGTAGCAAAGAGTCATGTTTATGTGACAACGGCGTAACGCGGTCATATGTCAAAGTGAAAGGCAGCGGTCGTGTGGTTGGAATGATGAGTGAGTGAGTAATACGCCACTGCCAGAGGAAAGGTGCCCCCCGGCAGTCTGGGACATCTTTCAGCACAATGAGGGTCAATTAGGTGGAGTGCACATGACCGCTGCATTACAGAATGGCTTTGTATGGTAATTGAGTCCGTATGCCTGAGCATATGGCCGCAGGAACGAGGTGGCACAGGACCAAACCCTGACAGTATGACTTTAGGGGCTGTTCGGAAAAATTAAACCCCAAATCTGCCTCAAAAATTGACTGTAGAGAAAATCCAGTATCACAGCCCTTTCTAAGTAGATATTGGTCTCACAATATTTGTCAGTATTCAACCCTGTTCTGGTAAGAGGCAATGATATTTATTTTATTTCTATTATAGAATATATTCACGTTGTCATCGATTTATGTGGCAACCACAGACCAGTAGGTTGAAAAACATCATCACTGATCTGATTTTTCACAATATCTGTATCCTTCCACTTACATACACTGTTCAAATGTTTTCCACTGACTATATTAATATTTTTTTTTCATATCGAACAACAATTTTAAAATCCAGTTACTGATTTTGACTGATTGTATTCTAATAAATGTCATAGGATATGCTCATTTTATTAAACAGTCAGTTGGCTTTCGATGTAGCTCTTTGTTTGATTTATGTTATTTAAAAAGAAAACAGATTCAATCAACGAATCAATCAGTTTAAAACACAAGTTTAGTTCAATTTTCAGTTCAAACTCCGAGAAAGTGCTTCAAGGGGTTTCAGTATCAGCCAAAAAGAATAAAAAATTGGCCAAAAGGTGTGAATAAATCTGTAAAGCGTGAATTAGTATGGTCAGTACATCCCTAATCATGAGGCTGACACTGTCTACAACAAAATCAGATAGAATTCTGTTTAGTATACAAGCTCACATTGCTTAAATAATGGCAAAATAAAGCTTAAATGACTTTACTAATGTTCGAAAACTGTCCGCAAATGCTGTTAAACCTGAAAAGTCAGACTGTTGCTTGAAACCAATAGTGGTATGCTGATAACATAAACTTCTCAGCACCTGACAGTATTACTTCAGGAGCTGCCTGGAAAAGTCAAACACCAAATCCGTAAGCGCTACATTTTACATGCTCCGGCCAGGCCCCCTCACTCTGCCGGAGAGATTTATGACAACTCCGGGGTTAGCGCTAGGCACTAAAAGCCAAGTCTGGCCGGGGATGGGGGATTGATGGTGATGATGATGATGATGATGATGATGATGATGATGATGTAGAAGTGAGTGGAGTGATGTGGCAGTGCAGAATGAAGGGGAAGTGGGGGTTCCGAGGGTGGGGCACTGCCAATAGAGCTCCAGTGTGGGTTTTCGGGAGGAAGAGGAAGAAGAGGAAGCCGGCCAGTTGATTTTGGCAGTGCGGGACGTCCTGTGAAATACGCTACCACACACTCCTGTCTGCTGACAGCATGATGTAGCTGTGTATTCCCAGGGCCCTCCTGCAGCCGGACTGCAGTAAGGCTCCCTCCTTACAGGGGCCGACTAGGACATCATTCAAAACAGCTAAACGTGTCAGAGATGAAAAAGGGGCGAAGTAAAATAGGAGAGAAAGAAAAATACAGAGTGGAGAGGAAAGAAAAGTGTGCGCATACTTTCTTTTAGCTTTCTCTCACATGCTGACAGGCCCTTACACAGGAGGTCGACACATATACACAAATCAGCCAGAACATTCAACCAGCCTGCCTACGTTGTGTAGGTCTCTTCTGTGCTGCTGGGACAGCCTGGACGAGTCCAGGCTCCACAAGACCTCTGAAAGCGTGCTGTCATATGGTACCAAGACATTAGCAGCATTTCCGTTAAGCAGGATAAGTTGAGGTGGGGCCTTCATGGATCAGACCAGTTTGTCCAGCACATCCCACAGATGCTCACAGTCAGATAAAAATGTCATCTTTGTTCCTCTAAACAATCCTGAGCAATGTTTGCAGTGTGTAAGGGTCCATTAGCCTGTAGAAAATGAGGCCACCGCCATGCTGTTGCTATGAAGGGGTGTACTTGGTCTGCAACAATGGTCAGATGGGTGGTAGGTGTCATCCACGCAAACGCCAGGACCCAAGGATTCCCAGCAGAGCATCACACTTCCTCCACCAACTTGCCCTCTTCCTATCATGCATCCTGGTGCCATTTCTTTCTCAGGTGAGTAAAGCATGTGCACCCGGCCATAAAAAAAAATATTCATTTGTTCCATATAGGGTTGCACAATATATCGCAAATTTGCCGTCATCGTGATATCAATATGCGCAATATACATTTCGCGAAAAAATATCCTTATCGCTAAAGACTGACTGAACTGCAGTAAATCACCCAGTGCCACAGAGAAGAGGGCATAAAAATCTTGTGTGCTGCTCTTATATATTGTTCCTTTTGTGTTTTTTTCTGGCTAAGAACTTACTATAATTTAAATTATGTTTACATTTATATAAGATTTTAAATTATTACAAAAATATTTTCAGATTTTTTTCAACAACGTTCAATGGTTCAAATGTTTTATGGGAGGCAATAAAATGCTCTGATGAAGCAAAATCTTAAAAAAAAAAACACACATTGGAATGGAAATACTGCATTTCATGTTTTTCTGCATACACTAGTCAACGTCTGGAGTCGATGTCACCAGCAAATCCAAAGCAGAAAAACATGAACACTATAAAGGCTAAGTTTTTACTCACTCATCACATGTGATATCGCCATCACAACACCATCGCAACATTGACACATGTTTTCTTAATATAGTGCAGCCCTAGTTCCATATCTAGTTTAACACACGCATTCTCTTTTTTCAAAAAAGTTGCAAAATGCAAAATGTTACTAACATGCATATTACAGATTCTCACTGAATTACTGTTTACCTAGATAACGGTGATGATACAGAAGTAAGATCAAGGCACAAATCTCTTAGAATGTTTGTGCAGCCACATGTTTTTATTACCAAATGAAGAAACAAGCATCTACTTCATTCCAAATCTGCTACAGATTAAATGGTACAGCAATCAGAATGTGATGTGGAACCATTTAAGCCAGAACAACAAAATTAAGGTTCTGTTTTAGGTGCAACTTCAAATAAGAAGCCAGCCTCAGCCTAGTTCCAGCATCAGTTGTATTGATATTTACTCCTTCAGTCAGACAATGTAAAGTTAATTGCTTTTTTAATATCTTTCTCTTTAATAACTTACATCACTTCAGTCTTTCAAAGTAAAAGAGGTTAGTTGTGAGATTCTGGCAAAGTGTAGTTCTCTTCAGCGCTTAGCTACCTGGGATATGACTAAAATTTCCTAATTTCCTAACATGTCTTAAGAGTAAAGGCCTTTTTATTCAATGCCTTTTCTTTCACAATAAACGTAGTGACACATTCAAGTTAACCCCAGCAACCTTAATGAAATATTTCATGTCTTTGACATGAACATTTTCCTCATTAGGGACTATGAAAATACTCCCACAAATTCAAATTTTAAGGATTTCAAAAATTCTAAAACACTTCTTCTCTTCACAAGGTGCCACACACACACACACACACACACACACACACACACACACACACACACACACACACATACACACACATACACACACTC
>JBBPCW010000133.1:10896280-10907895 GCA_037974425.1 Phenacogrammus interruptus
TAAGGGATAGATGGCTAGAGAGGTAGAGAGAGAGAGAGAGAGAGAGAGAGAGAGAGAGAGAGAGAGAGAGAGAGAGAAAGAGATCTACAAAATGAGTGAGTGCAGTGAAACTTAAGCTGATGGCTACATTTATGCAAGCTGTGGCCTAAATCAGCAGGCCCTTGTCTGGTGCGCTGGGACGCAGGTAGGGTGCATGTCAGCTTAGATCACGTTAAAGTGTGAAACGCACAGCTGGAGTAGTGAAGGTAAAGTTAGACTTTATTGAGTCATCATTGAGGATTCAGAGAGCCGAAACTCAACTTCAGCACAAGTTCGTTTAATGAAATATTGATGCAGTGGAAAAGTATGTACAAAAGATCAGTGTCAGTAAAAACTTCCATACTTTATATGAGAGTCTCTCATAGAATAGTACCACAACTTCTCAGTACGTCCTCCAGGACGCAAAAAATGATCTTGAAATCATCATAAATCTATGACATGTCCTGTAATACAATTTTGCATGTATCCTGCACTATCTGATGGCATGCAACAAGCAAGATTTTCCTAAAACAGGCCAAATTATTAGCCAAATTCAAATTTCTCTAGGTAAAAAGATCAAAAACATGTTAAAAATGTATCAGAAGAAGTTGAAGTTGAATATTTGTACAGCCTCACAATGAGAAATATTATATCTACTACACAAGATTTAAAATGATTGTTTTAATAGCTGAGATTTTTCTCTTATTGTGCTGTAAAATAAAACGCTAAAAGTAGCTTCTAAATTTAAATCCAGTGTCCATTATACATTATTTAGGTGCTACTTTAATGTGTAAAGCAGGCAGTTACAAAAATGAGGCTTGAAACATTGGTCTCGCCAACAGGTCCTTAGACTTTATGGGGTTAAATATAATCAGAGAGTGATCATCTAAAAAAGGAGGTGGGGGGACTGAAGCCTACCCCACTGCAGTGTGTGTGAGGAGGCTGTGAATCAGGCTTGGTGATTCCTATTTATCACACCCAGCTGAACACTATTCTCGCCTGGATCTGGCCTGGAGCTCAGCCAATACGGCACTTTTCTAAAGAAGCGTGAGGGATGGGGAGAGAGGACACCTTTGCGTTTTCAAGTACACATAAATCCAGCTGATGGTGCTTAAAATGCTGCGGTTTTGTGTGTAGATACTACACATTATGTCCTGCCATGTCAAAAAAGGGAAAATAATAGAGTGCATTAGCATTACGTCCGGCACATAATTGCATTAAGGGTGATGTATCAAGCGTAGGCTAGGTGATACGCAACAGAGCGGAAAAGCTGTAGCACGTGGCTAATCATCGTTAGCAGGACGCTAATGGGACTATATTTCACGCTAGTTATTTGTCGCGCTCCCAGAAAGGTCCGTTGTGTCTTTAGTGTCTTAAGGACATGACGCACATGTGCTCGGCGGAAATACGCTGGCATTCCGGTAATGAGCGCCAACCAGCCCTGTCCCGAAAGAGGAAAGAACAAAGAGAGTATGCCACTAGTCCTTTCACGAGCACCCAGCAAACTGCGCTCTCTTGGCTACGCTAGGCTGCCTATTTTTAGCCGCTGGTCATTGTAGTTGTTCATCTGTTGTTGCCTTGGCTCAAACAGTGTGAAAGGTAGCTTTTCAGAGGCACCCTTCTGCAAGGCCTGGCCCCTTGAATCCCCCTGATAGGAGAATTACTGCTGCTCTGACGAGTCCTGCAGAATTACAATCTCTTTTCGCACATGCCAGCGTGAGACTGCCCACAGTCATCTCACTCCTGTTTGCTGTTCCAACATTTGATCCTATGCTGTAATTATGAACTGGGATCCTCACGAATGATGCAAATTTCTGAAACAAGTGGACTGGAAACTCAAGCATAAGACACAAGTTGTAATGAGGTTGTAATACTAGCACTAAAGGTACAGTAGTAGGAAAAAACTTTAATCGGTATAAAACCATTTTCTTACATCTTTAAGACCCATCTTTAAGTTAAATGGTCCTTCAAGGCTGGTTCTTGGTCTTTCAGTGGGGCATATTGATGTAAAGCCAGAGAGCAATTTTGTCATGTTTTACATCATTTGACACTAGTGCAGATGACCAAGCATATAAAATTTGACATTAATCAAAAGAAACTAAGCTCAAAAGTGCATAACCGTTGCTACTTCTAACTAAATGGCAACCATAGACCAATATTAAAATGAACCAAACAGACAGAATGCCTCATATGATGAGGAAGGTGAGGATGTTACAGCCAAACACAGTTCTTCTGAGAACAGAAGACCAAAATGTCTCACGGTTCCAGCCAACAAGTTCTCTGACTATGTCAGCAAAAAAAAATTTTTCACATTCAGGAAACCTTTCTTCAGAAAACAAATCACATGGAAGACGGCTTCCTTTTTAAGTGGCTCAGTAGAGGACTAGAAGCAAAAAGCTGCACCCAATTGGTGAAGAGCTTGTGCTTCCATCAAATACATATAATGCTACATATTTGCCTATTGAGCCTAACATTGGAACAGTTGAGTTGAACTCATAAAGTAAGTCTGTGGGGGTCCGTGGAATGTTTTCCACACTGAAAGGGGTCCCTGGCTACAAGAAAAAACGAGATCCTTCACTTTAGAGAAACAAAAGTGGTTTCTCTGTGGCTTCCTTCCAGAAAACCTTTACTGACACCTTTGTTTTCATGCGTATGGAAAATGTAAATTCCTAGTCAAATAACAAATGTTCTGATTCTGGAGTGAAGACATGTATAATCGCCATACATTGAAAGCATACAAAAGTATCCTGCTGAGAATAGAGTCCCACACAGAAGAGAGGACAGTTGAACAGAAAAGAATCAGGCTGTGCACATGTTTCTGAAACAGGCCATCCGCTGCTCGTCTCTGTAACAGACTTTTTTTTTCTCCCAGATAATGCCTTTCACACTGTTACTGACCGGCAATCGATTGGTCTTGGCTTGGCCAGACTTCAAACGTTGCCCTTGTGTCGTCCCACTAATCCTGCAAATTACGGAGTAAATCCTCAACCATACCTGTTGTTCACTTCATTTCAGCAAATTAGATATAGATTAGCTTCCATTATGGGGAAAGTGGGATTTGTGCCACAAGACTGACTTGCAACGGCACAACAGGGATCAAAACATCCACATCTACAGTCATGGCTAAGCAGGATTCATGTAAAAAAGTCGCTTATTGCACCCTTTACTCGTCTTTCTTCAAAGAACATCCCAAAATAATATCAGTCTATCAACTTGGATTATGGGCCCACAACATCCTAGACCTCTTTTCATGCAAGCTATTGTATAACATCTGTGTTGGCAAGGTCATGTATTACATCCTGAAAACAGAATGAATCTGACAAGCCTGCGTGGTTCTCCTCCTATGTTCCAGAGAGTCTCATTTATTTTCCAATCCAAACTAGAAGCAGGAGGAATTCCTCAGTCGTGCTCCAACAATCAGCAGCAAAATGGGGTCAAGGTGTCACTTCCCAGTTCCAGTGCCTCACCACCAAGTGTTTATTTCACGGCTTCAGCCCCTGCCTTCTGGAGCAGAATGAGCAATTGAGTTTGACTAAACACGAGTATTATGCATCTATCTCCAAATCACCAATGATCGGCTGCTTATTTGACGGTGTAAACATAGGGCTCCACTTATCACCGGAGAGCCGTCACAAAAGCAGGACCCACTGAAGGTTTGATTTGCTGATGACAGTACAATCACAGCAAGGCCAGCGGGACAGATTGGGTTATTCAAGGCCAATATAACAAACTCCAAATACCAGCTGTGGAAGTTATTTGTTTTATCTCTGGGCATAAGTGACCATTTATTACCTCCTTTTTTCTTTATTTTTTCTTTTACAATAAAAAAGGAATTCCTTTTTATGTACTAGAATACTACAAACTCAAGAACTAGTGCTTCCGCATGCTTTGTACTTATGTTTCATTGCCGCTACACTATGTACGTTTCTCTTTGTCAACAAGGAACAGCAAGAGAACAACCACATTATACAGTGGAACTCTCTTTTCTCTGTATATCAGTAAAGAACTTGACATGACTTGAAAAAAGTCTCAGAACGCCAAACACAAGCCCCTGTGTCGGGTGCTGGTTGTGATCTGGGGGTTACTTCTCCTCCTCCATGCTGCTCGGAGAATGACAGGCTCTGAAGCCTGGCCAGGGCAGATGGACCACTCACTGTCAGAGCACAGATGAGCCCAGCCAAGATGTTAGAGAAGGAGTTAGCCATGCGCAGACCGAACTCTCACAGCCAAGCTGACATCCAGCTGCATCCGAGTCCATGTTACGATAGGCTGTCCCTTCCACTTAGTGCGGACAGCCGTCACAGTCTTAAATGTGTCTGCGGGATTGGAAATACCAGATTAAAGATTTTGTTTTCTACCCAGAGTCTCTACTCTTTTCGAGTCCCTGATTGTTTCGTGTTGTGCGGGATATGGGGTTTATATTATGTGCCACGAGGCAAATCTCGTGCCAATCCAAGCGAAAGGTTCAAAGATTCTCAGCAATGGAAAACAAGGGCAGTTTTACGAGCAAAAAAAGAAAAGAAAACTGGCAAGGGGGCCAAGAGAAGATTAGCATCTTCCCTGCTGGTAATGAGCCCCGAAGATTCTACAGACCTTCACCACATATAGGATACTTAGGACAGCCTCAGTGTCTTCAGTCAAGGGGAAAGTGGAACAGTGAAACAACTAGACCAGCACATATAATCCTTGGAGGCCAGCAGGCCATTCAGTGCTAGTGGAAGATTATCTTCGGCGGAAACATCACCAGCTTTCAGAGGCAGAGGGCTGCGTCAATACAACTCCCGAGATGAATTCATTTCATCTTGGTATCCATTCCATTTTTCTTCCCTGCTTATGCTGCATTTCCCATGCCAGGTCAAAAGCTGGAAGCCAACTTCAGCAATTTTGCCAGACTTCAGTCCACAGGACATGATTTTAAATACAAAAGTACCTACATTCCTGAGTGGCAGTTCTCAAGATGAATACTCATAACTCCATTAAATGAACAGGTGGAGCTACAAGCCCGGTAGATGTATGAAACTTTACCTCCCTCTCTATTCCTGCCATTACTGCTCTCAATTAATGAGATGCTGATCAACACTAATTCAAACAAACCTAATAGTCCTTCGGTGGATTGCAGTACAACACATCTGGTTCCAATCGCCTTGGATTACCTAATACAGAGTTAATGCGGTGCTGGGTAAATCCATGAAGCGCTTTCTACTGTGTTTGTCATCCATCATTAGGCACTATGGGGAACGGGGTGGGGAGTATCAGATGCAGTCCCACTCTAGTCTTAATTAAAGGATTAGAGATGATTTTCCTGTGCACAGCCCATGCCCTGTACATACTCCGGCTGTGTAATACATTGCCCTATGCTGGTCCTGCCAAAACTGACTTGAGTAATGAGCATATTAAATGCTCTGCTGACAGGGGAGCGCAGTTTGCTACATTCGTGTAGGACTCTACTTTCCAACAAAAACATTTGATTATTGTTTGCAGAGAGTTCCTTTCTTTCCCAGACCTGAGTCCGGCATATACAATCTTTCTCGCATCAGCTGGTTTCCTCCATGCCTCTACATAAGGGCGATGAAGGCCATGCTTAACTTTCCATACAGTAATCCTGCACTTCAGAGCACCTGCATTGTTTTGAGGTTTGGTCCATTTGGTTGGATCTGGATACTCCTGCTCACTGCTGCTAAAACATCAGTCAGAGGTCATCTATGATAACTAGTCATCTTTGTCATCTTCAATAGTGTTGTTGACGTGTTACAGTTTTCTGTGGTGCTGACGTGCTCATTCCCAACTGTTTCTCGACGGCCTTCTGGGTTGTTTACTAATGATTTGATCACCAGTTCTTGCTTTTAACAGTTTTGTCAGATACATTATTTAGGCTCCGCCTTATAAAAGATTTGATTTTGCCCCATGAAATCCTGCTTTATTTGCACTGAATCTTCTTTGGTCCGCATGCTGAGTCACCAACAGTGTCAGCTGCAAATGTCACATCTTGAAGCAACTACAGACCTTTAACTCGCTCTTTTTTTGCATGAAACAAAGATGCAATGACAAAGCTGACCAAAAAACAACAGACCAGTGGGCAGACAATGCATTATAAAGTGACTCATCCAGTAGAGATTAGGGACGCTACTGTTGGAAAATTTCATGGTATAGTAACCTAGTCAAAAAATATCATCGCATTAAGCAACATTGTAAAACACACACATGAATATCATTATCAGCACATGCATTTACTTTCAACATTTTTGTACATCCATTGTGGATCATTACAGAGAAAACATACATTGCTAATTTGATTTATTTGAGAATTCATTTGTCTATAAAACTTCCCAGCCCGTTGTCAAAATAACTGCAAGCAAATCTAAGCAAAGATAAGCAAATATGAGAAAAACCAAAAGCAAATACTATTACTGGATTTAGCTTACTATGCTAAGAGGTGATAAAGGGTGTATTTTCATTCAAAATGATTAAGCCTTATGCAAAGGTGTTTCTTCATTTATGAGCAGCAATGCATTATTTTGGGTAGCCCATATGTGACATTACTAAAGTTAGAAGTGTTGCATGGAGGGCTGCTTTGGAGTCTTCTATTATAGGCACAAAAACTTCACAGTCACTGTTTCATTCTGAATCCAGTCATCGAGAAGGCAGGCCAAAAGAATAAAAACTGTGTCACAATTACGTACAAACTACACTAAAAGACGTTGCTTTGAGGGCAAAAGATCCTGCAACTGCTCTTGACGATGCAGATGGTTCCCTTAGAAAATCATACTGGCTACCATTCACCCATGTAAAGTCCTTCTGTTGGCTCTGGCTGTGAGAGTTGCTGTCACCCACATGTACAGCCCTAAGTGAACAGCAACATCGTTGTTATCAGCTATGATTGGGTTCAACATTCACACACTTTCTCATTGTGGCCTAAGATTGCAGGTGAAAGAAATGAAGATCCCTGAACAGAAGTTCTGGCCAGAAGTTTGTCCTCCGCCGTTAACTAAACTTAGCATCATGTGCGTTGAGCCATCAAAACGAATCCACTGTTTGTTCATCTCCCAACAGGCCAAATATCATACTGCATAACCTCAACCTCTCTTTAGATCCTCAACACCCTCTGCTCAAGGTCTCTTCTTCACACTTGAAAGGAATTTCTAATTTCCCTTCCCCTTACTGCTCATTCTTACTACCTTCTCCATTTTCCTGGAAATTAAATTTGATAAAGACAGAGGCTAACAGCTCGAATGGCTTCCATATTAATGTGCAACCCAAGTGCGTTTGAGGCTAACTTTATTCTGCTGCCAAAACACATCGGTCTAAAGTTTAAAAGTGCTTCACTTTCAAGAAATATCAAAGACGTTTAGTATACAGCTTAAAAATGAACAATGGATACATGCACTCAATACTCAATACTTTTTAAGGTGGTGTGCAGAATTGGGACCTTACATATTCATGTTCCAGGGAACAAAAACAAACAAACAAAATGTGAACATTGTGTCCTCGACATGAATAAATATGCCCACACTCCTTTTTTTCGGCTGGATAGTATGAATGAGCAGGGGATTCTCATACAATATTCATTTCTTCTGCTGGAGATTTTCTTGGCTGATAAATCCGTTGCCATCAGGACAGGACAGGGTAATGTCTGGGTCCCATTTTAAATAGATTGCAGGCTAAAGGGAACAAAGCGGGATCTGCGGAATCTCTGTTATGTCTCTCTGTTTCATAGGTAAAGCAAAGAGTGTCTAAAATAGCACCCAGACGGTGTCTGAACACACCCATCAAAATGACACTTGATGGGAAATCTGCAGCTGAAAAATGGCGAAAAATCCATGTATCAAGTAGTTATGACTAATAACTGAATTAACTGATGGCTTTCTGGTTGAGTTGGTGGTTAACACGCTGCAACCCATTAGAAGCAAATTGAAATAAAGCAGTTATGTTTGCTATTATTATCGAGATGCCATGTCAATTTATTCATTTCTTTGCTTCATATGCAAATATGAAAGAATCTCAAGAGGGTTTCGTACATGAAGACAATTTCTTCACGCAGAACTGTTACTGTTCAATAATGGTTTAGCATCCCAGTAAACAAAGCACTATAATTAATGGGACAAGACAAATAATGGGCTACCAAAAGCCATATTTCACTAAAGAACACTTTGCTCTAACTGTGGGTTTTCATTTCCACATACCCACTATTGGGCACGGTGCGTCGACGGAAGCGAGATAGAAATGCTTTCTCTTCTGTCTGAAAGCTTAATGTCAAACCTGAAATTACAAACATCCCCCAAACAAAATATATCAAAATATATCTTTTGGAGTCACTTTCATATTCATAGTGAAAATAACAACAAGAACTGAGTTTGCAACTCAGATTTGCAAATTTGTAACTCTGGCAATAAACAGCCCATCTTTCGAGTGCTCAGCTAAATTCATCATTACGAGCGCCATCATTCCAGTGCCCCCCCCTCAACCACAAAAAAAGAAGGCCGAAAAAATCCTCTGGGCAGTTTTCTCCAGAGGCCCAGGATGCCTCTGCATTATCAGACATTATGTGGGTTCTTTTGTTCCCTTGAGGAGTGGAGCAACACTATTATGAGTATAGCAATTGAAATGTGTTGAATAATGCATGCCGAGTTAATTAATTCACGGGGCGCTTTGATCGAATGGTGCGTGGTTTTCGCTGCAGCTCCCAGTGGAGGATTTCACCCCTGCGTCTAAATCTCCCCGGCAGGGAGGCCCTTCTATCCTCTCTCCTTTTTCTGCTCCTCTCTCTGCTCCTCTATCCGGCGCATGGGGGAAGGCAGACAGGCAGCAGTGCTGCTGTGGAGCTAAGATGATTGTCATTCTCCACCTGTAATCCTTCCTGAGACACACACACACACACAATGCTGCTTTCAACGCCCATGGCAAAGAAAACAGACTCACAGCGTGGTAAAGGTGCAAAAAGAGAGCTATTAAAGCTATTAATCTGCATAGCAAACATGTATTTGCTTGGAAAACGTTCATAGACGAAACATTAATAGACAAAACACATAAATGATAAATCAAAATTGGGATTTTTGTAAGTACGTAAAAGTGCCAGCTTAACCACGTATAAATAAAACGTGTCCAAGCATTTGTTGGAATCATCCAATGTCATCCAATGTCGTGCCAATGTCATGCAAAAGTAGATTTTTCTCATGTTGTTTCAAATAAAATAGTCAAAACTGCCTAAGTTTCAAAACAAATCATTGTTTTTGTGATGTTACAACAACCAATGCATTTACATATATACCATTTCCACCATCCACTAAATATACAGAAGTATAACTCTACCAGATCATTTGTTAAGGAGTGTTTCAGCCTGGGCTCCGTTTTTGAATGAGGGACATGGCAGCCAATCGGAACAGAGCTCATTAACATCCGTCTTAAAGACACAGTTACAAAAATAGCCTGTTTAATTATATATGATAAATAGTTGGGGATAAGAAGACAAAAAGCACACAAATTACAAGTGGACTTCAACAACAAAAAATTGAATGTAGAATAAGAGTCCCTGTAGTATTTTACTATATTAATAGTAGCATTTATCCCTTTAGAACTACAATTAAAATCCACATAAAAGTGATCATGCAGCACTGTAGGTATACAGTTAGTTAGCACTACCTCTCACCATACCTCTATTTTAAATGATATTATTGATTACTGAATCCTATCTAGTTTAATAAAGCATTTCACAAAAAAACATGTTACAATCCCGATAAGTAGTTTAACATAATTTTTTAACAATTTCAAAGCACTCAAGGTGTACAATTAGCTAGCCTTGTTAGCGTCCCTCCCACCCTCTCCTCATTTTCCTTTGTTTGTCTGTTTCCTCAATCTGAGGCTCGGAAGGTGATAGGAAACCACAGTGCTGTGGCTTCCACACCTGGCCCCCAGCTTCTCAAAGAGAACACGTGTTCCACTAAGGCCTCAGGCAAAATCGAGTCTAACTTACAGCCCAGCCAAAGCTCTTAAACCGTTTGGCACTGATGGAGACTTAATACAAAGCAGAGTGACAAGTAATGCTTTATCCACCATTGATCCTTCCACCCGGGCTTGGGCCTGTTAATATTTCACTCTTTGCATATGGCCAGGGGAGAGAGGCAGTTGCACTCGGGGAAAGAAAGAGTTTGATGTGGCGCTCCTTTCTCTGGCATCTGAGAAGGGCTGAGGGAAAGAGTGAGAGGGGAGAGAGGGAGAGCAGGACGAGAGAGCTCGATTTCCAATAGAACAGAGAGTGGATAGAAATCCAACAATGGAGGATAAGATGGCAGCTGAGTACCCATCTTTGAGTGTAGTGTTTGTGTTGTCTGAGGGGTCACTGAGCATTGCCCTCCGGCTACCCAACTCGAGTGAAGCGGCATAAGAGCTCTAGTCTCCCATTGGTTGCGAGGGCTTGAAGATCCAGTCTAGAGGGTTGAACGTGGCAACAAAAATAGTCCCAGCACAAACAGGCAGCTCACAGACGCTTCTTTTTTTCACACCTGGAGCAGTTTTTGCTCTTCAAGTGCATCGCATTAAGCTCAAGTGTGAAGCCGCCTGCCTTTCAGTGGGCAAACAGTGCTTTACTTTTGTTATTTCTATCAAGAACTAACAAGCAATGAAAAGACCAATCAGTCACTCTCAGATGTACAGGAGAATCAGGCGAGTGCTGTCGGAGAACCCGAGGAATGTTCCATTAAAGCTCAAATTATAAACAGTCAAAGAGTAAGGAGGTTAAATATGAATCCATTAGAAGACACAGAGGTGCTGCCAACACCGGCCTTCATCCTTTATTCAAAAAATATGGTCCACCTCAATGGAGACATTATTCATGACACAGAGCCATGCCAGAGACATGTGCTTATCATCAAGAACTGTAACAAACACTGTTTCTGTGTGATACAAACCACAGGACACCAAAGCAGAGCAGAGTTTCTCCGTCGTTGGTCGTACTCGTATGGTCCCATCGCCGGCTGGAGATCAAGTTCAGTAATCACACGAGAGAGGGTTCAGGATGTGCTAAGCAAGCGTGATGGACTTTTTCCCTTGACTCAATTCTCTTGATATCTCTATAACATTCACAGTGCGGTGGAATATATGTCTCATTTTCCAAATGTAACAGAACTGTGCTAAACAGAATTGAAAGGGGTCAGTTTCAGGATAGTTTCTAGCTGAGAAATATAAGCAGTCCCTCTGGGCCATTAGAACATGTACGCTACCAGTCAAAAGTTTGGACACACCTTCTCACTCTACGATCTCCTTTGTTTTTATTATGGGCTCCGTTGTAGATTCATATTAAAAATATCACCTATTGTTCTTTGCATTTTCTCTGCATTTTTTTTTCAATCAGAGTCGTGAGGTATCGACCTGGAATCATATTTAACCCTTTAATGGTGTGTTGATCTGAAAACCCAAAAACGGATCGGGTCCACCAGACCGCTGAACGCCGGCTGAATATCAAAAATATGAACACCATATAAGGGTTCATTAACAGGTGTCAGTAGTTCATTAGTGGAATTTCTTGCCTTCTGTCACGGCCCAGGGTAGGTGGAAACACCCTGGACCGCGAACTGCCTTTGTGAAAGGAGCAGGCTGGGAGACAG
>JBBPCW010000133.1:10957383-10971561 GCA_037974425.1 Phenacogrammus interruptus
TCTGCAGGTTTACCTAGAAGACTTCGGGCCACTAACCTGCTGTGGAAAGGCAAGACTCAAGCTGCAATTAATCTTCTACAGGATGATGTGTTGGTTGCAGATCCAGGAACGAAGTAGGTTTTCACCACACATTTATTATTATAAATAGATGTATTATTTACACGAAGAAACTATATGTTATTTGTATTCTAGCTATATACATATATATATACACACACTATGGGGACAAAAGGATTGGGATGCCTGACCATTGCACCAATAGGGACTTTAATGATATTGCATTCAAATACCTAGACACATCTCCATTCCAGTTTATCCCAAAGGTGGTGGATGGTGTTGAGGTTATGGCTCTGTGTAGACCAGTCAAGTTCTTCCACACCGAACTCATCCAATGATGTCTTCATGTCTCTGTTACAGCATGACTGGGACACAAAACTGTGTCCACAATGTTGGAAGCATGGCGTTGTCCAAAATGTCTTGGAATTCTGAAGAATTAAGCTTGCCCTTCACTGGAAATAAGGGGCTAACAGAATTCAACAATTAAGACGCCCCAATATTTTATATACACTATGTGTGCAATTAATTTTTACGTGACCTATTTGGAGCCTTGTTCTGTCCCTCAGAATTCAGCAGGCTTTTTATCCATTGACTGTTATATGTTAATGGAATTTGTTCTGATCGACTGTGCCTCATTCACAGGCTTATTTACCACACCGATAAATTGCAACACATGTCAGAATCTTTGCTTTCATGGCTTTCATGGCTTTCCATTCTTCTGTACAGCGTTTATGTTAGTCCAGTGGGAAATAAACAATTGGGTACCAACCTAAACGCTATTCAAGTCTGTCTTACCCAGGCAGCACAAACCATTAAGCCTTCAGAGCGGCAAATAATGGTTGCACAATAGACAGTAAAAAAACTATTAAAAAGGAAACAAGTTATCTAGGACACAATTTGGTCATGCCACATTAAGTGTTTTAGCTTTAAAAAGTTTGTGAGAGATGATTGTAATTGTAAGAAGAGGCGTTTAAGATGTGCATGCTTTTCCACATTTTTTATGTAATTTAGTCGTAGGGTCCCAATTACCCAAAGCTAATGTTCCCTTTCACATCACTTTTGTTTCTTAAGATGTCACTACAGCAACTTGGCGTTCTCCCTGTTGGCACATGTCCTGGCTGAGCGAGTGGCACGAGTGAACTATCAGCGGTGGATCTCCGACAACATCTTAGACCGGCTGGGGATGGAAGACACAGGCTTTGACATCACTCCCAGCATCCATAGCCAGATGGCTGTTGGTGTTTACATCAGTGGGCAGCCCGCACCGCTTTATGACCTCGGCTGGTATCGTCCCTCAGGTCAGATGTACTCCACAGCGGCTGACCTTGCCAAGTTGGCCATGATGCTTCTGGGCTCTTATCACCGGAAGCTTCTTGAACCAGACACACTGAAGATCATGCTAACTCCTCTGTTCCGCTGCGATAAGGACTACTTCGCTAACCGCACGGGAACACCTTGGGAGGTCAATGAGCAGCTTGGCTATGAGCTGGTCCGCAAAGACGGAGACCTAGATGGCTATTCTGCCACTTTCTCATTGATTCCCCGCCTCAAGCTTGGCTTGGTCATTTTAATGGCTGGAACCAGGCCTCAGAACCAGGACATAGTGACCAAGGCTTATTCGCACATCATTCCAGCCATGGAGAAAGCTTTTCGAGACGCTAAGAGGAACCTTGCTCCTCCACCAAATCCTACACCATACGTTGGGTTCTATACTTATGGAAACATCACCTTCTATGAGATCAAAGCAGGGCCTGATGGAGTCCTCATCATGCAGCAGTTTGGCCCTCAGATTGAAGGCCTAATTCCAGAAAGATATCGGACAATAAAGCTGAACTACTTGGTGGATCGAGTCTTCAGGGTCGTGTTTGAGAAAGAGTACCCTTGTGTCTTATACGTAAGCTCTGCCTCCGTCTCATTAGAAGCCCAAGACGGCCAGCTGTTCAATTTCTATGTGTTTGACAAAAGAGGGATTTCGCCTGGTTTTGACGCTCCGGGTCTAAACACTTACAATGTGGTCCGAATTGCTCGAAGACCCACATTTTCCAACTGAAGTCTGAAATGGACACTATGCAAGAAAAGATCTTAAACCTTTTAATTAGACTGCAAAACATTTTCTCATACTGAGATTGTTGACAAAACATTATATGATGAATCATTGTATATTTACATTTATTTAAATTAATTTGATTTAGTGAAATCATCAGTGTTGCTCATTTCAAGAAATAATGCTTGAAGGAAGTAAAATTGAAGTCAAGTTCTCTTTATTCAACAGTGAGATCTAGAAAAAAGGATGAACAGTATAGGACTGACACAATACAACAAACTCTTAAAAAGAAAATAATGTATTACATATCATTGCTGTCCAAAACACATGTACTTCCAAAATGTTAACTTCACAGGAGAAGATTAAATATTCAATGAAAGGAGATTTTATATATATGCTGATTTTATATATATATTCATCATGAACGCACAAGATTAAATGATAGAAGGAAATTATGAAAAGAAATACAGAGATACATATAATTTTTTTGCAGATCTTTTGTGGACATTTCTTAATGGATCAAGGAGTTTGTCCCTTCTTTTCCTCATCTGGAAGTCTTGACACCAGATGTTGGAACATTGCTGTAAGGATCTGATTGACCATTAGGGAGGTCAGGTACTGTTGTTTGATTAGTTCTCTTGATTGGAGCTCTGATTATAGCCCTTTTGACCTAACTTTTGCACCATATTTGTCTGTGTTCTCATGTAAATATATTCCTTTTGTACCATGTCTGATTTTATACACATTTTACAAAACTACTGACTGTCTGTTGTTTTGCTAATTCTCCTCGTTAACTAGCAGAGTTAAGTATTAATGGACTCCACTTTAAAGCTCAGTGTTAATCTTTATGGTGTTTAGACTTGTGCAGTTGATTTGCCAAACAAAAATGTCTCTGAATAACAAATCCATGAGCATTGAGAACACTGTTGTTCACTCTTCGCCAAAGCAGAAGGTGTTAAACCAAAAGCCCAACAGTTTTCATGGTTAACTTGTTTGTATTTGGCCTCAATGGTTTAGAGAAAAATGTACAATTGACAATACCATCGGACTGAAATTCCCTTGACCTTTATGAACTGTAAATAGGTTACATGTTTTAAAGCAAGGTTATTACGCTGCTATATACAGTACATGCGTGTAAATGAAAAAAATTGTTTGTATATCTGGTACTATTTTGTATTATTAAAATGCATGAGTGAATGTAATACCGAGTTCTTTACGAAATCATGACGTTTTAGAAATGCTTTCTTTTATGATCCCTTACATTAACTCATACAAGTTACAAGTTAACCCATATGTTTAAGGTACAAAAACCAAAATACTAGAGAAGTGACAAGTAGACAGTTTGGCCAAATTACACTGAATTGTCCAACAGGTTCTAATATTAATAGTGTATTAATTATATACGTATTAATAGTGACAACCAAGTCACACTAAATTTCAGTGTGTTAAGGAAACTTCATTGCCAACATCTTGAAGTCTCGAAGTGTCAGGGGGGGTTATGGGGTAGAAAGGTGAATTAAAACAATACATATGAGGTGTATTAAACACTATGTACTGTTTTGTTTGGTTGTTTATGTATTATGTAGTCATTAGTTCAGTATCATTGCAGAATAAATACATACATGCATAATAAAAATAATATAGCATATGATAAATAGCTAACTATATAATTATGCAAATTGCTATTTAATACTACTACCAATTATAATACTAATACTAATTATAATAAAAAAATAATTGAGTAAATTCCTTTTGTGATGTCTATAAACACATCTCAGGGAAAGGAACTAGTCTCTAAAGGCTTAAAGTCAAAATCCAGTTTATTCCGTTCATTTCTGTTACCTAAAAACAAAACTGAATCTGGCCTTTTAAAGTAAACAGTGATTATCATTAAATTGATCCTTGCATTTTATTCTCATTTTCTTTCTGCTGGGCATTTCAGTGTAATTTCCCAGGTACTTTCTTTTGTCAAATGGTGGCAAAATGCTGTAAAATCACCCCTTTATCACAGAGATGCCATATTCCAACCCCTTTTGTTGGACTTAGCACTTGAAGAAAAAGTCATTCTAGATTGAAAAAAATCAAAAGTGATGTCAGAAAGGTTGTGTAATTTTCATTTCATGCTGCGATTCATATGTCATTGTCCTTAATAATGAGTCATTTGTTCAAAATATATATATTTTATACACCCTGAAAGTGCTCCATGGAGTAACACATTTCGAGGTCACATAGCACTTTTATTTAAAGTAGTAAGAAATAATAAAAGTACAAATAAAAGCAGCAGAAAAATATTAACCATATGTTGCCATTTCTGTACTTACAATATGACATTTTGAAGTTTCAAGCCACTATGCTTTTAGTTTCCAAATCAGAATAGAAGTTTAAAGAGAACAATGATGAATACATGGTAAATTCTGTCAGGGTTATTTTAATAAATGACAATGTGATTTTCATATCGCAGCAAATGATGGCAATATTGGTACCTCAATATTGGTACTTGGGTGGTCCAGAGGAAAATGCCTTTTAGGTCAAGATGTTGTTTCAACAATTTCCTCACATTCAAAGTCTTTTTCTATTCTACCTTATTATATATAGACTATTTTAGGGTATGGCTACTTAAGAATATTCCTAATAGTGTACTAAGGAATGTCAAACCCTGACTTTTAGAGTTGAAAAAAGAAAAGACACTCTATGATCACATTTAATTCTGCTTGCACCCCTATGAGATACTAGAAATAAGCTAGTGCCTAACACACTCGTGGACGTCTGTAATCTGAAATGTACTCCAAGTGACATATTGTCGCTGTCCAAAATATTTCCAAACTGGCAACATGTTCTCTGGTAAGTACATAAAAAGAGTTCGCACTATAAAAATACATTAAAAAGGAAATATGTGGACAGAAACCCTGTATGTATGAGGTTTAGAGTGTGTCCATTTTTATGATACTTCCATTGTTTACTGACAGAAATCTACTGGTTAATCTGACACATTCAGACTTTAGCCCAGCTCCTGAAGGCCTAAAGGTAGATAAGGCCTAACTATATCTATCCAGACATCATGGGGGAAAAAATCTGATGAGATAAGTTTCCTTTGGCTATTTTTGACAAAAACGTCATAGAGAAATAAGAGTAGCACCAAAGTTATCAGGCTCTGAGATTTACCTTCAGGTAGTAATAATTATACAAGCTCTGTCGACAAATATAAAAAATCATCAAAAATGCATTACCTCCACATCCATTACCCCCCAGCACCCTAAGATGTGCCTAAACCACCGGAATGGCCAGAAATCACACGCATCTGTGGTTTACTTTTGTGTCCCATCATTAGTATATTCATATCAAATTATTATGCAATCACAAATAAACATGTTTTTAAAACTTTCAACATTTTTAAAACAGCAACATTCTGTTTGATAACAACCGACAAAAAGAGTTTTTCACTAAAAACAGTATTAGCAGCCACGATGAAGCCTGAATTAATTTTATTTTTAATGAATAAACTGCAAGGAATACAACTAAACACTGATATTTTGTGTTAAAGGGAAACTGTGGAAATATGATTTTCTGCTAAATTGTTCCTGTAGTGTTACAGTAAATGAGTAGTAAATGACATGATTTTTTAACATTAAGTGAAGGGAGATATAAAACATTATTTAGCCTCATTACAAAAAGGCAAAAGCTGTGATACGTTTCTCGAAAATGACACGCCACACACTGAACACAATGAAATTGTAAGAAATGAATAGAACTGTGTATGATAATGCAGTTCAGTGAACTGCTACTGCTGCAATTATACACACAGTAAACTCTGAATTAGTTTTCGAACATATTCGCATTATTGTGGTTGAGGTGTGCACTGTGTGGTTGGTGTCTGGCACCTTTATTTTAACACAGCATCACTTCTCGGTGTAACATCCTTTTAGTCCCATCTGAAAGGAGGTGAGAAAACTGAGCCTTTAGGAAGTGTGGTAAAAACCCACAAACCCACAAAACTGAATGGCTTTGACTAAACTGGAAACTGTTTCAATAGGGCTGTAAATCTGAGACCTCACTACAAATGATATTCAAACCTTTAATGGAACACGCAATTGCAAAATTCATATAATTTTCATTTTTCATATGTATTTAAAAAATAATTGAGTCAATGTTCAGTTGATTTATACTGCATGGGATGAATGTCAATTATTACACATTTTAAAACAGGCCTATGCAAAGCAACCTCTCCACATCACCATATATATATATTTTGGTATGTATGCATATTTTCCAATCCATTTTATCCCTATAATTATTATATATCTACATAATGTGTTTACATTTCTAACCAAATATGATATTTAAGCCTGCACAAAAGCACAATAAGATCCTAAAAAATCCCCATAGAATCCATAGATAATAAAACTATAAAATTAATTCGGAATTGGTCCCTTACAACCAACCACTGTTAATACTCATGTATTTTTTCTGGAAGAGAACAAAAGCCATCTCTTTTTCTTTCCTACTACTGCTCCTTTCATGTCTTCGGAACAGAATACAAAATTAGGACTATATTTTGCTGCCAAGGTAACTAATGTCCATGTGGGACTCACATGCACCATCAAAGAAAGCAGCTCTGCCTCTCTTACAGTGCATTCAGTGTTTTTGCTTTTTTTCCCCCCACAGCCAGTGAAATGAACTGAAAATCTTATTACGTCTTATCTTACGTTCATTCACTGATTTTATGAACCAGTGCTAATGGAATGGAAGGCAGAGAAGCACTCTGGCAGACACACACACTCTCATCTTCGGGCAATTTTAGCATCTCCGGTTCACCTGACCTACATGTGTTTAGACAGTGTAACCAGTGCTCCTGGCGGAAACCCTCCTGCGGACCTGGGGAGAGCATGCAAACTCCAGACAGAAGGGACCCAGGATGCCCAGGAACCCAAGATCATCTCACTGTGAGGCAACAGCACTACCAACTGCGCCACCCTGCCGCCCATATTACATTACAGTGTGGCAGAAACCAAAAAATCCATGTAAATTAGGTGGAATCAACAACTCTTTGTACCAAACATGCTCTGAGTGAATATTGCTCATAACATTATTACCATATCAATGAGAACACTCTGTCAGGATGAAAACACAGCAGGAATGAAAAAGCTGCAAAAAACAGAACAATGATACATGACACTTGCACTCTATTTACAAGACAAAGGACACAATACTTTAATGCAAAAAAAATTAAATAATCCAAATACAAGTCCTTAATAAAGTTATATCTCCATTTGTTTGAAGTGATTTAAGCAGTGTTTCTTCCATTTACACACCAACAGCACATCAGAAACCAGTAGTTTTTGCTATACACCCCTTCTGGACACATTATTGGAAACCCTGCCTTGTAGCTCCACCTTGTTGGTGTAGTTAGAGATTTAGATACCTATAATATGTGCAATCCCAGTGTCTCATTTATGATAGTTAGGCCCACTTTGTCACATAAATTTTACGTTTGATTACGCTCAGAGCACACAGTTTTTAGCATTTTTTTAAACCTGCCATGCCACTTCCAGTTCAAAACATGTTATCAAAGCAAAATGACATCACTGACATATTTATGACACAATAAAAGGTTCTTTTTTACAAGACTTTTTTACAAGAGTTCTCCACAAATAAGAACATAGCCTGGCTGATATACTGGTGGGCTGATCATGTCCAATGCTGAAATCATGGGCTTTTATTAGTGTCAGATAAAATTTCATAACAATTAGTGATTTTTGGTCCAGGCCTCATAAGGACTTGGATTTAAGAAAAGTCACAATTAAGAATGAACAGTCATTTTTAAAAGTCTTACAAGCAAACCAATAAAAAACATTGCTTGTTCTAAGGATACTGGAGTATAAGAAAAAACAGTATCAGTATCGGCCATTGTTATTTATATCGGTCCAGCCCTACCATGCATATATGCAAAACATTAAGTGAGTTAACTTTGTGAAGGAACTGACAGGCAAATCATCAGGGAGGTCAATTAATTGTGACCATAAGGCAGTATTGGACATATTAGACAATACTGGTCTTGTCAAATTAGTCATTTAAAAAACAAGAAGTACAAAACACAAAGAGAGTCCAGAGTTCTGTACATTATGTACATATTTACTGTGGCCTACTTGGTTTCTGTGAAAATGTAAGCATCGAATTGGACTTTTTGGCTCTTTGATGAATCTGTTTCTAATGGACAGTGAATAATGTTTCATATATTACATAATATATAATATTATATATTATATATATTATAATGAGTATCAATGTGCTTGAAGCAACAACAATCACAGGCACAGGACTGGGCACAGTCAGGTTGAATGAAAATGGCCATAAATGCCCCATCAGCAGCTAGCAGGAGGCACTTTATTTCATTCATTTTACTAAGAGGTGCTAAAAAAAGCATTTACTCTCCGTCCTGGAAAGTGGGACAAGCTAAAGAACGGTGTCTAAAGACTCAAGGCCACAAGAAAAAGATCTGGCGCAGACTGTAATTAGAAATCCGAATCTCGTTGAATCTAAAAGCCTGGGCTAAGTAAGACAACAGCTCATATCAAATTGCTTCCAATCTGCCACATCTGCTGTATGCCATTGAGTACTGACAACCATTTTGATGCTTTGTACCTATTCTTCTAAAAGAACATAGAACTCGGATAGCAAACAAGTAGTGGACCAGTTCTTGCCTGCACTTACGACATTCACTCCACATACCATTCACTGAATGATGCCAATTACTTTGTATGAATCTGGTTACTGGAACACAGTCAAAAATCCAGTTTTGGGCTAAATACAAAATTACTTTTAACATGGTAAGTTGCATGTGGGCCACGTGATCCACAGTTCAAATGCATTGAGAAGTCTACAATGGGTCACTTTTGGCTTACAATGTACTTTTCATTCTAGCAACTAACCCAGATGGAAATGCTTTGATTAGCCCACATCAGATGGGCAGGTGCAGAATTCCGTCTAAGCACAGGTGAAGTCACTGAAATTATTTTCTGTGAAAGCTTTATCAGATGGAGCAAATGGTAGAAGGTATGTTATTTTTAACACATCAGATTTCAAACTGTACCAAAACCATGCGATTTGTCACATTAAAGTGGTCTTGAGCTCCTGCTCCCAGGTTCTGTTGAAGATCACAGACGGGTGGGGGCCTGTAGGGTCAGCAGCGGCGGTCTGCGTGTTGGGCAGTATGGCTGCAGAGCCTTTAGGAAAGGATGCCCGTTTGCAGGATGGTGGAGAGCTGTTCCTGGACGTGTTTCCATCCGACCCGCTGCACATCAGCTCGAAGAATCGCTCGCGGAAACGGCTGGACAGCAGGTTGTAGATGATGGGGTTGACGGCGGAGCTCAGGTAGAACAGCACGCCCGACAGGATGTGGACGTACTCGAATACATTGTGCATGTAGTCAGTCCATTCCGTGATGAAGCTCCACAAGAGTCGATCAATGTGGAACGGAGCCCAGCAGATAGCAAAGACCAGAACCACCACAGCTGAAGGAAACAGTGAAGGAGAAGGAAACAGAAATGAATGCTTGTCCCATTCACATTAGCACCATCGACAGTGACTTACAGGTACTTTTAAAGGCAATTAATGGAATACCAAATCTGCCTCACATCCACACTTAACCCCTTGCCATTTAATTGCCATTAAACGGATAGTCAGAGAGGAAAGGCAGGTAAGGTTGAGGTGTCAGTCAAATGGCACGAACCACGAAACGAGTGCAGTAGCCTGGTAATTACCAGGGCGGCTCATGTGCTGACAGAAGACAATACATTACAGAGGAATACAGTGATGTCTAGATTACAGGAAGAACGTTTCTGTGCTGGTTTAGTTTTAAAGGTAAACAAAAGCGACCCAGTCTGCCAACCAAACAAAATGTCTGTGTGACATTTGTTATTCCAGTCACATTTTCTGTTGTTATATTTAGAGAGCGGTTGATTTCCTTATCAAATCAGAAACGGAGCTGCAGATGATTTTCGTGCTGAGAATGTCACGTCGTGTTTAGCAGGATTTTCATTTATGAACATTTATGAACGCATGCTTCCCGGGCAAATACTGTTTAAGCGCTGCATGTGTGGGTCACCAAAACGTCCAGGTTTCACGCATGCGAAGGCTAAGGCTAATAGAATATTACATAAATAGTAAAGGTGCAGTGATTTCAATACATTTATTTTTCAACACATTAAATGCACAATTTAATTGTCCTTTTGTGAATTCAGGTTTGGGGGCCAGAAAATAAATGCTAATAAATACATTTTAAAGATCATTACTGGTTTAAAAGATTCTAAAGATCACAAAATGCTACTTTGCAATACTTTTAATACATTTTGAATCACCAATCAATCGATTCTTGATTTTAGGATCGAAAATCGCATTGAACCTAAAAAGGGCTGCTGAAAGATACACAATAGTTCCAGTTTTTCTTTTAAATGGCAACATTACATTCTTTACACTATAAACAGGGATAAAGAAAAAGACAATCTCACTGCTGTAAATACAATGGGGACATGTGAGAAGAGGGAAAAGAGGTACAAGGAACAGGAATCGCCACAAAGGTAAAGAGCTATAAATACACCAGAAGTGAAGAGGGAGAAAGAACATCTTTAAAGTGTTCAGTTGTCAGAAATGAAGGTATACAGTGGCATACCTACACCAGCCTATACTCATCCATTCATCCACCCATTATCTGACCTTCCTATGCCTATCCCTGAAATCACTGGACTAAAGGGAGAGAAATAACCTGGACAGGTCACCAATCCCTTCATTTATTGCAAAAGCAAGAATGAAGAAAGTTCAAACAAATAAATGTATGATACTGACTGATCTACTTGCACTTTACGTAGTTACTACATTTACATTTATGAGACGCTTTTATCCAAAGCGACTTCCATTCCCTAACTACAGGGGACAGTCTCCCTGGAGCAACTTAGGGTTAAGGGTCTTGCTTAAGGACCCAGTGGTGGTGCTGAAGGTAGGATTCAAACCCATGACCTCTTGGTCCAGAGGCAGGTATCCTACCCACTGAGCTACCTCCAACCTTCTATACCCACTGAGTAACCTCCAAAGTTACTATACCCCCTCTTGCTGTTTATATCTAATTCTGTATTCTTTAAAATCCGTTTAGCTGTTCAGTGTTCTTGTACTGATGATGCGTCTCTCAGAAATGCAGCAATAGAACAAGATGTGGGCTCTGATCCTCTACAAATTTGCCTTATTAAAAGTCCAAGGGCATAGCTGGCCACACTCTTTCCTTGAGAATGAGAAGAATAACATGCAATCCTTCACTCTTCTAGATTTCTAGTTTTATGTGATGGGGAGACAAAGCTGGAGTGTGATAATACTCATGATTAAAGAAGAAATAAAAGAGGAAAAGCAATGCCCTCTTAGTGGGTCTTCCGACTTACAGCTGGCTCAGAACTCAGCTGGTCTTCAACCAACCCAAAGGTTGCAAGTCACACGACTGCTGACTGACCTACAATGGCTACCCATGGCTGCTCTAATTAAGTTCAAGTCACTAACTCTTGCCTACAGAGCAACATCAGTTCAAAAACCTCCTGAAGACCCATCTGTTCAGGGAACATCTCCTCTCCTGGAGCACCATCTCCTTGCACTATTTCTACATAAAGATTTATGTACTTAGAACTTTCCTCTGATTCTCTCAATGCCCTGAAACTTGAGTGTTTCCTCTTATTGTAAATCACTTTAAATAAAAGTGTTTGCTTTTTAACTGTTGACCTGCTCCAGGCCCTCCATTCTAACCACACGAAGAGCTGGCAAAGAGCTGATAAGCAGCAGGACAGCACAGTTTATGAACAGGTTTTTGAAACACTGCTAAAGAAGCAAATCACAAAAGCAACACGATCTAGAGAGTCAAAGTGTTTCAGTGAACTAGTGTGAAATTCAAAAACGTAATATGGGGTGGCATAGTGGCACCTCAGAGCACCTCACAGCTCCTACTGTTTTTGAGTCCTGACCAAGCAGCAGAGGGGCCTTTTCTGTGTGAAGATTTCATGGTAATTGGAGGTGCTGAAATCCTCCTATTTGTGTGTGTGAGTGTACTTCTCTGTGTGGCCACCCTGTGATGGACTCTCCAGGGTTTCTCTGCCTTTTGCCCAGTAACTGCAGGGATAGGCTCCAGCATGCCCCACTCCCACATATCTCCTACCCACAACTCCTGCTTCCCACTATAGATGGATGAATGGGTGGATATTTAAAGTCTCTTTACCAGTACAGATCAGCAAATGTTGGAGGGTTGTGGATTAGGCCCAGCAACATTTAGTGGGGAAATGCCTCTTTAAGCTCACTATATTTTTAAATAGTCTGCTAAAAACTAACTAAACTAAAAGTTTAAAATGCTACATTGATCAACACAGGACAGTTTGCATTGTTGGGTGGAGGTAGCTCAGTGGGTGGGATACTTGCCTCCTGACCAAGAGGTCATGGGTTCGAATCCTACCTTCAGCACCACCACTGGGTCCCTGAGCAAGACCCTTAACCCCAAGTTGCTCCAGGGAGAGACTACCCCCTGTAGGTAGGGAATGAAAGTCGCTTTGGATAAAAGCGTCTGATAAATGCCATAAATGTAAATGTAACGTTGGCTGGATTTTAGGGATGTGTTTTATTTTGTGGGGCAGATCTTTAGCAATTTGTTCTAAATGTGTCTCTCCATTGATTTCCCCCTGAATGTGTAACTCCTTTGGGTGTAGAATTTTCAGGAAACAATGTACTAAACCAGTGACACCCAACCCCCGGGCCGTGGACCGGTACCTGCCGTGGGTCATGTGGTACCGGTCCGTGGGCAGCACAGAAAAAAAAAATACTTGTATGAAAATGCTGTTAATAAAGCTGTGAGTACACACTGGATTTACGTTTATTATTATATTTTAAAGATACCCCCATTATTATATTTTTAAAATATCCCCATTTTTATGCGCGTCATTTATTTGTATTAATACGTATACGTATATTTATCTGCCACTCCTTAAAGGCTGAAAAAATAGTTTCTGATGTTAAACCGGTCCGTGACAAAATAAAGGTTGGGGACCGTTGTACTAAACAGTATTTTTGGGTACAAAGCTGTCATTGGGGTGGGAGCCTCAATGGTATGTTTAGTTAACCCTCTTCCCTCAACACTCTGTTCCATTCGCGATTTAGTTGTGGTGCCAGGTTTCCCATAGATCAATTTACGCTTTTTCTCTTCACTCTGTGCAAAAGATCAGATCACTCTTAGTACATAAACTGATGCCACTATGTCAATGATGTCTACTACAGAAGACAGAGCTGTCAAAGACAAGCATTTGATATTCTGTCTGTCTTGCTCACTGACTCTTTGTTGTTTGCTGTCAAACGGTTCAGCAATTGTATTCAATCAGAATAGAGTATTGCTTTTTAATCATTTTCATAGCTGCTATTTTTTATACAACATTTAGAGCTTATTTCCCATCTACTCTAGAGTACATCTGACTTCAAGAACCATCTCACTTAATCAGTAAAAAGGGTCTAAAACATGCTCTCTAGGTCTAAAGTATATTTCACGCTAATATGATGAATGCTACTCAGAAGTACGTTGTATTACATATTAAAGTTCAAACAACAAGGGGACAACTCTAGCTATTAAGTATGTTTGCCCCATGGTATGACATATGATTCATAGATTAATGTGGGTTAACGGGGAGGGAGCTCAGCACAGTCTAATGAAGTACTTCTGGCAGTGAAAGCCATTAGATTTTGGAACTCACTCAGTGCTTCTCAGCCAATTTCACTGTGGCATAACCTTCAACAATAAAACGTTTGAAGCTGTACGTTTTAGGATGTTACGAAAATTAATCACATTGTGTGATATACTTCTGAGAAAATTGCATTACCCATTCATGAAGCCACATATCATGAAAATTATGATATATGTAATTTAACAATATGTAAGTCAAACTATGTAAATATAAATAATAAAAATTTTCGTATTGCTCTCTTTCGATCTCTCTCATATATATATATATTAGGGATGCACCGATTGCAATTTTCTTGGCCGATTCCGATTACCGATTTTTGTGTAAGTGTGA
>JBBPCW010000133.1:10993190-11005185 GCA_037974425.1 Phenacogrammus interruptus
TAAACACCCGCCCACCTCTGCCTCTGGTTGGCTTACCATGAAATTTTACTCCACCTTAGCCAATCATCATCCTTTATGCGGTTGTCTCGCCCTCACCAAAGAAAAGAAAAAAACTTTGCCGTTCCTGTGGCTGAGAGCCTGGTCGGATGAAAACAGCTTAATTACAGTAACGCGCCGCATGTTATTTACAGTAACGGTAACGGCGTTGTAACGATGGAAACAGTAACTGGTTAGATTACTTTACTTTAACGCAGTTATTCCCATCAATGATTAACAATAATATAGGACGGTGAACTATTTTATTCTTTCTGATGATTTTTTTTTTATAATTTAGTTTTTACATACTATAATCATCTCTATCTCTGCAGTCACTGCCCTTCATACTTAGATATTAAAGCACTTCTAATTTGTTTGTCTCTTAAATGACCAAGTAGTCCTACTTCTACCCATGACCACTGGTTCAAGCCCTTTTTTGTCTTTTATTTGTTTTCAGTATTGAAAGCATCTCTTTTGTTGTGTGAATTAGTATTAGAAGTGCTTAGTATCCATTTGTCCAGTCTGTCGATCTATGCATATATTTTTGATGCATTTAATTTCTTTAAATATTGATTTCATTTTGCATGAGATTTCAATTGGAGAGCTGCTCCCATGCAGTAAGAAAAAGCCTGGTTTTTATGAAGAGCGTTTAAAGTCATTCATCCAATGAGGTGCTCTGGAATCTGCTGGTTAAGTCTATTTCTGTTTCTTGGATTACTCAATTAGTTGTCTATATGTAATACTAATAATTTGTTGCATTAGTATTAACCTAATATAGACAACCTTACCTGTATCTCAGTGAAGATATTCTGTCCAGAGTCAGGGATGCAGAGGAATCTTCTTGCTTCATTCATATTTGAAGGTTATCAGCTGTAGCGCAGTCTGCACCCTGCTGGTAAACTCATGGTACTGCATTTAGATTTTTCTCTAATGTTTTTTTCCAGATTAACCAAACCAAGGTGCCGTTGTTGAGGATGGTGGACCCCCGACTCATCTGCCGAGGGCCAGACTTCACCCCAGCTTTTGCTGATTTTACCAGGCAGTTACCAGGAGCACGAGGAGCTGTGAGTGACACACACAAACAGCATCACGCACACAAGCTGCTTGTAAAATATCTGGACTTTTTCTCCTCTTTCCAAATTTTACAAGTAATGTTTATTGAAAAGTAAGCATGAAAGGAAAATTATAGTAAAAAAAAAAAAGATTAAATTGATGTCAACACTAATCCCCCTATTGATATCCTCATTATGCCAACCATATTGTGGTCTTACTGAACAGGATTAATATCTTCATATTGGCCATACTTTTCCATTTCTAAGTAATTTTGGATCATTCCTGTTGTTCCAGTCATCATAAGGTTTTCACACAATGAAAAACGCAGCTGTCCTTTTCGGACAGCACCTAAAAGAAAAATGTCTTTTGATGTGGCAGTTGAAATATAAATGAAATGTCATGATAAAGTAATATAATTTTGTATTCTTAGCTCCTCACCCTAGGTGCTCGGAGGCCACCGCCAAGGAAGATCATCATGAACCTCTCGGTGAACAATGATGTGCAGCTGAAAAAGGCTGAAAATGCATGGAAACCTGGACTGAAGAGAGAGGCAGTCACAGAAGACCCAGACACGGTGAAAACTCAGGTATACACTCAGCGTATTTCATAATGGTTTCTTAGATTAACCATGATAAATGCACAAAAAAAGTATTTCTGATTGTGTCTCCTATAGCCTTTACCCACTTAACAACCTTTTGCTCAATAGTTACACAAAATATGCATCATTAACACAGTCAGCATATAGTGTATCCAACCTCAGTTTTACATTATTCCTGTGAAAGTATTTAGGCACTGTTGTGAATTTGCTCCTTAGAGACCAGGAGATGTTTTGGCTATCTTGAAGCAGAAGTTTCTCTTTATTCAGATACTCACTGCTTGGCAGCTGCAATTTTCAAAAGTCGTCTGACTAGGACAGTGTTACATTGTGGCTTATATACATTTAGGAGCAGTGCTTAGATCTAAAGATAAAGCACCTGAATGACGACCCCAAACAAAGCATGCAAATGAAGTATTCAGGTACAGGAGCCTGCACTGTTTACACTAGTCCTAATCCAATCTTCACACCTACCCACAGACTGGGCAGATGTACCAAGAGCCCTTCCAAACAAAAGCAGTAGTCTGGCTCATTTGACTTACAATAAGAGGACAGGAACTGGCAGGAACCTCGTGCTTAATAGAATTATCTGTCTGATGTCATCATATTTCTAAAACACAATGTACTGCACCTTAGGCTTTCATGTGCTGCTATGTCAGAACATAATATCTGCATATTTTAAACAGTTTCCTAAATTTGTAATCTTACAGCACTAAACAAGCTAGTAGAATTAAAAGTGGAAAAACTCATATACAGATCACAGTAATCTGCCTTTACTTAGTGTACGTAACCTCTGGGATTTATCCTTAAAAATGGAATATTATTTTTGTTTTGATTTATTAATTATACAGTTGCCTGTTGTATTGGCCTTCAAGTTTTTCTGTTTCTGTTAATGGATGACAAAACCCTGTTAAACATGCAAAAGATGGATTTTCTTTCCATGAAAAGACTTTTTTTTCACCAAACATAACTTTCCCTGAAATTAAAACTGATATCTTCCCTTTTACTTACTATCAGAAATAGGGAGTGGATTATTTATTTATTTATTTATTCAATGAGCTACTACCAATAATTCATTTCAAATTACTTCATGGTTTTATTATTGGTGGTTCTAAGACTGCTTAAGGTAAAGACAAAAAATACTCCTTTCTTTCTTTTTTTTGCACAAAAAGCTAGAGCATCACACTCTGCACATCAGAGGATTTACTTGTTCTTGTTGTATGTATGTATGTATGTATGTATGTATGTGTGTATATATATATATATATATATATATACACACACAAAGGCCAAATTGGATAAAGGGAGACTTTAATCATTGTTGTGTGTGTGCGCACACCCGCCATGTTTTGCTTGTATAACAGGTGTAGAGTACCAGAGATTGTTCAGATTGTTTCTATTGTATTTGCTGATGTTTTTGTCTGTTTTTGTGTCTCACTGTTCAGGACCTTTTGCGGAAGGTTCGGAGTATCCTGAACAAACTTACTCCGCAGATGTTTACTCCGTTAATGAAGCAGGTGACGGACCTCACCATCAACACAGAGGAGCGGCTTAAAGGGGTCATAGACCTGGTGTTTGAGAAGGCCATTGACGAGCCCAGCTTTTCTGTGGCCTATGCCAACATGTGCCACTGCCTGGCTACTGTACGATCCCCTTTTATGTTTAAAGGAATATACCTGTCAAAAGTTGGGGACAGCTTGGTTTTCTGTTTTTGAATATGTTCAGTGCTCACTGAACTGTGTACTTCTGAATGTCTTTCTTGATATGAGGAGCAGAATTTACCTCAATTGTTGTTAAAAGAACATACTCAAAACCTAATATGCTTTAAATACCTGTAATGTGAGGGCTGTATCACAACAAGGAGCTTAACCACAACGGGGTCTGGCCTTATCCACAAAGTAGGCCTTTTTGGCAGCCCATTTGTAGCTTTCGCAAAAGAAAATAAAAGCAGGACATGGTCTAAAAAGCTCTTTAATTTTAGTATAACATTATTATTTTTGTATGTTGAGGGTCAACAAAGAAAACATTGTCATTTGCATTAAAAACCTTTTGATAGGTGTCCCCAGACTTTTGACAGGCAGTATTTTTTGTCTGCCACCAGGAGCAGGTGGTCTTAACTTTTTTTTTTCTTTCATCTTTTGACTGCAGCTGAAAGTACCCATGGCAGACAAACCTGGCACCACAGTGAACTTCAGGAAGCTTCTGCTGAACCGCTGTCAGAAGGAATTTGAAAAGGATAAAATGGACAATGTTGTATTTGAGAAAAAGCAGAAGGAGCTTGACTCTGCAACATCTGTAAGCTTCATTTGGAATATTATTTAACATCATGCTTTTAGGATTTACGATTTCCGTAGTTTGTTTGTTGGACAGAGGTACAAGCAACCAATTAATCCGTCTATATGACTGGTTTTACTATGTTTAACGTGACATAGACAGTGTCATACAGTGTCAGAAACCACACAAGCAAGCCTTTTTTTTTAAGAAACAGGGTTTGAGGAAGGTGTACAGTGATTTAGGCTTGCATTTATTGGATTGCCTATTATTGGATTAGAAATTTATACTGCTTGTAGTTATTTTGCCTTTTAGTTGTAGTGCAAAAGTGAAGAAACAAACGTCTCTTGGCAGATTGACTAAATTCGTGGTAATGTGAGTGTCTATGACAGCATCTGACTAGTTGAACACTTAGGGCCGGTTTCCCAGACAGGGATTAAGCCTAGTCTTAGATTATGTAGTGCTGGGAATAGACAATTTCCATTGAAAAGTAAAGGGTAGTCCAAGACTAGGCTTAATCCCTGTCTGGGAAACCGGCCCTTTGAGATTTAAACTGCAGTCTCTTAATTTTTTTCCCCCAGGTCAGTGAAAAAGAGCGGCTACAAGAGGAGCTGGAGGAGGCGAAGGACAAAGCCCGCCGCCGCTCCACTGGAAACATTAAGTTCATTGGTGAGCTGTTCAAACTTCGGATGCTGACGGAGCCCATTATGCACGATTGCGTGGTCAAGCTGCTGAAGAACCATGACGATGAAAGCCTGGAGTGTCTCTGTAGGCTTCTGACAACCATTGGAAAGGATCTGGACTTTGAGAAGGCAAAGGTAAATCTTGACACATTAGTGAGATTAGAGATTAGTGAGATTAGGTACTGAAGTTGGTTGATTAGTTTTGGATCCGCTCCAACTCATCTCAAAGCTATCTGAGAGCTTGCTCAAGAGTCAAGAGAACAAAGCTTACGGCAGCTGAGGTGGCACAAACATGAAAAGGCACTTAGGGATCGAAGTTTTGAGTAACACTGTGTAACTTGTGTTTTTTAGGAGCGTGTTGATTCAATTGTATTAATTCATGATTGTCCCCATATGACTGCGTATGTGAAATGGTTTAAATAAACAGTACCAGCATGGTTTGATTAGCATGTACTGTGTCTTCAAATAGCCTCGCATGGACCAGTACTTCAACCAGATGGAGAAAATTGTCAAAGAGCGGAAGACATCGTCTCGGATCCGCTTCATGGTTCAGGATGTGATCGATCTGAGATTGGTATGTGTGTACATGTGGTGTTTGCTCATTTGTGTTTGATTATTGTATTTGACTAAAGTTCTCCTTGAGGGTTCAATTATGCAGTGGGTACAGAAACTCCCTTGACAATATTTTGTTGCTTTGTAGCCTGAATGAAGAGACACACAAACTTTCCAGCTTTTATTTGTCTGATGATATATTTTTGCCCACTCTTCTTAACAGAAGTGTTTAAGCTCTGTCAAACTGGATGATCTTTTATCAGTGTCTGGCCACCTATAGTTGATAGTTTGCTTTCAGTTGCGCTACTAAGCACCAGAATATTCCAGGAATAGTTAACTAATTAAAATTATTCTTCCTTGTCGCCGGTGGAATCCTCTGCGTTGTTGCTTGTGTAAATAATGCTGGAAAAAATGTGTGTGTTTGTTTCCATTTCAGACTTCAACACGCAACAAAATGTGAATATTTTGCAGGAGAGATTCTTTTCTATACCCACTGTGTATCCAGAAAGGAAAATAATTAAATAATTAAATGACTAAAATACGCATTGCAAGGTCTAGCTTTTCACCAATTATCAGTTACACAGGTCAGCAGGTCAAAATCATCAGAGATAAGTTTATGTGGGTTCTGTCGTGTTTTTCATGCTGATTTCAAATGTGTTTAGTTTTTCCTGCAAGTACAGTTTTTGTGATGAAGCTAGTTCTATATTGCATGATAGGTGGTATAATGATCATATAATAATCATATACTGAGTGTTTTTGAAGAAACAGTGGTAGCTGACTGACACTGATCATTATATTTATGCCACAGTGTGATCTGTCTGACTTCACACGGAAAATATTGAAACAGTTACTTGATTGGTGCCTGTGGTTTAATAACAATTGCATTGAAGTCTATTGCAAATCTATTACTCATAATTCAAAAAGTTGGACGTGACTGAAAAAAACTGAAAGCAGATCTGAAATCAGCATCAGTGGTTTCTGATGATTACAAAAACTATTTTTTGTTGAGCTGAGTCCTCAGTTTGATGCTTGTGACATTTGTGTTTGAGCCCAAAGTATCTGGTTAGACAAGTTTGTTAGGAACTTTTTCATTTTCAGTCACATATTTATAAATATGTTCAATTCATATTTTAAAATAAAAAGGTGTAATACAACATATGATTGGGTTTGCCATGAAAAAAAAACCTTTATATACCTTCAGGGGCTGAGCCTGAAGTTTAAGCATTAGATAGAAAATAGTAGCTGGTTAGAGATTTAGTGCCTTGAGCAGTTGATGTAGACTCTTTAAAATAGTGTTAAACAACATAAATTATCGGTCCGTTCCCCACTAGATGAGGGTGTGGTTGTGGAGACCACAGCTATACAGTTAAAATGACCAGCTTGATCAAAAATCAGTTCAAGTCATTTGAATGATCTTTTTTCTGTACCTCTATGCTTGTAGCATAACTGGGTGGCACGCAGGGCTGAACAGGGGCCCAAAACCATTGAGCAGATCCATAAAGAGGCCAAGATAGAAGAGCAAGAGGAGCAGAGGAAAGTCCACCAGCAGCTGCTGTCTAAGGACAAGAGGAGACCAGGTCAGCCTCAAAGTCTTCAGGACTATTTCAACACAAGGGGCAAGAAAACATTGCGTAATCTGGTCATGTAACATTCTCATTTGCATCCTCTGTAATATCATACAGTCTTTGGTATTCAAACAGCTTTGTGTGGAGCCACCTGGGATGTTTTTCCAGCAGGCTTAAAGACTACACCTCAACCATATATTTTGTATCTATTAATGTATTTTTTCTCAGTCGGATTATCCCAGATTGTCACATGATAAAAAACAAATCTAAAATCTGTAGAGATGACTACGTGTGTGCATTATCACAGGTGTGTAGCAGTAAGTGTATCTCGCCCTGTTCTGTTTACAGACCCGAGAGAGCTGCGTGGTCAGAGAGAGGAGACCTGGAACACCGTACCAGTGACCAAAAACAGCCGAACAATTGACCCCACCAAAATCCCCAAAATCTCCAAGGTATGTTTGTGTGACTCCTGTTTTTATTACAGAAACCTTAAACTGTTATTCATCAGAGCCCAGATGACCAATAATACAATGAGACAGTATAACAGGTTTTGAAGGCAGAGTCAGTGTGAGCCGTTGAGGTTTCTTGTATAATGCAGGATGTGAGTAAAACGTTCTCTGCTATTGAGCTTGAATGCAGAGACACAAAGGGATAGTGTGCCAAGTGTTTTTATTTTTGGTAGGTCATTATTGCAGATGTGGTCTTCTTGTATAAGTAAAAAGGTTAATCAAACATGCATCTCTTGTGCCTCACTCTTTCTCAGCCTGATGACAAGATCCAGCTGGGGCCAAGGGCTCAGTTAAACTGGATGAAGGGGAGCAGCGGAGGAGCCAAAACCAGTGATTCAGGCAAGTATATCTTAATAAATCCTCCACATTTTTGTACCTAATACATACAGTGCAGCAATAAAATATGCTCAGAATGGGTGGTTTGAAGGACTAAGATTGTGAACCACTGGAATCAAAACTGAAGCACACATCTTTCACTGGAAATGGCTAGCTTTGTGTGAGTGACTGTGTTTGTGTTGCAGAGTTGTCTCGCACGGGTAGCAGTAGTCTGAACCGCTATTCACCACTACAGTCATCTGTAGCCCCATCCGCTGTCCCACCATCGCAGACCGCTGAATCTGACACCAGACGCCCTCTACCAAGGTAAGCATGTCGTCTTACAAACAACTGGGTTACTATTAGAGAACGTTTTTAGTGTGAACTATTTATGAGGTGCTCAGGCAAAAACCTAGGTCATAAAATACGCTTAAACTTTTAACAATTAAAAATGCATAAACTGCATAATAAACACACACTTGCCTCACACTGTGTCAAATTGTCATATGGTCTCAAATAGACTTGTCTAGTTGGATATGACACTGGATGACATATCCATCTAGATTTAGATGGCACAAAGCCTGCAGCAGCATGTTCTTGACTGCTCCGTGTAACGCATTCGTGTTTTGTGTGTTTTTGAACAATTTCCTCCGGGATAAATAAAGATTCTGAGTCTGATTCCGACACTGAATAACATACTGTTACCTATATAATTAACAAAAGTGCATCACATACCTAAAACCAGAGTCTTGTATTTGCATTGCTTGCACATATCAGTGTGTCCTTTCAAAGAGTTAGAATTCAGCTTTGCAGCATCATTGCTGGAAGATGACTTTAAGTTGATATACTGGAAGCAGGATAATTGGTTATATCAGTCTGAGCAACTTTAAGGGCTAAATTGTGATGGCAAGACGACTGGGTCAGAGCATCTCCAAAGCAGCAGGTCTGGTGGGATGTTACTAGTATGCACAGAAGAGCTTCTGTAGCACAAATTGCTAAAAAGTAAAAAAAAAAAAATTAATGTTGTTTATGACAGAAAGGTGGTACATCACATAATGAAGCACAGCTTGCTGCATATAAAGGTCAGAATTGTTGTAAGTAGTCAGAGGTGGTGTGACCAGTGCAGAAGTGGAAGAAGGTGTCCTGGGTTGGTTAACCATTTTTATGTGGGACCAGGACACTCTGAAATTGAAGGAGGCAGTCTGATGCCCTGGGAAATCTTGAGTCCTGCATTCATGTGGATGTTACTTTGGCACAGACTGCCTACTTAAACTTTGTTGCAGACCAAATACACTGTTTCAGACCAAATAACATAATGTCAAGGGTATATCCAAATGGCAGTGGCCTCTTTAAGCAGGAAAGCGCACCCTGTCTCACAGCAAAATTAGTTCAGGAATGATCTGAGGAACATGTCGAGTTCAAGGTGCTGACCTCCAAATTCCCCAGACCTCAATCAATCCAATAAACAAAGTCTTGCTTTGGTGGTGGCTAGAAGTCAATGACTGGCTTCCAGGCATCGAGGCTTTTAGAAGCTGGCTTACTGCCAGCAATGAACTAGATGAACTAGAGTTCTTCAAATTCACTGCTAAGTTAGCTTAGCTGGGTCTCTGGAAGGCTTTTTATCTCTTTCCTGGTTTTTTTTTTTGTTTGTGTTTTTTTGTTTTGTTTTTTTAAATGAGGTGTATGTGAAGTGATGGACAGATAACTGAGGATTACACAAACAGAACTTAAATACTAAACATAATCAGTGCATGAACAAAAAACAGGTGACAACCAAAAACATGTGACACATGAACAGAACAGGAAATCAAAATAAAAGTCCTCAAAAACACTGAACAAAACCAGAACCAAAAAATAGAAAAGCAGCGGCCTCTACTGGCCACTGACCGAACCGACACTAATACATGAAAATGTAAACCTAATTCATCATGTCTTCATCGACTGGCTGGTGTATGCAAATTTTTGTTTGTCAGAATATTTTGTCAAAATGTAGCACAAAGCATGTTTTTTCATTCCAAAAAACAAGACTGCACAGACATTAGCGTTTTGTCAAATTCCTTTTCAGCTTACAAATACATGTGGTATGAAAGCTTTTTTTTGCATGGGGAAACAAAAGGCAGCAACTTGTTATAGGAGGCTTTTCAGGACCACAGGTGTTTATTCCTGTTTAATAGCATTTGTTTTCCCAGTCAAGCTTATTTGTGTTTTTTAAACAGCAGCGTGTGCTGATCAGTTGTTTTTGTGTGTGTTCTTTTCTTCTCCGCAGTCGGGGCAGCGGCCGGAGCGAAAAGGTTTTGAGTTCAGGACCTTTGCGACCTCTGAACCGCCGCAGCAGCAGTAAAGAGCTGTTGGAGACTGCAGCCCCCGAGGAGCCGCACAGAGAGGGGACATACACACCGCCCCGCAAAGCCAGTGTCTCTGAGGACAGGAGTGACACACAGCCCAGCAGACCCAGAGAGCCTTGTGAGACATATTCTACTGTTTTGATAAAAGTTGACGTTGCATGCTGAACCTTTACACAGCTAAAGTTGCAGGTTGAAAGTTGCATTTCCATGTGAAGCAATTAAAAAATAACAAGCGTTTTTCCTTATTTACATTTGAATCTTTGCCTAATGTTGTTGTCTTTGGATCATTTCTCAAGCAGTTTTTCTGCAACTGCAAATTAGTGGTGTTAAGGCAGGGGGAAATAATTTGCTTGCCACACAGATCGGCTCTACATCGTGCAACACAAGTTGTGTGAAACGTTCACCATATGATCTAAAGTTATACACGTTTCTTCGTGTTATTATTAACTTCTCAAAGCAAAGCAATTTTGAACTAAAACTAAATTGTAAGCTCTGGGATTCTCACCTCTGCAGTTACTTTGCTCATATATATATATATATATATATATATATATATATATAAAATACCTGTTTTTGTTTATTTTCCTCAGCACTAAAAAGAGAGAGCCCAGTAAATGTTGTTCCTGTGAAACCTGCCCTGTCTGAGGAGGAAATGGAGAGGAAATCCAAATCGATCATTGATGAGTTCCTGCACATCAATGATTACAAGGTGCTGCTGTCAGCCTTTGATTCTGGTCTGCAGCTGGTTTTGCCATTTCTGTTATAAAACTTAAGCTTCAGCCCCTTTTCCACTGGAGATCCTAATGACTTCCATGGCCGTGCTGTTTAAGAAATATTGTTTAGACTGTTTTGGATGAAATAATGTCAGGTGAGTTTGCAGTAAAGTGACCTAAATCTGAGAGAGCTATATCTCTAAACCTCAAAACCTATGCAGGTGTTTAGAGAGGAATGTACCTAAGAACTTACTTTTATTAGATACTATTATATAACAGCAGAAAATAACAGCAGCCACTTTGAATCCAAAATCTTGTCCGGAAGCAAATCTGGTTAGTAGCTTGTTCTTATAAAGCCAACTGGTGGGATATAAGCTTCCATTACTTTTTTACTAAGGGTGCATTTCAAGTCAATCTTGAAAAATCAGGTTACTGTAATAATGTGATTTGTGTGTGTAGGAGGCGGTGCAGTGTGTGGACGAGCTGGAGCAGGCATCTCTGGCCGTGTTTGTGCGGGTGTGTGTGGAGTCGACGCTGGAGCGCAGTCAGATTGCCCGAGAGCACATGGGTCAGCTCTTTTATCAGCTCATCCAGCAGGGCACCCTTCCTCGGTCACAGCTTTATGCAGGGTGAGCTCTCTCTCTCTCTCTCTCTCTCTCTCTCTCTCTTCTGTTTTTCTCACTCACACACTGTGTTTCTCTCACACTCACACAAGCACACAGATTTAGAGTAGCAGGATCTCTTCACGTTTCATTTAGCTTAGCACTGTTTGGGAAGCAGAAAAAGTATAAAGCAGAGGAAGGAATGTCGCCCACTCTCTGTCGCCTTCATTTTACTGTGACCCAAACATAGCCTGTCACAGTTACAGTAATGCTGACAAATGGCACGGACACCTTTACGAAGCGCCAACAGAGAGAACGAAAAAGAGAAATGTAGTAGATCCGACCTTATCTTGTGTTCAAGTAGGGTAATGTTAAACCTGCCATGTCAGTGTGTGTCAGTGTGTGTCTGTATGTGTCGGTATTTGTGTGCTCAGCATGGCCAGCTACATTCAGCGTTAAATTGTACTCAAAGCATTTAAGATCACAAAATCTTTTGACTAGTGTAGGTGTGCTGTGATGCACAGTTTTATCTTTATTTTATATTTTTATGCACACGCAATATACATAAATTATATGTACATTTTCTCTGTAGTTTGCAGTTTATATAATATATATATAGAACTATATATTTAAAGCTTATTGTCTGTGGTTGGACTAAACTCCATTAAAACATTCCATTAAGTGAAAGTGATCATTTGGTCATACGTGAACACACCACTGCACACAGTGTGAACAGCACGAAATTCACCCTCTGCA
>JBBPCW010000133.1:11014571-11024795 GCA_037974425.1 Phenacogrammus interruptus
CACACACACACACACACACACACACACACACACACACACACACACACACACACACACACACACACACAAATATACAAGATATACAATTTTATACAATTTTTAATCATGATGTTATTGTTACACACAAAACTCACTCAATAAGTAGTTCAAAAGTAACTAGCTTTTAACAGCAGTGTTCCCTTTACATAAATATAAAACCAATATTAAAAATATAACCCCCCCCCCAAAAAAAAGCCCAAAAACCCATGATCACCCAGCGCCCCCACACCTTCCGAGCAACAGCAAGTTAACATTTATAAATATGTCTTCATTTTTTTTCTGAACAGGAAACAACACAAACAGTCTATGTTCAGCAGCAACTGTCCCTATTAGAGTGAGGTGAAGAGGTTGAACACAAAATAAGCAACAAGCTTTCAAAATAACAAAATAAAATAATAGTGTGCGTTATGTGCACAGCTCTTACCACCACACACACACACACACACACACACACACAAATATGTTTTTAGTCCTATTGTCACCACACACATCTACAGCTCTGGAAAACTAAGAGAGCACTGCAATTTATTCTTAAATCAGCATCTCTATGAGTAAACCATTCCATGTCAGTGTCTGTTAAATTCCTACACAAGCACCTCATTCTGCTTTATGATTAGTGAATCACATCTTATTTAATGAGGAAAAGTATAAAAACACTGCTGTAATCAACACTCCCCTCTTGCAAGGTGACCAGTTGGATGGCAAAACATTACTAGAAGTACATCAAAGACAGCGATTGCCATTTTGTTGAAGAGTGATTTGTTTCCTTTGAATTATACTGTAAGTTCTGTAAACACTGCATTATTTCTCTTACTTTGATAAGAAACTAAGACAGTGATTACATGTGAGGAACTGAAGTCTGCACAGTTTATTGTAGAATTGATTTAGCACTATTAGTGGTATATTCCATGGAGCCTCCAGTCTTATAATGGCTTGGGGGATTACTCAAAGACTGCCGGGTGGTACGTATTTAAGTTTCTAGCCAAGAAGAATCTAGGGAATAAGGTCAGTGGCATTCTTTCACGCGCACAGCAAAGCAGTGCCTAGCTACAGCCAGGCCTATTCTCCTCCTCATACAAAGGAGCTGCCTGTTCTAATCCTGCCCTGGGAAGACACTGACCTACCCAGTGGTCACCATGCTCATGCATCTTTGCATTGTAGCTCAAATTTACACATTGTTCTTCTTATCCCTTATGTCACTGAATAGCCAACATTGTTTGCTTATTTATTTTTCTGAGAATAATGAATGTAGTCCCTCAATTTTTTTTCTTTATGCCTCAATAATTAAACCAGTCAAGTGTTGGCCAAAAGCATGGATATCAGTATTTTTGCATTCCCCAGTGATGCCATAGCCATCCATGGACAGCAGTACAAGAGAGCAAAACACTGAAGTTTATTATAACTGTTACTTTAAACACTGTTGTATGTTTTCCTCTCATCTTTCCCAGAACTTCTATGCCAAAGCTCTCTTCGACAATGTGGCAGAAAGCTTGGATGAACTGGAATTCCGCAAGGGCGACATTGTCATGGTGATGGACAAGAACATGGAAGAAAGCATAGGGTGGTGGAAATGCTCTCTACACGGTCGGGAAGGTCTGGCCCCAGCTAACCGCCTGAAGCTCCTATCCCTGGTGGAGACTGAATCACTGGGTCTCAGAGCCCAGAACATCTATCAAGTCCCCAAAGTGCCACGGCCCTTAGCAGCCAGCCCGACATATGAGATCATGGACAAGTTCTATAAGGTGCCCACCGTGCAAGCGGCTCACAGCAACATGCCTTTCCCACAGAAAGACAAAATGCCGGAGTTGCCTGGGGGAAACATCTCTCCACACAGGGTAGGCATCCTGCAGCTTTCGAAATGAACAGTGCATGTCATTTACAGCTATAAGCATGACAGACTTGTCTTAACGAAAAAGAGTTTAAAATTTAACTCCTTAAATCATAATCTTAATGCTCAATTATTAATATCATTATTTAGCAACTATTATTAGGAATTCATTATTAGGAACTATAGTTAGGAATGAAAATGTTGACCCATACAAAACCCTACTAACTACTGCTCTCTTTGGCTCTCAGGAGAGCAGACATTTTGCTGTTGGATACCTCTAGAATGGCTAATTAATACAGAAATACCACACATGATTTATATTTTTTATCTTTGTTTAGGCCAAATTACTCAATCACAGCCATTTGTGATACCTTATAATTAGCTCTGTACTTTATTATTTTACTCATTTACTCTAGTCTGGTAATGGGGATTTCAATATTGTGTTTGTATCAGCCTAACATTTGCTCATAGCTTTCCAAAATTAAACACAGATGATATGCCTATAACAGACTATCACCCTGGATGTTTGGATATTGCCTACTATTAAAAAAATAAAAACCTTTGCCTGAATATTACTGAAAAATGTCATTTTAGGGATGTCACATTGCTATTTCAAATGAATCAAAGAAACCCATAGTGGCAAGGGTTGAAAGGATGAAGGCTGATGGAGTGAGCAGGGTGGAAAGTCTAGGAACAAATCCTAACTGACAGTTTTCACACGTTTTCTGTATAAGAGACAGCAGAGATGTCATATTTCACTATTTATCTGGATGATAAATACAGTAATCTACAAACGGCAAGGAAATGCAGTTTTGATTATCATGTCTCCTATGTCATGAACACCTCATTTTTTCAGATAAATGACAAAACCTGAAACTATAATAGTGTATATCATTTTATAATTGTTTTGAATTATTATGAAACTTGATTAAAGTAGATAAATTTTTGATAGACCAAAGGTTCGACCAGACAGCTAGAGAAACACCTGTTTCTTTTGAGAATGTGATTAGTAAAGTCCTTCTTAGTAACTGTCTCATTTGAGGCCAGTGAGCCTCACTTGCAGTGCTAACTCAGGCTAAGAGGCAGTCACCCTGCTGGTTAAAGCACTAGCAGATGGGGGCTAGGGGTCTGTCTCAGTGGGGACAGGCATGCAGCACAGCATCTTTATGGGCCCGTAAAAGAACAGAAAGGACTTCAGACAGCACTAATTGCAACCAGCAGGTAGAGAGAGTGATTGAGAGAGAGAAAGAGAGAAACAGGGAAAGAAATAGAGGTGTCAGCTACGGGTGGGTATGGGGATCTGGAAGGCCCACATGTTGCCGATTTCCCCTCACGCTCAGGGCAAACGTGTTTACCTTTACAGTAGTTCTCCACCAGTTAATGCGCATCATGGTTTTAATTAGAGAGCTGGGTTAATTGGGCAGACATACTGAGCAAAGAATGTCTGCCCAAAATACAGGCTCTAAAACAAATGCTACCATTAAAAGTGGTAGAGGAACGAGGATAAAGAAAGACAGTTTTGTTTTTGTGTTCTGCAGATGGGATGGCCAAACTCCAGTCCCAGTTCGGACGTGTACGATGTTCCGAATCTTGGGAAGAAAAGCTCCCTTGGCGCAGTAAGTTTTGCAAATTACCGTGAACTAATACATTTAAACATTAAAAGCTGACACAAAGCGCATTAACTTCATATATACTCAACATATTATGTATTTCACTCCACTGCTTTATAACTTTTGAGTAACAAACTGTTATTGTACTTCTTATATACAGATAACATTACCACGACATTTAGAACGGAAAGCCTCTCTTGGGCCAACCACAGAGATCCAGAGGAAGTATGAAACTATGGATATCAGGAAGTGGAAACCATGTCAGAGAAATGTATGTATGGAATACAACAATCTAGTATACGCAATTTGGACAAAAGTATTGAGACTTGTTTGTCGCGGTTTGGGCTAGGCCTCTTACTTGCAGTTTAATGCTTCAGAATACCAAGACATAAAGCACAAAGCAAGGTCCATAAAGACATGGTTCAGTGTTGAAGAACTTGACTGGTCACCACAGAGCCTTGATCTCAACCCTATCTAATACCTTTGGGATGAACTGGAACGGAGATTGCGAGCCAACATCAGCTTACAGTATGAATGCGCATGGATTCCAAAATCTTGTGGAAAGCCTTGCATGAAAAGTGGAAGCTGTTATAGCTGCAAAGTGGGGCGACTGATTTCATAATGAAGTTTATGTAGGCCCTATTAGAAAGCAAGTCCCCGTAGGTGTAATGGTCAGGTGTCCCAATACTTTTGTCCCCAACAGTGTTCTTAACTCCTACAGATCTTTCTACAAGGGACACTTACTAAGATTTTCGTGTTCATGCTATGTTCACTAGACTAGTGGCAATTTTCTATCAATATGGTAAAACTTATTAAAAAAGAGTAAACGGTGCCTTTTATATTTTACAGGTTTATGTGGAGCCACCATCAGTCCCTCAAGAGCCCAATTATGACATCCCTGTGCCTTCAAACAGCGAAGTTCAAAGGGTGGCTTGTAACTACAGTACTATGCCCAACCTGCGCAAGTCTGAATGGATTTACGACGTGCCTGTGACACCTGAGAAGTCCAGCAATTATGCTGGTAACTGTGGAACCATGCCATCTCAAGGTTCGCATTCAAGCATACAACTTTATGACACACTGCCAGCACGAGATCGGGCCGTGACAACCTCTGCTTGTTCTCTGTATGACATCCCAAAAGCTTGCACTGCACCACAAACCACAGACTCTAACAAGCCAGAGGATGAATGTATCTATGATGTACCACCAACAGCCAAACAAAGGGAAACCTCTCAAGGTGCACTCCAAAAACAGCAAGGCACCGACTTGAATGAATCCAACAAGGGTCCAGTTCCTCTGGAGTACAGGGGTGGACCCATGTATGATCTTCCCAGAGGGCGTCCATCATGGGGCAGGAAGGCAATGCTGTCTACCCATTCCCAAGAGAGAGCAGTGAGCGTTGAGAATGAAGAGAACGTGGAGAAAAGCAGAACTTTAACTGTGCCTAGCAACCCACGTAGCTCTACAGCATCTACTTCATCTAGCATCTCCAGCTCTTCCAGGAGCTCCTGTGACTCCCTAATGCTAAGTTCTCCTTCTCCTGAGCCTCTAAAGGAGATCACTATGTGTCAAGAAGAGGTGACTCAGAGATTGCTGTGTCTCCAAGAAACAGTGTGTCAGGCCATTCCAAAGCTCATGAACTTCGTAAGCAGCTGCTGGAGAAGCTGGGAGCACCTTAGCCAACATCTCCAGAAAATCCGCAAAGCTGCAGTGGACGTGACAGAAGCATTAACTAGCTTCCTTGATTTTGTTCAGGATGTTAGAGGAAATGCCCAGCGGCTGACGGATTCCAACTTGCAGGCTCGGCTCCAGAAGCAGCTCTCTATCGTGGAAGACTCGGGTCTCATTCTCCAGCAGTCTATTGATGTTCTTAGTGGTTCGGGATGGTCCTTAGATGTTCTGGTTCAGGATCCAGAACTGCCCCACACTCCCGACCAGCTTGAGCGTTTTGTCATGGTAGCCCGAACTGTCCCTGAAGATGTGAAGAGGCTCGTCTCCATCATCAATGCTAATGGAAAGCTTCTTTTCAGAAGCGCTTCTAAAGAATCAGAGGCCTCAAAGAACACCAGTCCCTCAAACAAAAGAGCAAGCCCCAGCAAGAATGAGCCACTGCCAGACTTCGATGACAACGACTATGTACAACTTCAGGTAAGTCCTTGCATATTTTGATGTTTTCACTGTTGTAAATCAGATGTTGGTAAATCAGTACAAGTTTTCTTATCTTGTTAAAATTACTCAAAAAAGCATAATGTCATATAAGAAGCATTTTTGAATGGTTCTTAAGAGATGAATTTTGTAAATGAGCTGCACCATAATGCAAAGGTTCTTGGAATAACCCTTAAAGTTGGTAAACTTTTTGGCATTAGCTAAAAGCAAATTTCAGTTTTCATAGATGTGATCAATTATCCAGATATTCTGACCAATATAATATGAGATAAAAGACAAAAATTAAAATAATTAGTAAATTAATGTTAACAGCTAAATAATGTAACAGAGGTTCCATTCCTCTGAGTACTCATATAATACTGAATTTTCTTTTCTTGCCTGTGGTCACTCTTTCCAGACAAAGACAGAATTTGAAAAGCAGCAGCAAATGAAAGCAAAAGACGAAAGAAAACCAGACACAGAAAAAGAAAATAAAGGAAAACAGGTAATCACTTTCATCAAAAATTCTTATCAATTCTTATTAATGCTATGACATAATAACTACTAGTGGCACCTCTGAGGTACCCTTCAGCAAGGTACCATTCCCATGCACTGCTCCCCGGGCGCTGTGTTCCTGGCTGCCCGCTGCTTCACTTGGTGAATGGAGAGGATACATTTTGTGCTGTTCACACTCTGTGCTATGTTCACTTATGACAGAATGGTCACTTTACTTTTTTTTTACTTAATGATCCCATAGTACATGGGATGCTCTGGTCATAATTTGACATTTGGCTGGTAGATACTACTGTTGGAAATTACCCTCATGTCAAAACCCTTTCATCATTACTGCTCATTTCCTCTTTAAATACAACTGCAGGCTTCCTGTCTGGTTGCCCTCAACACTAATGATGACACACTTAGGAAGCCAGCATGTCTAGTTATTAGCCGTTGCTCCTTGTAATTACCAGCAATGTGTTTGATTCCTATCTTAAAAAAAGGAACATCCTACTGCAATGATTTCCAATTCCAGACATTTTTTTTTTCTCTAATCTAACACACCTGCCCAAGGACATGAGGGGCTTTTTAATAAGGTATAGAAGTCAAGCAGTCCCCAGGACCTGGACTGGAAACCTCTATCATTTCAGATCCTTAACGCCTCCTGAACTTTTGTTGTTGTTGTTTTCTTTATTAGGTGTCCAAACCTGTGCCCCCAAGGCCTTCCAGCACAAGCCAAAGTCCCAACAAGTCCCATATCTCAGACCACTGCCGTCTGTACTTTGGGGCCATCAAGAAAGCTATCACTGTGTTCATTGAAAGTTTGGCGGAGGGCCAGCCTCCGGAGAAGTTCATAACCCATGGAAAGCTGGTGATCATGGTGGGCCAGAGACTAATGGACTGTCTGCGTACTGAAGCCCAGAGCAGGCCAGACAGTCAAGAACTTCTTTGCAAGAGCAACCACTTATGTGCCCTCCTCAAGCAAATGGCCGTGGCCACCAAGAAGGCCGCACTGCACTTTCCAGACAAGGTGGCTATCCAAGAAGCAGTGGACTTCGCCAAAGAACTGTCTCAGAGGGCTCATCACTTTCGCATGTCTTTGGATGTCTGAGGTGGCGGCTCTCAGTCCTGATATTGGAGCACCTTTGGCCTGCAAAGTTTAGTCATCATGGCCCACCATAGTGGGTACTTTTAAACATGTAAAAACATGATAGACAGGGGAAAGCTCTGAATACGGCTCTGAGTGGTCTTTGAACTCTGAACAGACAGCATGCACAGTGTCTAAAAGGAAATGGAGGTGACTTTCTTTCATCTTTGTTCACCCCCAGGCCTTCGGCACTTGTGCACTGATTGACCACTTCTTTAATATTTTTGGTGATGTGTCAATGTGTATGAAAGAAATCATATTAATCACCTTATCGGGCCATCATTGCCTTCAGTCGCCCTTAAATGAGATCATAGCATCTTTCATAAACAGTCTACAGGTATGGCAGAGCACACAATTTGCTTAGCAAGAATATTGAGTACAGTAGCTAGCCTCATCTCAAAAATTCACACATAAGCAAAAATTGCACTTTTGTGACATCAAAATGTTAGTGGGAATAATCGTGTTTGTATACAGTAGATAAATATACTATAGCTATTTTTGTACATTTGGGGGCATTTTTGTCTGTCTGAGCACTGTGTAAATATTTTACTCAATTTGTTGACATCATATTTCATTTTTTACGTTTTTTATGCTCACAATTGCTTGTTCTTAGCAGTTGCAATAAGTTTATTTGCTCAGTATCAGGTTATGGCTTGCATTACGTATAACAATGTTTACACATCATTTTATTGGTAATATCAATAAAAACTAAAAGTATATATACACTGTATGTAGAACTATAATACAGACTTCAATACACACTTCACCACTAAACAAAGCATTGGCGCCCTCTGCTGGATTTGAGGTATTATTTTGATTTAAACAATAAAGGACTATAAAATAAAATGGCTTTCCCTGGACTTTTCTTAATCTAAAATCACATTTTCAAAACACTCCAAAAAATACATTTCAGCACCATGCCAACAAATTGAAAGGAATTCCGGAAGAAAGCCCTTCTACCATCAAGATGTGAAATGAAAACCTGGATGCTTCTGACTGGGTTGTCGTTGGATCTTCTATCTGGATAATGATCCAAAACACACATTCAAATCCACACAAAATCCCCTGACCTAAGCTCCATTTAAAACCTATGGGTTGAACAGTATAGTCCAAAAGAGACACCTCAGGACCCTGGAGTACAGAGACAAGTATGATATTCCAGTTGAGAACTCATCCAGCCAAACTGATCAGTTAACCATCTCGTGCTGATTATTTTTAGCATTATATTTATCACACATTTTATGAGGGCACTTGTGAATTTGTGATGTGGTAAAATAAAATGCCTAAAAATGCCTATTTTTATAGTGGAAACCTTAAATATGCCCCCAAATATACCCCCAAAAGACTTTAATTTCATTTTAAACTTAGCTTAACACACTAGAGCTGGGTGACAAGGCCTACAAATAAAATCTTTTAATCGATTTCCCCTTCCACTCCTCAAAATCAGACTACAGATGTCAAATAAATGGTTCAAAACAGGTTTTAACTTTATTTTGTTTGTTTGATCTTACTATAGGGTTAAAGTTCAATTTGACACATCTAAAGCGTTTAGCATGTTAACGAATCCGGGCTTTTCCACAGCGTTTTTAGCGTGCCCAATTCTTACGATATGGCATTAACAGAAAAGTAGACTAGTCGACTTCAGAAGCACAAGTCGATGCCCTCCCGAGTGTAGTTGATTAGTTGTGTTTTATTACTCTGTGTGTGCACTTGTGTACACAATGTAGACTCTGTCTCTGATTGCCTGACGCTGACAAACATTCCTTGACTTAACCATTTATTATAGTCCCTTCATAAAAAGGGCGGTACCGTTGCCGCAAGTGGAATCTAAACACAAAACCAAAACAAGAAGCGAGACATGCAGCAGAGGAGACAGACACATCACATGTGTGGAGATACTTCACTCTAGACCAGTGGTCCCCAACCCCCGGTTAAAGTACAGTAAAAGTCCCGGCGTCCTGCATGGCATCTGAAACGGCACCGCTAGCTAATGTGGCTAACGCTGGCACTGCAGAGAGTGGACACAGGACTTGTTTGGTCTGTGTCTGACAGCACAAATCCAATCCAATTCCATATTACAACTGTAGCAAGACCTTTCCTGGGCACAAACATTGCTACCGTGTTTGGGTGCACCTCGCTAATTTACCCCTGTAGAGCGGTGCATCGCATTAATTCCGCTTTTGGAACTTGCATGTAAAATAGGTAATAAAGTTGATTTTCATAAAACCAAATCATCCTGAACTCTAAATTCGAATTCACCAATAAAATCGATATATTGCCCACCTCTACACATTACCCTTCAAAATAACGTTCTCGGTTTGGCTACTTTCAAATATCAGTGGTATTTCACAATCCCAAGATGCACTTTCTTTGTTTCTCTCCACAGTATCAAACAATATATACAGTTATATTTTATATGGAAATGTAATTTAATTTAGTAACTTATACTTTTCTTAATAATTTAGCACTACATGCATGAATGTAAATAAATGTATATATTGACATGAAAAATGTCCCCTGTGCTGGGTTGCATATGTCTGGGCTCATTACATTTAGGAGTCTGATTGCCTTGCTAACTGCCAGATATGACCAGTACAAAGACAAGGTGTGTGGGGATGAGGCCCGGACATCACAAAAGCAAAAAAAAAAAAAAAGTGGCAATTATTAGTTTGGTTCTCAGCAAATTTCCTCTGGAGACTTAATCCGGAGGGGATATACTGTATCTCCAATTTCGGCTTGGACTGAACACCTGCAACTGGATCCTGGACTTACATGGAAGAACTCAGACAGTCCAGATTGTACCAGCACCATCACACTGAGCACAGGTGATCCCCAGGGATGTGTACTAAGCCCACTACTCTTCACACTGTTGACTCACGACTGCACCTCCAGCTCCAGCTCCAGCACAAATCACATCATAGTATTTGTATAATTTTAACTTCTAATCCCCTCTTTTTACC
>JBBPCW010000133.1:11024895-11039111 GCA_037974425.1 Phenacogrammus interruptus
CACCTCCAGCTCCAGCTCCAGCACAAATCACATCATAGTATTTGTATAATTTTAACTTCTAATCCCCTCTTTTTACCCTCACTGTTGATCTGAGTGCTGCTGTTCTGTTGTGTCCTACGTTGCACCTATGATTCAGGAGCACGATATTTCGTCTCACTGTGGACTATGTATATAGCTGAGATGATAATAAAAGATTTACTAATTACTTACTTTGCTTATCCCAATATATATGTCCATCAAGTGTATCTAATTGTACACCTCTAGATCTGTGGGAGCCTACTGAGGGTTTTGGTGTCATGCGTTGCGTTTCACAAAAGTGGATTTAGAAAAAAAACTTGAGAATGGAAATAATAACCTGCTCCTTTAACAGCATGCAACAGTTTTCTGTCCTGGTGATGTGAGGGCGAAGCTCCTCCTCATGCTGCATCACTCATGATGGAGCGTTCGATTCAGTTCTTCGAACCGATTCTTTAGAACCGTTCGCTTCAATGAATCGAGCGTGTGTGTAACATGATTCAATATGTGGTCCACAGCTATTATATTACATTATTTTTTGTTCTAAAAAGTAAATCTGATTATAACACAATTAAAAGTTATCCTCACCATATTAAGATTTCTCACCCTGTCACTCATCCACACTGTCTTTGTTACAATAGCCTGTTGCTAATTTGTGTCAAGTTCATAGAGAACTTATGTACTCCATATGAAATACACTCATGTAATGTGACTGGAGATATGAAGCATTATGGTATAAAAGATCTAGATTACATCTATGCATTCAATGTGCAATAGATGTGTAATAAAATGCAGTATGTAATTGTTTTCACGGTATATGGAATTCAGGTGGCCCCTTACTTCCAGTGAAGGGTAATCTTAACGCTTCAGTGGTGGGAGGACTAATGAAAATCACTGGAGAACAGTGATTAAATAATACAAAAGAAGTTTTATTTTTAATGATGTAAATCATGCATAATATGGTGGTAGACATGAACTATTAAGGTGACATGGGGTGGCCAGTGGTCTGGCAGTTAATGAGTTGCATCTGCCATAAGAAGGTTGTGGGTTTGAATACCAGAACTGCTAGTGGCACTACTGAGGTACACTTGAGCACACACTTCTCCCCGGGTGCTGTGTTCCTGGCTGCCCGCTGCTTCACTTGGTGAATGGGTTAAATACAGAGTAAGAAGTTTAAACACTATGTGCTGTGCTGTATTCACATATGACTATAAGAGGTCACTTTACTGCATTTAGCTGATCAACTACATTTAGGTTAAGACCAAACTATTCTTTCAGATGACATTTACTTTTATTTTTTTCCACATTTGTTCCAGTAGCCAGACATAGGCAGCAACATTATATCAATACAGAAGTCCAGAATGAATGAATGTTATAATGAAGTTTGTGTGTCTGTTGATCTGAATGATGTATTTGTCAGATTGTATTGCTGTGGAGGGAGGTTTGTTAATTACATCTATGAAATACATTTACGGCATTTATCAGACACTTTAATCCAAAGCAACTTCCATTCCCTAACTACAGGGGACAGTCTCCCTGGAGCAACTTGCGGTTAAGGGTCTTGCTCAGGGACCCAATGGTGGTGCTGAAGGTAGGATTCAAACCCATGACCGTTTAGTCCGGAGGCAAGTATCCTACCCACTGAGCTATCTGCAACCCTCCACGTGCATAACAGATGTGTAATACAATGTAGTGTGTAATTGTTTCTGTATTGGTGTACATTAAAAAAAAAAATCACCAGTACCTTATTCGGATCACTTGTATTCTGATTCATTGTGAAGAACCGGATCAAGAGTACCGGTTCCCTCCTGCGTCCCTGGGCTCCTCTCTCTCAGACATGGCTCCATAGGACTGCACATGGCGGCCAGAGGCCATGAACCAAAAAAGAAAAAGAAACACATCACCAACTCACCAAAAAAACAACAAATAATGCATCAGTGACAGCTTAATTCTTCTGGAACCATCACCTCCATCCTCGGCAATATTTGGCTTCTCAGTGGAGGCTGCTTGCTTCAATACAACAACTCTGCGTTTCTTTAGGATTTTTTTTTCATTAGAAATCGAGTCATTTTTATTTTCTGGTTATCTCCAGCTTGTAGTGATGGGTGTGCAGGGTTTCCAGGAGTACATAGAGAAGCACTGCCCGAGTGCCGTGGTGCCGGTGGAGCTCCAGAAGCTGGCCCGGGGGAGCCTTGTGGGGGGCGGCCGGCAGAGGCCCCCTCAGTCCCCGCTCCGGCTGCTGGTGGACGCGGAGAACTGCCTGCACCGGCTATATGGGGGCTTCTACACGGACTGGGTGAGTGGGGGGCAATGGAATCACATGCTGGGCTACCTGGCGGCCCTGGCCAAAGCCTGCTTTAACGGCAACATCGAGCTGCTGGTCTGCTTCAACGGAGCCCTGGAGAAGGGCCGACTCCACGAGTGGGTCAAGAGGCAGGTGAACGAGAGGCAGACAGCCCAGCAGATCGTCAGCCACATCCAGAACCGGGGCACCCCTCCTCCCAAAGTCTGGTTCCTGCCCCCGGTCTGCATGGCCCACTGCATTCGCCTGGCACTGCACAGATTTCGGATAGGAGTGAGTAAACCGACCGCTGGGGGCTCTGGCCTCCCTGGCTCCATACAACTGACATTTGAAGTGTTTCATATGATTAGTGGAGCAGAATATATATATTTTCTCCTGTTTTCAGTGCCTTCAGGACCTGAATTTGTGAAATTTGGGGTATAAAAGAGGATAATAATAAGAGACACATTGGAGGACACACTCCAGAATCACTAGCTCCAGTGTTCTGTCTCATCTGCAGTACAGGTGAATGGTTTCCAGCTCTAAAACACCAGATTTAAGACTTAACAATTAGAAAATGAGATGAATGAAATGTTACAAGTAAAAAAAAAAACCCAGAAAAAATAACCTATAGACTATTAGACCAAATTCTGGTTTTAGAGTGTTAGTGGCAGATTTCAGTGTTTTCTTGGTCTAAAACACACCAAATTCAGGAGAACTTATTTATTAGCTGATGCCTTTTCTGAAGCTGAATTTCCTTTATTAGAGCAGAAAAAGCTCCCAATAGGGCTCTGATTTATCAGACTGGCCTAAATGTTACAGGCTAAACTAGCTACAAGCTAAGCATAAGCTGGTTGGAAAGGTGGCTTTATGTTGTTAAGATGTACTTGTCATCTCAGCTTTTGCCTCTTTTAATGTGTCTTAGGTCTATTTCTTCTGTTAAATTTGCAAGTTAGGCAGTGAGGTCGGTTACTTTAATAGTTTTTAGTTGTTAATGTTAGCTCACATGCTAACGTTGATACAGCTAACCAGTGGATAGCCAGTTTGGTAGCACAACAACTGTAAAAATACACAAGCCTGTTGTCATTGTTTTTGTATATTTTCTTTAGATACATGTTTAAAACAGTGCTTCAAACTGCTTACGGTGATGTCTTGGTTTTATTTGAAATTGTTTGACTTTAGGTACATTACTAAACCTCCAATCTGTGCAGCTGTCATGTTTCTTAGCCTACAGCTAAATTAGCCAGCTAGCTTTAGTTAACTTGGACCCTGAGTCTTCTGTTAGGATTTTGAAAAATTTTAAAAATAATCTGGATGTTTACGTACATCCATGTAAACCCAGAAGCTTTAAAAAAATTAATCTGGAAGGACACTCAATACTTAAAGTAGAATACTAAATACTTGTAATACTTAAAAGTTCCCAGTGTAATCAGACTAATGGTTTGAGTGATTGGCAAATTATTGTATTAATTATATTATATCCTTTAAAAAAAGTATTTAAGAGAAAGAACTGCATATATCATGAAAGAAGTTTGTTTATCATTAGTATACTCAGTGCAACACGAAAGGATAAAAGATAAGACAATAAAAAAATAGATAACAAACAAGAGTGCAACACAATGACAAGAACATTATTGTAATAAATAGCAGTGTAACACTAACATTGCTGGAAGAAGCAGTGTGCTGTACTAACAGTTTACTAGTGCAAAATGGTTTTGAGTGTTAATGCAATAAAAATAATACATGCAAAAAATAGTACCAGATGATGAAGGGATGAGATTCAGTCAGACATTACAACATTACATGCTTGAGGATTTCTGCGACTTTTTGCAGTTCATTTGCAACATTTGTGTTTACTGGTTAGGACCACTTCAGAGTTGGCACAAAACTGTTTGTGTGAATTTTGACTTAATAAGCAATTGCTACATTCTTCGAACCATCAAAATAACAAGAATAGAGAAGAGTAAATGTAAGTTTTTCATGTCAGTAAAGCAAATCTTGATCTGAGCTTTGAGGATATAAGACAGTATGTAGGCTGTGAGTTTAGTGGATTTTCAAGCTCTGCTGTGATCCAGTAGGCTGCTCACTGCAAGAGCCTCTGCCCTCATAGGCTCTACTGGATGTCACACAGCTGATAGGGAAGACCAAGTCTGTGGGCCATTTTCTGAAATAGGAAAAACAGAGAAAAGATGTGGGTTTATTCGCTGAGTGTATTTCTTAATGTGTATTCCTTATTCTTTAAGACATTTTAATAACTGAAGGGATTTTGCAAACACTAAATGCACAAAAGTATTGGGACACACCTGCTTAGTCTAGACCCCCTTATTTCCAGTGAAGGGCAGTCTTAATGCTTCAGCATACTAAGACATTTTGCACAATGCCATGCTTCCAACTTTGTGGACATAGTTTGGTGAAGAATCTTTTCTATTATAGCATGACTGTGCCCCAGTGCACAAAGCAAGCTCCATAAAGACATGGCTGGATGTGTTTGGTGTGGAAGAACTTGACTAACCCACATAGAGCCCTGACCTCAACCCCATCCAACACCTTTGGGATCAACTGGAACAGAGATTGTGTGCCGCCTTCTGCAACATCAGTGCCTGACCTCATAAATGTTCCACAGAATGAATGGGCACAAATTCCTACAGAAATACTTCAAACAAGTGGAAGCTGGGGACCAACTCTATATTAAAGTCTATGTATATGAGTGCAATGTCATTAGATTCAGGCGTCTCAGTAATTGTGTCCATGTGGTGTATTTTTAAAAATAAAACTCTTGGTTAAAACCTGGTAATATTTTTTTGGCAATTACTATAGATATTGATGTTAGGTTTATTATAATAACCAACAACCCTGCTTAGTAGTGATGAACAATGAAAAGTAATTGTAGCTGTTTGGAGCAGGAAGGCAGCAAGCAGATGGAGTCAGAAGTCTGGCCTGCTTGTATCCAGCCATATGTGCCTGTCATGACCTGACCGTGAGTGGCTGAGATGTTGAGAGGTGTTAGGAAAGCGCAGTATACCAGATGTCTCCAAGAGAAGTGTCTTATATTTTTACTGTTTTTCTAATAGTGTGGGTACCATACCTATTACAACAAGTGAAGGATGTAAAAATATGTGCGTTAGGTTGAAAGATAGCAAATCTACAAAAGTAGTTGGTGTTAATAAAAAAAAATTACACTGCATGGGTATTGACAAAAGTATTGGGACACTCCTGTTTTTCAGTGTTGGGGTAGACCCCTTACTTCCAGTGGAGGGCAATCTTAATACTTCAGCAGACCAAGACATTTTGAACAACACCATTTTTCCACCTTTGTAGACACAGTTTGGAGAAGACCCTTTTCTATTCCAGCATTACTGTGTCCCAGTGCACAAAACAACCTCCATAAAGTCATGGCTGAATAATTTGGCATGGAAGAACTTGACTGGCCCACACAGAGCCCTGACCTCAACCCCATCCAGCACCTTTGGAATGAACTGGAACGGGGAGTCAGGCCTTCTCGTCCAACATCAGTGCCTGACCTTATAAATGCTCTACAGAATGAATGTTCACAAATTTCCACAGAAACTCCAACATCTTGTGGAAAGCCTTCCAAGAGGAGTAGAAGCTGTAAGACCTGACCAAAGGGGCACCAACTCCAAATTAAAGTCTATCTATTTAAATGCAACATCGTTGAAGTCCCTATTGGTGTAAGGGTCAGGTGTGTGTTTGAATTTCTGTGTTTCTGATTTAGTTTTGATGTGCTCTTTTTCCAGGTTGTCCAGAGCATTGAGGATCATCACCAGGAAGTGATCGCCTTATGTAGAGAGAATGGCTTCCATGGCTTGGTGGCCTATGATTCCGACTATGCTTTGTGCAACATCCCGTACTACTTCAGCGCCCACGCCCTGAAACTCAGCCGCAATGGCAAAAGCCTCACCACCAGCCAGTACCTGATGCATGAAGTCGCCAAGCAGCTTGATCTCAATCCAAATCGCTTTGTCATTTTTGCTTCACTTTTAGGTAAGAGGTTTGTTCAGGGAGATCAGACCTCTCCCTGCTTTCTGAAACTGTGGCAGATATCACTATATAGTCATTAAATACTATTGTAATAACGTTGGTACTAATAATATTTACTATAAAATACAGATTGAATCAAATGTCTGCTCAGATATCTGCAAGATCCTAAGTATAATATAGACCAATGGGGAATGCATCTCATACACCTTTTGGAGTAATGCAGACTGCAGCATATTACTAATCAGAATCAGAAAACTTTATTTATCCCAGAGGAAATTGTTCAAATGATTCTATAATGATTCTATAATATAAAAATGTGTAAAAGTTGTTGGAGTGTAGTATTCAATTTTAAATTTTATGTATCAAAAATGGCTACTTTTCTGCATACTGGACAGAAAAGGGAATTAGCTGTATCTTTTAAGCATCCTTTGAAAGCTACTATAAAAAAAAAAAAGTAGTGGCAGTGTGGTTTTTCATGATATGGGTCCTTTTAGGATTACTAATGACTACAGTTAATGTAGTGAAATTCATACCAGAACTTACCAATGCTCTTCTTGATATCACTCTCTGTAATTTGGTGTAAGATATAAAAATATCACATGAAAATATGTAAAAAGATTCTAATTGATTTTATAATTGTTTCCTGGGGGAAGAGCATTTGTTACCACTGATTCAATCTAGCATCAACCACTTGAAAATGCCAGCTATATTAGAAAGCATAAACACTAATAGTAGCACCATTTGTCCAGGAGCTTATTTTGGTATTGACCAGTTAGGCTCTCTGTACCCATCCCTAGTTTTAGCTACGTTTGACTTTTCTTTAATATTATTGTAACTTATTGCATGTTTACAGGGAATCACATTTTGCCTGATGAGGATCTTGCAGCCTTTCACTGGAGTTTACTCGGACCAGAGCATCCTTTAGCCTCTCTGAAGGTACAGTAAGCCTCCCATCATCAGTGCGTGGCCATCCATGTTTATGCGGTTTTGTTGTATTCATGTTTTCCCCCTAGCACCTTAACATGTGCTTGAATTGTCCTAGCTGTTTTGTTTTTGTTTTGTTCCAGTGTCTACCCACATATGTTTGTATAGTGTTTGTCGCTGGAGGTTTTCTTCCATTATGGATGTTTTAAAAAGGTGCAAAATAAGACTTTACGCCTATTAGTTTCACTCTGTAGTGACCCAGGGTAACCAGTTTCCCTGACAACCAGATTGCGATGAGGTCTGGCAAGTAACTTATCGGGAGCGTGTGAAATCACTTCATCCTTCTGCACTTTGCACACTCTTTTAGCCCTAAACATGATTGTGTCGTGTAGTTTACAAAAGCAATTAGTTCCATAAGGGTTAGGAGAATAGGAGGAAAGGCTCAACCTGTGAGTTTCATTCTCTGGGTTTTTCCCTTCAGCACTGACTCTCCTGGCAGATGGCTTTATTGATTCAGTGAGAGCTAGCACAGTGAGCGCTTAGCTCAATTTTTCCACTTTAACTCCACTGTGGGATTCACATGTTCACTGTAGACTTTTTGCCATGAGACTGGTCAGAGGTTTGGACACACCTGCTCATAGAACGGCCTTCTTTATATTTGATAACATTTTTCATTAAGAATAGAAAATATCAAAACTATGAGTAAATGCTTGCGATTCTCTCAAGAAACTTTATACCAGTAGATGTTTTTGTAACAGGCTTCACAAATTGTGCTTGTTTACTTTGTGTGTGTGTGTGTGTGTGTGTGTGTGTGGGGGTGGGGTGTTGGGGTTTGTCTATTTTTAGCCTTTTTTCAATCTTTAGTTCAAAATATTTCATATTTAGAATGATTTTTTTCTTGTTTTATAAGTATGTATGTGTTGGTGTGTTTGTGAGAGACCAAGATTGAGAGGAAAGTTGTTAAATAAACATAAATATTGAATTCTGTGTCTTGCATATTTTTGAAACACCTTCATACCAAGACAGATATGTCCCCCTATGACACCCATCACATTTTTGAGCAGGGCCCTTTGCTTGAGGTGTGATGGGTAGTTGTTTTGACACAGGTCCGTGCCCACCAGCTTGTGCTTCCCCCATGTGACGTTGTGATAAGGGCTGTGGCAGATTACGTCCGCAACCTGCTGGACATCAGTGACCTGGAAGCCATCGCTAAAGACATATTCAAGCACTCCCAGGTGAGCTCCCCTGTTCATCCTAGTTATGTAACCAAACATTTTGAAGAACTGGGGGGGGGATTCTAGCAACCTTTTTGAAACTATTGTGCATGGATGACTAGTCAGCTTCATTCTTGCCATTGCCATGACAATCATTTAAAATATGTACAGTTGCTCACTTTACATTTAACTGCATCTTATAACAACTGGATGCATTTAGGAGTCACTGAAGTATTTGGTGAGAAACCACTAGAATATCTCCTGCCTGTAGAGGTTGTGTAGACAAAAATCTAATAAAGAAATTAGTCATTTTAATTACATTTTGTTATTTTGAACTAAATGGAAAGAGTGTGCTCATTACTTACTCTCTCTGAAGCTCACAAACACTGTTTTAGCTTTACAAGAGTACACTGATGATGTGGGCACACACATTGCGTGATGTGAGAGGGCAATTTGTTTTCATGTATATTCATGAGTGTTAGTCTGATTCACTGAAGTCTACACCAAATGAGGTTTGAATCCAAAAGAGTGGTAGAGGGCTGTAGCACGATTTTTAATCTTCATAGTTAATGTGATGCACATATCAGGGCACATTATAGGTTAAAAGTATTAACAAGTATATAGATATTCACAGACTTGCTACTTTAAGTAAGAGAAAAAATTATGCTGGGTCTTTAAAGATGAAGTTAACTTCATCTAAAGGAGGTCTGGATGAGCGAGGTACATTGTACATTGAACTTTGTTTACTTGGTATTATCATTATTGCCACGATCTACAGTATTTGTGCAGAAGTCTTGAGCTGCCCCTCATCTCGTCATATTTTGTATTTTTACGGTGGTCTTGAGGAACAGTTTTTCAGGCTTCCTGAAAGACCTTTAAAGGAGAGCCTTTTCTCAGTCCAGTCCCTGAACCTGACCAGTTCAAGCAGAATAAGGCACATCTAACTGAAGTCCTGAACCAGTGAAGAAACAGGTGCAGATGATTTCAGATGATCAGGCGGTGATCAGTATACTGGTGGTGCTGAATGCTGAGGGGTTGGAATTTCTTTATCTAGACAACTTATTTTAAGGACTTTGCAACCTGTTGCAGTAAAACGTTTGTTCCCATTTCTTTAATCTACACAATATGTGAAAGATAAGACAATTTGACAGACAGAAAACAGTATTTTTGCAGAATTGTTCAAGACGTTTTACACCGGTCTTTAGTGGCTTGCTAGGAGCCAATATTGGAAAACAGATGAGCAGCTCCAGGTGAATGGGCAAATTGTATTTTATATATAAGAAACATTTTCTTTGGAGTGACATGCAATGCATCCATTAGTTTTTTTATCTTTAAAAAGTGAGAAATATGGGGAAAGCCCTGGATACAAATGGGGAAAGCCGTACTCTCAAGCCCCCAGTAGCTGCTCCTTGTTTAATGCAACATCTGTTTGGAAAAGTTGAATGAACTTTTAAAAAATTTTTGTCTTCTCAGTCCAGGACCGATGACAAACTTGTCCGCTTCAAGAAAGCAGTGGAGTATTACTCAGCTGCCAGCAAACCCCCTCAGTCCTCTCCTTATATAGGTAAGTTCCTGCATATCATAACTGATTTTTTTTTTTTCTTCTTGTTTTTACAGTCATTTTTGATTTATGTCTGTTTGAACAGGACATGTCTAGGTCTTATTCCTGCTTAGCTGATGTTGTGTTTAGCAGCTTGGTTTGACAGGCAATCTCTGTCTGTATGGGCTGTCTCCCAGTCCCAGGCCTCTCAGAAATGCCTAAAAAATTTTCCCACTAGCCCCAGACCTTGTGTGCACTTTGGAATGGCAGCAATGCTCTGTGCATACAAATGGGCCTTCTCAGAAAAGGTTCTTGCATGGGAGCTTCTACTGTGGAAAAAGCTCTGCTCCTCCAGCACGAAAAGTTTCAACAGGCTCTTTCAGAAAGTGCTGATAAAGGACTTATTTGAAAGAGTTGTCCGACCCTAATATGGTCCAACTAAGGCTGTCAGGATGATGACTATGACACGATGACAAGTGAAGTATCACAATGCCTGATACAAAAATAATCTCATGGGAATTATTTTTTTATTTGTTAATATTTTAGACATGCTACAGTCTGTGACATTCTCCATTAGAATCCTTCAAAGCTTGTGAGAAGCTTGAGAAGGCTTAAGAGATGATTTTAAAGGTAGTGCTAAAGTAGCTTATGCTAATAAAGTGAACATTTTCTCTAAAGTGAACTATTAAGTAAAAAGATTGCTTCTAGTCCTTTTGTTTTTTCTTGTGAAGCTTTATTTCTTTTTGAGTTTACACCAGGTTTACCTTGTGTAAACTCAAAATGATAATGTGATTATGATTATTATGTAATTGTTGTTGCTCGTTACTTTTACTGTTACTAATTTATAACTACTAATTTATAATTTCTTTAATTTTATTTATTTTCGTACGTTGCATCTCACTTGTCCCTAATGTTTTCTTTCAGAGTGGTAACGCAGCGTGTGGTTATAGTGTGGCTGACAAGCAAACCCCACAATTTGCAGCTCTTGCCTAATGAGTTTGTTTTAATGCTGCTTGTTTAGTCATGAGCATGAAAATTGGCCTACACGTTCAGTGCCTCCGCTGTGTTGTGGAGTCACTGCCTCTCTGCCTACTCATGTTTAAACATACCTCCACATCAGCTTTATTGTGGGTGGATGTACAGCACTGTGGAGGAATGGAAAGACAGCTTGTTTTACAAGCAATGATGGAGCCAGTGTGCTTTTGTTAGATATCTTATCAGGTCTCACTGAGTTTATTGTGTGCCCTAAGTATTTGTTAGCTTTTGTAAAAAAAAGAGAGAGAAAAAATGAAACCTGGTGCATACATATTGGCACATTTTTGTTCCTGTCTCAGAACTACATAATTTCTGTACTGATTTAAATGTAGAAACAAGAAAAAACGATATGAATGTTTCTTCTAAGGGGCAGAGATTTAGCGGAATTTACAGAAAATGAAGAGGAAAGCGTAGTTTGTTCCTGTCTCTTTCATATACATATAAATGCGTTTAGTATTTCTTATTCTGGCAACCATTTGATTTTGGGGTGGTTTTGATTCGGATCAAGTGCTGTTAAAGTATGTCCCTCTGTCTGTGCTGTTGGATATCCAATCTGATTGCTTATCCAAGAAGCTGCACTTCTCTGTGACTTGCATTTTCACAGAAGTCTTTAATCGTGAGGGTGTTGACCTTTGCAAAACCGATGTCCCAAAATAGGACTGAAAGATTAATCATGTTTATATCCCAACTGGAATTTGAAAGAGTGCCATTTTCCAATTGCAATTTTAATTATGGCTCACATCAACAGCAGGTTTTAGTTTTTAAATTTATTCTGAATAACCCACAGCTTGTGAGCTGCCTGTCTACACAGCAAGCTGTTCAGCCTCATGTCCAAAAGCTAATATGCTCAGCCTGTGTGTTCATTTATGGATTTGTTTTTAAAACACTGGCCATGTGATTAATAAATAGAAATTAATCACAATTTAAACAAATAGCAGTCACAGATTTAGTAAAAAAAAAAATGATACTGAGGCCACAATGTCTCGATCACATTCCCGGTGCATTTTCTGTTCATGTTTGTCTCGGTTTCCTTTCTGTGAGTGTTTAATCAAAATATTAAACTCAACCAAAATAATTGCATTAGTAATAAAATGCAATTTGCGTGCCAGATAACAGTGAGTTTAAGGGAAAATTATTGTTCAGACCAGAGTCTTACATTATTTCCCTCTGCAGTCAGACCAAAGCAGCTCGGGGTTCCTGCAGCTGTGCCGCACTATACACCTCCACAGATGCTCAACATTCCTCAGCTGCAGTCGGGGGTGAGTTCTGCAATGTTTCTTTTCTTTTACTCCTCCTATCCCCCTACAGGTAGCTAGACCATCACAATCATGAAATAGCTGGCTCATCCATGCTGTGAATTCTCTAGTAGAAACTGGACAAGCTTCCCCAAACTGTGGCAAAACCCAGTTCAATGTAACAAGAAATTATAACTGCTTGTCTTTGATAGCACATTGATAAGTGAATATACAAAGTACCTTGTCTCAAGGCTGTGTGTTTTCACACTTTTTGTTTTTTACCTTATTTTTGATTCCTCATAATAATCGATATTGTTGCCGAAAGTCCTTTCTGTGTGAAATGTGCACGTTCTCCCCATCTCAGAATCAGAATCGTGTTTATTGACCAAGTATGTGAGCGAACACATACAAGGAATTTGATTCTGGTCGATCAATACAATAATATACAATATGAATATGCAATATAATCTGATATTTATAAAGATAAATAATATATGTATATAAGAATTATTTGTACATATAGAGTAATCCCCCAGTTTTACGCAAATCAGGAGTTGCGGATTCAGTCACACGCAGCTTTTTTTTTTTTTTTTTGAGAACCGAACTCATTGGTTTTACGCGAAAATCCACACAATAACGCAGAAACTGCAAATGTCCTCCACCTTTTTTTGCTTTTTTGTGGCAATAAATATATTTTTTCTGGATGTTTTCACACAAAGGGACTCTAGGCAGGCTGTAGCACTTTTTTAGAATTCCCCACCTTTCCAACGAGCCCTCATTTGTATTTTTGGCCCGAGTAGATCAAGGGTTATTCCCCGAAAACAGTTCACCTCACTGCAGTGTCCCAATAGTTTTGTTCTGTGACCTTCCAAGTTGCATATCTCGGCAGGGAATTCAAATTAAAAGAACGAATATAGGTTACTTTTACATTTTCTTTAAGGTTTATAATGAAATTAAAGTCTTCTGGGTGTATATTAAGGGTCTACACCTTAGAAATAGGCATTTTTAGGCTTTTTAAAAATTTTTTATTTTAAACCAAAACGCAACAAGCTGGTTTTTCACTATACGTGGGTGCTCTTGGAACGTAATGTACGTATGTATATATTTAGGCTACAGTATCCATGAATGTAGGCTTGATTGTTAACCTGTTTAAAACAATTGAAGCCAACTTGGCCTATCAATCAGACATATAACCCTAAAAACCTTTATTCATCTATAAAGACAATAAAAACCCACCTGATTTATCTTGATTTCTTTACACTGGTGGTAATAAGAACCAGAGATTGCGATGGCTGCAGCACAAAATAGAGCCGTTTCATTTACTATAGAAAATAACCAGTGAACTCACATTTTTTTCTGTTCACTTTACCGGGAGTGTCCTAAAAGTAAATCTCTTTAGGGACTATTCTGCCTGGTATACTTTTTCAATAAGAGGTTTAAAAACATCACAGGCCAAATCTCAAAAGTATCATTAACTGATGTTTGCAGTGTATTCATAGCCATTTCATGTAATGACTTTCTGTGAGTGTTTAGAGGCAATTAACTCTTCGGATACCTGTACGGCTTTACCACCACTGTGAACTGTTCAGTTCATTTCACTGGATCATTTGTTTGTGTTTTAATGGTTAAATTAAGCAGGCATTAAAAAAAGGGATCTTTTTTGAGCAGCCCCACCTTTCACATTCATGTGCAATGTTAATGCACACTAGGGCTGAGCGTTTAATCAAAATTGCGATGTCAATATGCGCGATTTCTAAATCGCCTTACAGCACAATTTTTTGCGCTCCCGACATTTCCCGCGGTATGCTATTTGAACCAATCACAACGCAGCATGCCTAAACAGAGCGCAAGAACAGGAGACTGGGCTTAACGACAAATAGGCTTCAGAAACGGGGATGATGAGTTCAGCACTGTCAGTCTGTCGTGGCGGTGAAACAGGGTAACACAACAAACAAACAAACGGAGAAAAGTAC
>JBBPCW010000133.1:11058232-11072752 GCA_037974425.1 Phenacogrammus interruptus
AGAGAGAGAGAGAGAGAGAGAGAGAAACACACACAAGAGCAATAAAAAAGAGAGAAGCACTATCTAATACAAAAATATTTGTAACATTTGTCTTATAGTTTTAGATGTAATAATGATAACAATAACTAACTAATAACTAACAATAACAATATAATAGCAATAATAACAATATGATAATAACAATATAATAACAACATAATAATAATAATAGTAAGAAGTTTGTTATTAATATTTTACAAATATAATTATGATATATTATAAAACTAAAAGTAAAAAACAACCAAAATAAGAAACTTCACATACAATAAATATGTTTTAAATATTTTTTTTCCAGATATAGTCATTTTCAAATCTACATGAACACAAATGTGATTAAAGAAGAATAGCAACAGGATAAAATTAAATGTTAGATTCTGCTCACTGGTGAGTTGTGCTATTTTTAGAACAGGTCCGCGGGCTACTCATGTGGTCCTTGGGAGCACCCTGGTGCTCGCGGCCACCACGTTGGTGACCCCTGGTCTAGACACACACACGGACCGTTCGGCCTCCACCACTCCCAGACTGCTCCCTCACTCTGACCCTGGTCGAATATGAACACCCTCTTGGAGGACCTCTGTAGCAGGCTCCTTTCCCTCTCTCTCCGACTTTCTCTTTCTCGTTATTCCCTCTGTTTCCCTCCCTCCCTCTCTCTGGTCCCGCTCAGATATGAACACCCTCTCGGCCGGAGGATTCCCACAACACTGAGGCTTTTCTGCCTTCCTCCCTCTCGCTCTCCATCTCTCTTTCCCCTTTCTCTTTCTCCCCCCTCCCTCTTTCTTTCTATGCCTCTTTATTTCTCTCTGTTCTCTCTCCCTCTCTCCTCTCTCCGTGTCTCTGTCTCTCTGGTCCCGCTCAGACATGAACAGCCTCTCGGGCGGAGGATCTCCACAGCACTGAGGCTCTTCTGCCTTCCTGCCCCCCCCTCTCCCACCGTTCCCTCTATCTCTCTCCCTCTCTCTGTCTGTGTTTCTCTCCCTCTCTCTCTCTCTCTCTCTCTCTCTCTCTCTCTCTCTGTCTCTCTCCCTCCTCTGCTGTGGTGAATGCTGATCTAACATGGCGACCGTGCCCGTGTATTGCATCTGCAGGTTACCGTACGACGTAACCCAGTTCATGATCGAGTGCGACGCTTGTAAAGACTGGTTTCACGGCAGGTAAAGACCTCTGGCCTTTTTTATTCCATCCCCGCCACTTTAATGTCATCCTCCCCCTTGTCTGTGTGTGTTTTCGCCCTCCCTTGTTTGTGTTTTTGTGTGTGTGTTATTTTTCTTCCTCCGAGGCCTTCTTCCCATAAACAGCTCGTGTTTTTGTTTACATCTTTACTCTCATTCTGCGCTCGCTGCACCAGATACCCCCTTTAAACCCTATTTTGGAGCTTTTTTACCCCCTGCCCTCCGTTGAGCCTGTGTGTATGTGTGTGTGTGTGTGTGTGAGTGTGTGTGTGCTAAAGGCTGTGCTAACGGCTGTGGGTGGCTCTGCAACAATGTTGCAGAAAAAGAAAACAAACCTCTTTAATGCACATTTCTGCCAGACCGGGACCTTCTTGAGCTCCTGCGGTGCCTTAGAAAGCACCTGGCACCACTTCAGAACTATTTTGGACCCTTTTTGAGATCCGTTTGGACCCTAAAAGACAGCTCCGAGGAATAATAGCCTGCCTGTGCCAGACAGGGCAGATTTTTTTTCTTCAACAACACAGCCATACATATGCTCCTATGCCTCCTTTATCGTCCATGACTGATAAGATTGATCAGATCTAGACTCTATAAGCTCATTAATCAGTGCTTCTGTGTCCCCGGTCTCCTCTTCCACACACTGACAGCAAGACCAGACCTCGGTTTGCAATGAGCCGAGTCCTTTTCTAGCTTGCTGTTTTTCTTTATCCAATTTCTCCAAGTGCATGTTTTCTGCACAGTGAACAAAAGGGCTTGCACACTGGTGTAAAAAAAGCTTTACACGTGAAAAGCAGAAGTGTTAATAGAGAGCTTGCAGTAGTCTTGCAGTTCATTGACTGAGACGTTTTACGCGCCTACCGTTTTAACCCTTTCGGGGCTGTGCTGCTAAACAGCAGCTTTTACTCTGTAGGCTTCAAAACTTTAGACTCCTGCTCGTTTCTTCTAAAATTAAGATTATTAATAGATATGTTGCCCTCTTTTTTAACAGACTATTCTTCTGAGAGGGGACGTTGCTGTCTGAGTGTAAAGTGTCCATTTGTCATATGTGAACACAAAACAGCTCAGCATGTAGTCGAAATTGTTCCCTGCATTTAACCAATACACAAGTACCTTGCTCAGGTATACCTCAGTGGTAACACTGACTGTCCTGGAGTTCGAACTCCTGACCTTCCGATTTCAGGGGCAACTCCCTAACTACTAGGTATGAAGTGTAACAAGTCAATTTGTCATGTGCAAAAAAAAAAACAGCACAGCACTCAGTGTGAAACTGTTCTCTGCATTTAACCCATTCACCAAGCGAAGCAGGGGGCAGCCAGGAACACAATGGGGCAGTGTGTGGAGACGGTACCTTGCTCAAGGATATCTCAGTGGTGGGATTCGTACCCACAACCTTCCGATCACAAGGGCCCTAACCCATTCACCAAATGAAGCAGCAGTCAGCCAGTAACACAGAGCAGTGTGTAGGGATGGTACATTGCTCAGGCATACCTCATTGGTGCCTGTAGCAATCATGGGATTCAAACCCACAACCTTCCAATTACAGGGACAACTCCCTAACTACCGGGCCACCACTGATTGCATTCACAAGAGCAATAGTGAGGTCAGGTATTGATGTTGGATGGTTAGCCCTGGATCACAAACATCACTCTAACTTGTACTGTACTTGATGGAGCCCCAGATAACAATGTTTCACTCCTCCACAGCCCAGTGCTGGTGTTTGGGGCTTCATACCTCTCTGACCAGTGCTTTGGAAATTGAGACTGTAGATTCATGTGCGGCTGCCCCAAAGCATCTTTTAATCTACCGGTATCTGTGAATGAAGAATGAACTTTTCTTGCTCCACTTCTTTCTATGCCTGGGTGTCACAACCTAGAAATATCACAGTATTTCTATGCTATATCACTCCAATATATTTTTAAGTCTCTTCTAAAGGAATTCATAAATGCTGGATGTAACCCTACAGTCACACCAGGGTGATGATTCCAGTGCTTCAGAATATTTATATTCATTATATTCATCTGTTGAAACAGTTTTATAATTGTTTTGCAAAATTGGGAAGATCCAACTTTCCAGATACAAAAACACACCTCACCTATATACTTCACACACACTCTCCCAGGAGGGGGGTCTGAATGGGCGGGTGGGCGAGTGCGCTTGATATATGTACGTGAGTTTTTTCCTGTTCGTGTGTGAGAGAGAGCTGGAGAAGCCAAGACGAGTCTCATGCCATCATAAACAAATGATGATAGAATTTGTATTCAAGACTTGTGATATTCATTATCTACAAGCCTGGATACAGAGAGAATATGATATATGTCATTGTGCCCTACCTCTGTCTGACTCTTGGCAGTGATCTCCAGAGCATCCCATTCAGTTGCTTTTCTGTAGATGAACTATGTGTACAGAGCTGAGCAGCTGTGTCAGAAGTGGAACTATAAAGTGCAGCATAATGTAATCGTAATAAGTTAATAACAAGGGGTGTCTGACTACTTTTAAGAATAGGTGTATGTTTTGACAGTTTTGTGATGGCAGAAGTGCCCCAAACGTGTTGTATGTGGTCTCATTGTTTTTCCAGATAGCTGCTTCTCAGAGAGGTTTGTAAATGCTTAATGCTGTACTGAAGGTTTTTCGCCCACGGGTTGGTTCCGATGGTACTTATCGCAGCTGCGTGCACACAGGAGACCAGTGACCGTGGTGTTATTTCTGGACTTGAAGTGGCCTGTGGGGATGAACGTGTGATAACATGCACAGCTCGTGTGTAGATGACGTGTTATTATTACACCTGAATGTGCCTGGTGTTATTCAGTTTTGAGGCTCTGGCTGGTCGCTGGATGAGTAAGAGGCCTGGTCATTGCTGTTCTCTGCTGTACACAGGTTCTGTGCAGCTCGTATTGCTGGTGTTAAATTATTTGCATCTTGATTTATTTGCTGGGATTGAAAATGAACCACAGAGTTAAAGGTTTTTTAATAATTAGTCATATTACTATAAGAAACCAGAGCTGGGGAGTAATCTAAATCGTCAGTGGAGTTGATTTTTCTTTTGTAAAGATTGGAATTTCTGTTTAGAGAGATTATATTTAAACATATTCAGAACTGTAGATTCAGAATGACACTCCGGGTCTTTTTCAGTCTAGTGTACTAGATGGTATCTCTTTCATTTCTAAACGAGCAGTAGACACACACACTCTTATATATGAATATAAGAGCAGTAATCGGGTTTCAGTCCGAAGGTCGTCCTGCTGCAGGGTAAAACAGGTTCAGCCTCAGCACCCCGCATGGCCCTGTTTGTTGTTGTTGTTGTTGCTTGTGTGTGTGAGTGTGTGAGTGTGTGGGTGTGTGTGTGTGCTCCTCTCCGCTAAGGTGGTAATGAATGACATCATCGCGCGCTCTCTCTCTCTCTCTTTCTCACTGTCTGCAGGGCACAGAGCCAGTCTGGGGCAGCATCACAGACTGTCTGAGATTTATCGCAATATTAACAGTAAATACTCCTCAGCACAGCAGATTTGAATATACTGTGTGCAACTGTTGTAGTTCATGTTGAACTTGTCCTTAGGAAGAGCCCTTAACACCTAAAATACATGCCAGTTCCTCACTCTTACGTTTGCTTCGTAGTAGTTACTGTGTAATAAGTCAGTGCTATTTAAAATTATGACTTGGAATGTTTGTGCAATCTGTGCAGGGCACTGCATTTTTGAGCATCCCTTAAAAAATAGAAAATGAAAACCAGGGTTTTTTACGAGTCCACATGATGTTTGTACATGTTTCATGCATATGTTTTATGTTACAAACAGCATGTATTTGTGTACAACTAAACTTGATCTATCCTGAACAGCTCAGCAGAGAGTCGAACAAACTAACAGATTGATCCGTATACAGAGTTTGGCTTTACCAAAGGATCCACTGTAAAACTATAGCATACACAGTAAAGATAGTGCCTGTTACAATAGGTCTGTTACAAGCTTCCGGTGCGTCAGATGTCTATGTTTAAGCAGAGCCCTTTATGAGAAGTCAGTCTAACTGCTAGCTTGGCACCAACAAAGCATTAACAATCTCATAGGAGCATAAATTTGTGTTATTGTAGTGATGCTACTCAGGGTATGCCAGAATGTCTGTATAATGAGCGAAGTTTACACAATAACACAGACTTTCTCAAAGGTACATTACAGATTTCTCAAAAAGCATTTAAGAAATAAATGTTACATGGAGATTAAATAGTCCTATTGGTCTCTAAAACCTAATGGACATTTTATATATTTTTTGTTACTTATATACAAAGTATTTCAAAGTAGGGCGGTAGGATAATATTGGTCATTGATATATTAATTGCCAATAAATGGAAAAATTAATTATTATCCTTATGATCGAAATTTGGGCTGATATTACAAATTAAATATCGAGATATTTTTAATGCCTTATATCATCATTAGAGAATGATGAGCTTGAGCATTGTTGTATTTATTAACATACAGTTACTAATGTAACATAACATAACATAACATAACATAACATAACATAACATACTAACGTAACAGTTAATAACATAACATACAGGGGCAGCTGGTGGCAGAGTGGTTAAGGCCCTGTGATCAGAAAGTCCAGGTTCGATTCTCAAAACTACTAGGCACCTCTGAGGTACCCTGAGCAAGGTACCATCCCCACACACTGCTCCCCGGGCACCGTGTTCGTAGCTGCCCCCTGCTTCACTTGGTGAATGGGTTAAATGCAGAGGAAGTATTTTGTGCTGTTCACACTGTGTGCTGTGGTGTGTTCATGTATGACCATATTGTCACTTTCACTGTTATTAATAGTTTGTGCTAGAAGGTCTGTGGTAAATAGAATAAAACAACGCCATTAAAATGTGCAAAACTAAACAATAAATAATTAATTACAGTATTTTACATTATTGATTGATGATAATTGTCCTGCAGTAGAGTTGCAATGTGTCCAGGGTGTTTCTCTGACTTTCACTTTAGGAGCACTGGGACAGGCTCCAGCACTCCTCGTAATCCTGGTTGGGATAGCCTGTTCTGGTGATAGATGGAATGGTGGATGTCTGGGTTTATGAAATTGGTATCAGTCTTAATTATATGTTATGGAACTGGGCTCAGGACATTATTTTTGAATTTTTAAATGTTGTACACAATAAATTATTGTTCAATTAAGACCAGTTTTAGGGATTGGGCTAAAAAAATTGGTTAAGGATAAAATAACTCCATTGCTCATACTAACAGCATATAGTATATTGCATTATATTATATTATACTATTTCTTTGTAGTAAGTGTGAGTATGGTCAGCACATCAAGTAGTTTAAACACACTTTGGTTAAATTTTAATTTGTGTTGCTTTTATTGAGCTTTCTGAAGGAAAGGAGTCTATAAATAATGCAAATATGTAAACAGTAAAAACTCTGGTGTCTGAACTATAACGAGAATTGAAATATATGTCATTTCCATCATTCACTACTAACCTACATTTAAAAGGAATGTGTGGCTTCTCATGTTCCCTTTTACACACATCTGCAGTTTGCCTCCTATTGTGATGCAGGTTTCCTCCTATTGTGAATAAATGTGATCTAATGAATCTATTCATATTCATAATTATAGTTATATAATAACATAATTACATTTTTAAAACATATTTTATATAAATAAAATAAAATTATAACTCTAAAAAAACTAATTCTGTAACTAAAATGATATAGTAGAATGACTGTTGGGAGTAGTCATGTGACCATTGTGCTTCTTAACTGTTTATACACTGGCAGATTTGTAGAACACACCTTTTTGTCACTTTTCAGGCACTTTTTAGAGGCTTATTGGCTGCTGTTAACAAAGCATTGTAACTTAAACCATGGTAAAGCTTTATTTTGTTTTTAATTATGAGTGCCAGACTACTAATATGAAATCACAAAAGAATAGAAATCATCAAGCAGCTGTGAAACCAAGAGTGAAGGAAAAATTGGCACATCAGTCAAGCTAGAGGTTCCAGACAGCTACATTTTCACTACCGTTTTTGAACATTTCTTTGAAAAACTGAAGAAAGAGAGATTAAGAGATGACCAGTGTTTATGAAAAGGGAAGCAGCAAAATACAGTTTGGTTTGTCTGTGTAACTGAGGGGGTAAGAATAAATTGGAAAACACAGAGATAAATGGCTAACCAATAATTTATCTAATTGATTAGTTTACTGATATTGGCTGTGAAATGTACCTTAAATTGAAAGAACTTGCCAAGCCATTGATACTGAATGAGATTTATGAATCAGAGTTATTTTACTTTGGAACTTAAAAAACACCAAAAATGCGAAAACATTTGTAGTGTGAGAAGCCCAGTCACATTTGGGCGAGTGTGGAGGTGTGAGGCAGGGGTGTGTGTGACATACAGATAGAAACTGTAAATAAAGTATTTCCACCTGGAATTGACTTACTTGTAATTGTAAATAGTTGTACTTTGTTCAGTATCTTAAAATTATTTTTGAACATAAATGATTATAATACTAATGAGTATGTGTAATGAACTGATTAAATTTCAGTGACTGGCCTTAGCAATGTATCATGGTGTGCTTTAGTCCTTTTTCTGTGTGTAATTTTAGCTCATTCTAATAAACGGACGGTGTGAACTGAGTCCTCCGAGAGTGGTTCGGTTGGTCAGGCTTGTTAAAGAAGAAAGACGTTTTGTTGGTCCGAACACTGACATGGAGGGAAAGTCGCTGTTTACTTTTCTGCAGCTTCAGAATTGACTTAAGGGTGATTCCAGGGGGGTATTCCAGAAAGCAGGTTATGCTACATAACCGGGTAAGTTCAAGGGTAAGTTAGTGCAGAACTTACCAGGTTATGTAGCATAACCTGCTTTCTGGAATACCCACCAGGTGTTTTGAGAGTCATGAGTTTATTGTCAAATGTGGTCATAGGTCCAGTATCCTTGTATTTTTTGTGACTATTGTATCCTATGTTTTATGGAAAAGCTTCAAGTCCCAGACTTTGCCACTGTCAGTCATAATTTTGTCTTTCACCTCTTCCTCATATAACCACAAGTCTATAGATAATCTGCTGCCCTTGTTAGGTTGAATCATAAACTCGCATCTAGCTTGGCTGCTCTGGCCTTTTTGAAAATGTTAATGAAAAATTAAAGGAAGTATTAACAGTTTTTTTTGTCATACACATTATCTGTAATGTCAAATAATATTTTCAGTCAAACTTACAATATGAAAACACAAATATAACAAGGTTAAAGTTAGAATACAGTGTTTTAAATTAAAATCATTTACTTTTGTTGAATTACGTGAATTGCTTGATTCATACAAACACCCACTGAAACATTCATCGAGAGCGGTGATTGGTCAAGATGCTAACAGCACACAGAAAAATATTGTGTTTGGTTAGAGAGCCTTTTTTTATTGTAGCCTCTTATTGTTATTGCAGTAGCTAATCTTGTGTTGTAACAGTTAATAGGTGATAAACTGTGTAGCCCTTTAACCTGGTGATTTCGGCAGAAGGGTCCTGCCACTCAGATGAATCATTTATGAGTTTTTCCCATCTGCAGCAGGCCTGTTGGATCAGGGTGAGGTTAGAGGAGATCAATGGTGAGAAAAGTGTGAAACCTCAGCCCCTCCTGGCAAAGGGCATATTTTTAAAATGTCTATAAAATTGATTTGTGATGTGGTTCAATTTTCATATTGATGCTTAATAGCAGCTGGTATTGTTTTCTAAACATTTATTACTAGGTATAAAATTGGCCGGTCAGTGTTGGTTTAATGGCATCGGTTTTAAAATAATATTAATACTTTTAAAGATCTCATATCATATTGATGTCTGTTTTAATTGATGTATTAGATGGACACTGTTTAGTCCATGCATGCAAATTTAGCTGCAAAAACAGGTGCTATTTTTGTGATGTCACAAACAATGCATTCAAAGATATCCTCCATCATCCAGCTAATCAGAACAGAGGTCATTTACATATATTGGTCTCATGGCTATTGTTCATTTCATGTGAGTTGAGTGAATGCATGAAACACTGTTTTAGTATTCTATTTTTACATTATTGTCTCCATATATTAAATGTTTAATATGAATTTAACACAACTGCTCTTACCTACCTCACATTTTGTAGCCTGTATCCTATATTGCAGCCAAGAAATACGTTCTGACCTGCTGTCAACATTTACTATTTAGTATTTATGTTTTGTATATTATATTTATTATTATTTTACCATGTTCTTAAGTGGCAATCAGTAATTCTTTAGTATATCTGTTACATGATCTGAATGGCCTGCAGCACCATGCTTTTTCTAAAGAAGCGTGTAAGGTTTTATTATTATGACAGTGTTAATGCTTGGTGCTGTTATATATAAATGCATTATCTTAAACAGTACGCTCGGTGGTTTGCGGCATGCAAGCAGCCTCTGACTGCGCGCAAAATTAGATTATACATGTACAGATCCCATTAGTGGGAAACCCAATTAACAGCCTGCTTGCTTTTATTGGATGTGCAGCAGCAGGGGAAGAACGGTTGTGTATTTCCTCCTCAGATCAATATGGGAAAGGCCCTCCACAGGGAAGTGTGCAGATGCGAACGATCCGAACAGAGTAATGGACAGCACAATAGAGAGGGGGTCACCATAGTTTAGAACAAATAATGGATGCTTTGCTTGTAGCCACTGCTTAACAAACAACATGCCTAAATCATACAATATCCTCAAACTTTAGATATAGAATCTCACAAAGACTCACTTATGTGGTTTATAACAGTCATGTATAAAATCCACAATAGCATTTACAAACTAGGACTTTTTATGGTAAATGTTAATAATTTAGTGTCGTGTGATGTGCTTTTATAGCCAGTTTAGATGGTTTATCAAGTTCGTATTGTATTGCTCACTCGCCATGAGAGAGTCCCTAGTTTGATACCACTGGAGTTGAAATGACTGTTTTATAAAAGAGGGTGTACATCCTTGCATTGTAAAACTATGCCATACACTAACTATTGTCGATTTGTGAGTGCCATGCATATTGCACCTGTAATGATAAAAAAAAAGCTGGACTGAGTAGAACAAGATGTGCTCTGGGAGCCAAATGCGCTACATCTAGTTGTCAAAATTAGATCCAAACACGTCCAAATGGCACAACTGCCTTAAGATTCCGTCTTGTCATTGATCGAGAGTACGATCACTGGTGTTGCCACAGTTGTCCCTGCCCAGAGGTACAAGAGATCTGGATGGGTGCAATGGCCTGTCCTCTCGTCCCACCCGTTTGCATGGTTTTAGCCCTTGCATCTGTTTGCAGACATAACAGAATTAGCCAGTGTGCTCCTTCTAGCACATTGATCTTTCTAATGATGTTGTGTTAGCAGCTGGTCATCTGATTGGGGTCCTAGCTAATGGGTCGAATTGGCCATGAATGCCCAATTCTAAAAAAGAAAACTAAACAAATTGTTCTGTTCAGTTCAGCTTTATCATTATCATAAAGATATACGATATCAACATTGTTAGGGCAGTTACAGTGTACGTAAGTACCTTCCAATGTAATGCAGTACACCCTCTGTTATATATGAAGTCATCATAAACAAGTCACTGACATAAGGCCTGCACCACCCATTGACTGAAAGGAGTGCAGGCAGGATATTAGTAATGCTGCATGCGGTAGTAATATTGTGCTGGAGAGGAGCCATGGGTGAGTCCAGTGTAATATCCGCTTCCCCTTTTCAGCAGCTCCCCCGCCTGGCAGGAATGTGCAATAGGTGGAAAAATTGCAGGGCAGGGGACACCGAGGCCTCTGTTAACACTTTCGCTTTCTATAAAAAGAAAACACTGCTGCTGAAATGGCTTGTTTTTTAGCTCCTTAAACTCATAATTGTCTGAAACTATTATAAATACATATGTTACACATATGCACCAAACAGTCATAACGTTAGAACTACCTGCCTAATATTGAGTACCCCCATCCCACCCCCCTGCTGTCAAAGCTGTGTGATGGGGCCTCCATGGATCAGACTAGCTTGTCCAGCAAATCCTGTAGTTGCTTGTATAGATTCCCATAGTGCATCTTGGTGCATCTCGTGAGTGACCAGCATATACCAACTTTCCACACCGTGTAAAAACAATATGATCTGTCAGACACTGGAAACCTTCAGGGTATAGTTCTGATGCTCACATGCCCATTATAAGTGGTTTTGGCAGTGGACAGATGCTCAGAACAGTCTCTGGCTAGGCAGCACCATACACTTTTCTATCATAGTCAGCATTTTTCAGCAACTTGTGCTACAGTAGCTTTTCTCTGGGATCGGTGGCAAGCCTTCACTTCCTATGAGCTTCAAGTCAAGTAGGCTTCAGCCATATACACACAGTGCACAGTAAAACAAAACAATGTGCCTCCAGGACTATGGTGCAACACAAGAACAGAACTAAGACCACAAGACCACAAGTGCAGACAGGACAAAAACACAAGAGCAACAAAACAACCGGACAAGCCAACATTTAGTACAATCGCCAATAACCACAGTCTCGATGACTACAGTGTTATGACAGATACTGTATTGTATCAGCAGGGAGGTGCGTGCAAAAATGAAAAACAGGGTAAACAGCAATAAATATGATGTGCAAATGTAGCAGCAGCAGGACAGAAAATGTGCAGTGCAATAAATAGTAATGTATTTACAGGGATAATTAAAGTCTTAGTTGTTTGAGGTGGGTGTTGGTAGTGATGTCCATGTGTGTTTGTGTGTGTGTGTGTGTGTGTGTGTGTGTGTGTGTGTGGAGGGGGGGAGTTACTGTAGTTCTGGTTACTTTGGGGTACTCATGACCCTGTCACTGGTTCATCTGTTGCTCTTTCTTGGATCACATGGGTATTAACCACTGCATACCGGGAACCCCTCACATGACCTGTTGTTTTGAAATTCTCTAACCCAGTCATCTAGACATTTGTTCAGATCCATTTTTCCTGTTTCCAACACATCAACATGTTGGCTAATATATCCCATTCCTTTACTGGTGCCATTCTAACAAGATAATCAATGTTGCTCACTTCCCCTGGTAGTGGTTTTACTTGATTTGGATATTTCTTTATAAGGTTTATTCTATCGATTTGACTTTGAAACTTGTTTTTGCGTCCAAAGTTTGACTGTGCTAAAGCAATAGTGACTTTAATAATGTTTATTTTTAATTAGTTTATTAGTGTCTCCTGTATTATATGTGAGCTCAATGGTCATTTTTATCAAAAACATCTACCATATGGCTGCCTTTTGGAAGCTTACAAGAGCTGATTGTAGTCCCATCTGTTGCTGCACAGTTTATCAGCCCCTACTCCCCCCACCCAATTCATCATGCGGACCACCGCAGTTTCACCTGTGACTGCATATTGTTTGTGTGGTGCCCAGCAGTGACACTGACATGGTAACTGAGTGTATACACAACTTTCTAAAGTGAATGTTTTTTGTTGTGTTGCAGCTGCGTTGATGTGGATGAGGATGATGCACCTGACATTGACATCTATCACTGTCCCAACTGCGAGAAAACACACGGCAAATCCACCCGTGAGTACCTGCATAATTAAAACCCACTGGTTTAATAAGGGCATGAATAATTCATGATATATCTTGAAGTGTTCTTTGATTCTAGAGCTTACAATGTATGAATGATTTAGAGCAAAAGTCTCAAAGTACTGGCCTATGGGAATTTGGGGGTAGACAGCTGTATATGGCCTCTCACATCTTTAGGATTTGTCTTAAAATCTGACAAATTATAAGCTATATAAAATCAGATTAGGCTGATGCTGTTGAAAGCAATAAGATAGCACTGCCTAGAGAAACCAAATTGAGAAGACATGGTTGTAATTTAACTCTAACTAACTTAGACCAGTAGCTAAATAGATTTACTTTTGAGGATTTATTCATAGCAGCAGAAAGAGCCTGTCATAATAAAATATTATAAAACTATTCCACAAAGAACATAATACACAATAACCATTCGTCACTAGTAAATTATATTTGTTTTGTTACTTTACATATTTAGACTAAATATTTATAAAACCCTTTATTTATACAAGTACTAGTACTAGTAGTAATCAAATACAAATATAATTCACCGAAGAATCAGTACAAACATTATCACTAGACATCCCCATTATTATTAGTAGTAGTGGTTGGTATTTATAGTTTGTGACGAAAAAATAGTTTAGAATAAACACCAAGATCCAGTAAAGTAAGTGTGTAACAGTAAATAAAAAGATAATGAAGATAACGATGAAGATATACACGTATACATATTAAATATCTGCAACTCACTGAGAAATTATATGACTAATGGAGTTATAATCATGAATAATGGAGAGGAGAAGAGCAAATGTCAGAAATAGCCCCATTTTGGCATTGACCTTAATTGGTTAATGTGCTCTTTTTATATTGACGTGTGTTCATGTTTTTCTCTGTGGAAAGTCTAGCTGATTTTAAATTCAGAGAACACATCAATGGAACAGCATAGCCATACTCACTGACTTTAACTGAGCCACTTTTCTCTGCCTGGTCATGTCATGCAGTGAAAAAGAAAAAGAACTGGAATAAACATGACACGGGACAAAGTGGGGACGTCAAACCGGTTCAGAACGGAAGCCAGGTTTTCATAAAGGAGCTCCGGAGCCGCACATTCCCCAGGTACATCTGCGTTCACGTTTCTTTGAAGAGCCATATCAGTGGAAAATCAGTTTCTCTTCTATTTTGAAGTAGAAGTTTGATGTTGGATGTGTGCCCTATTAAAGATGCCAAACATACTGCTCTCTTCCCAGTCAGCATGGTCCATATATGGAAACTAAGATGCAAAAGCAACCATTTAATGTACAGTAATCACCCAGTTTTGCGCAGATTAAGAGTTACGGATTCAGTCACACGCAGAAATTTTTTTACACAGAAATTGTCACAGTAACGCGGAAACTGCAAATATTCTCCACAATAAATATATTTTTTCTGGATGTTTTCACACAAGGGGACCCATTCACCTCACCACATGTCCCAATACTTTTGTCCCGCAACATTGTGAGTTGCATAACTCGATGGGGAAAGCACTTTAAACTCCACAGTTCGGTAGATCTCCAGGAGACTTTACCAGCGAGCCCTCATTTGTATTTTTAGCCTGAATAGATCAGGTTTTTTTCTCCGAAAACCATTCACCTCGCCGCGGTGTCCCAATACTTCTCTCCAGGGAATTTAAATTAAAAGGCGATTACAGGTTTACCTTTACATTTTCTTTAAGGCCTCGTTCACACGGACGTTTGAAATGAACGCGCTCTGAACGCCATAGGCGTTTTTGTGGCGTTTGATAGCGA
>JBBPCW010000133.1:11097434-11113417 GCA_037974425.1 Phenacogrammus interruptus
AATAAATAAACCCCCCCAAAAAAAGATCGGTTTGAAATCGGCAATACGTGTGAGTGATCGGCCGATCACCGATCAGGTCGGTCAGGCCAAAAATCGTCCGTTTCCGATCACTGGCTGATCAATTGGTGCATCCCTAGTAATAAAAAACTGTGTTAATACGTGATAAAATAATTGTTGGTATTTATTAAATAGCACCGTAACTGGCCCAGCCCTAATTATAATCAGTTTCAATAAATACAAACCAAATGAGTTGAAGGGTTGCAAAGGAATCTACAAACTGTCTGGTTAGGTCTAAACATAAATGATATGCAAATTTCTTGTTTGTTCTGTTTCTCAGCGCGAGTTGGGCCCTCTGTTCCACGGCACGAAAGACCAGCACGTGAGGGAGCGCGAGTTGCATCCATAGAGACGGGGCTTGCTGCCGCCGCCGCAAAACTCTCCCACCAGGTTCCACACTTCCACACATTACACAGTTCTCTGGATTGCCAATCAGAGTTGGCTACAATGGCCAATTTATTTTGTTAAATTCTACCAGTGCTGTGATTTAATGGTGTACATAAGGAGATGTGCTTGTTTTTTTTACCCATTGCTTCTGCATTAATTAATTAATTAATTTATTTATTTACTCCTGCAGCTTTGACTGATAAGAAACTAATTGTGCATGGCTTCTTAGCCATGTTTGTTGTTAAGATATCATATATTTTTAATGTTGTGTAATGAGCACCAAGCAACACTCTTCCGTAGCTCGCTAGTTATGCTTTCAATGTCTAATGTCAATTTCCACAAGTTCTTTCTCTGGGGTTCTGTACGGGTAAAATCTGAATATTAAATTTTTAATAGTTTTTTAGCAATTATTATATCGATACAGCACTGTCATGTATTGATATTTAATATTATTATTATCGTTTATTTAATATAACCATTGATTTAATATTATTTTATCATTTTAAATATTCATTTGATTACTTTAATTTTTGTATAGCCGTCTAATCTGATAATGATGAGATCAAGAAGGTGGTGCAAGACCTCGTTTTTCACAGTGGAAATTGTAATTAAAGTTGAAGACTGAAATGAGATTAATTGAGTTCTATATTTAATAATTTATGTGAGAAATAAGTCGCGTATCGTTTACTATGGTTTTGTTACTGTTTGCAAATAATTTGTGAATTCATGCATTCTTCACTGTTCTACACCGTTTAGTCGAACTACTGTTTAGTCCTATTACAAATGTGCACTTGATATATTTGTAAAGACTATAAGAACCCTGTTAATAGGGCATGTTTTCTGTAAATATGCAAGATTCTTTGAATGCTTTGTCTGAAGTACATGCACGTTTTTGCATGTGTTAGAATTGTGTGGTCTATCATGTATACATGTGTGTGTTCGATTAACCCGCACTGTACAAACTTTAAATGTTTGCTGCTTGTTTCTTTTTTTGTTTTTAAATGTCTGATAAGAAACATCATGTGACGAATTTAGCAGTAAGAAATCAGACTCAGGATGCTGCCCATACTTTATGCAGGATCCAGAACTTGGTCGCATTTTATTTTTTTGGTCCTTATATGGAGTCAGCCAAACATAGCTCAGTACAAAGAAGTTACAAAGAACATTACAAAGAAGTCTTTGATTGGTTAGTTGAGGTTTAGGGTTGAAGGTTAAAGTTGTGTTAAGTAGTTAGTGTTAGGTAAGTATTAGTTTTAGGTTTTGGGTTTTAGGTTAAGTGTGAATATTACATTTAGGGCAAAGGGAAGGTGAAGTTAAGACAGAATGTAAGTTTCAGACAAGATGAGCATCTCTAAATGGTCTCTTATAAACCTTTTACCCAAAACAGTGCACATTATGGTTTTAAATCTGCTCAGTGAAGAGTTAACAGCCCTTACAGTTTATGTGAAACAAGTACTGATTGGCTAAATTGAGATATTTTATTCATTACAATTTTTTACTTTAATAAGTATAATGGAATGTTATTGTCACTTTTACTTTTAAATAGCTACTGTTTCTTTGCTTTCCTCTTTTTTTAAAATCTTTAAAAAAAAAAATCTTTTAAAACCCAAAGAACGTAGGTTCCGTTGTGAACACCCAAGTGAGGTTAGCAAAGGAGTTAGCTTATGGCTAAGCAATAAACCTAGTGAAACTTTAGCACTATAAAGTAGCTCCTACGACCAGTAAATCTACATTTGATCTTTGTGTCAATGTTACTCTCTGTCCTTGTTACAGGAAGAGCAGCAGAAGACAAAAAAGAAGAAGAAGAGCATCAAAAAGAAGCCCATGTCTGTGGAGGAGCCTCAAAAACACTCTCAGGACAGTTCACCAGAGCCCCACCTGGACTCAGAAAGCAACACGGCCGACCATGAGTACAGCACTGGACCGGGCAAGCCTGTGAGTGGTCAGCCCATGGCCCCGGGAGTCTTCCTCAACCAGAAACGGCCCTCCACATCATCTCCCAACAATAACTCAGCCCAGCCAGCCAAGGTGGAACGCGGGAACTCGGCAGATGCTAAAAGTGAGTTACAGAATTTCACTGTAATTCAGTAAAATAGATTTTAAAAAATATTTGAGCTGTCCAAATAATTAGAATGCCTGAGTATTCCTTTGTTTGTTGCTATATTTGGTGTAGTTTGTCAGTTTTAACTCTTAGGTTCTCAATAGAGTTGTATCAGTTAAAAATTGAACTATATAAAACAAACAAAATAAAACCACTAAAATAATGATTGCCTCTGTGAGAGTAAATAGAATGATATTAAAGAGTAGCATTGAAATATTTGTCTAGAAACCTCAATGAGTATTTAAAGCCTTAAAATGATGTTTAGACTAGGCCTAAACACTCATGCAGTTGAATGACAACCTTTAGATCAGTGTATTTTTTTTTTTACAAATGTTTTTACATTAGAGGTGCAGGTAAGCATTATTTTATTAGCCAATCAATTATTATTATTCATATTAATTTAGTTTAACCTTAAATTCCTCCTGTAGCTTACATTGATCTGTTAGAGTGACTAAATTATGTGAAAATTATAGATTAAGGCTGGAATCATGTATTGATTTATCAATAATCAGTAATGCCCATGAAATAGCAGTAGAATTAGTTTTTCTTATTTTCTCATTGCAAATATTGTAATTGAGTATTCTGTACTCCTGACCATGATCCAAAAATTGTACACACAGAAGCAAGCTTTGTTACACCGGCATATGTGTATGTGTGTGTGTGTGTGTGTGTGTGTGTGTGTGTGTGTGTGTGTGTGTGTGGAGGATTGAGAGGCTCTACTTCAGCTTGGTACTCCGAGCACTAAAAACACCAGACAAACCCGGATCTTTGCTGTCACTCCAACTTGGCGTGAAAAAGACCATAAGGTTTTTTTGCCCCCTCTGTCGCAAACAGCCCTTGGTTTAGATCAACTTAATGTTACTGTAAAATATCTGTGGTTGAAAATATTGATATTTATCTATAATTCTATCCCAATTTAGCAAATTGTGGAAAACTCTTTTTACAGAGCGGCACGATTTTAGAGTAAATGAAAGTAAAAGTCAATGATTTGTCAACAATATTATAAAATTATTTTTTATAATATTGACTTTATGTGAAGACTTTGTCAACATAATCATTGCAGTGTTATGTTGAAAGTCACGTTTGAGTCATGATTGAGCTTGTGTTTTATCTTCATTCAAGAGTTGCATATGACATTAATGTTATTGTGTTTGTCTCCTAGCCAAGCGGCTAAAGAAAGGCATGGCAACGGCCAAACAGAGACTTGGAAAAATCTTAAAGATCCATCGGAACGGGAAGCTTCTTCTGTAACGAACAGCCGAGGGGGGGCCCACGTTTTCTCCTGATGACGATCTTACGGACCCCGCGTGGACTAACGAAACCATTCCCTCCCTCTCCCCGCTAAAAAAAACACTGGGGGCATGAAAAGCAAGAACTGAATTTAGGAAGGGGGTGGCGAGAAGGATCGCGCAACTTTTCGATTTCTAAGAAGAACATAGCTCAAATAGGTTTTTGCCTCTACTTATACTTTATAACTTTCAGATATTAAAAAAATGTACAGAATACCTGCTATTAATATTTTGTAAGAAGAATTTGTCTCGTTTTACTACAGCTGTCAGTTTATCAGGGGTTGCTAAGATATTATGAAATAAATAGCAGTCATTCCAAGATAAAGAAAGTATCCCTTGCATGTGTCCAGTTGCATGCATGCATTGGTTAGAAGGGGTTTAGGATGTGGGGGGGATTGAAATCCAGGAATGAATTCCTGCTCTTTGGATGTGGCTTATCATTGTCTTTTGATGTTGAATAAGTATTAATGGAGACTTTTTTTTCAGTTTTTCAAGAATTTTCACAGCGACTGCCCTGCTCCAGTCTAACACCCCACATTTGCTATTGACTCTCCTTGTGATAAAAGAGTCTTTTTGTAAGCATTACCTTCATGGAACGAATTACTCTTTTCGTTTGCTAAGCACTATCACTGATATTTATTGACCTAATATAATTGTACATGTCATAGGTAGTTTGAGGAAAGCCAAAAGGCACTTAAAGGCATCAACAAAGCACAAAACCTGAGTGATATTGTGAGTAGTTTTAAATGTTTTTATAACTGCTACTGTGAACCATAAACCGTAGCGCTTCATTTGACATTCTCTTTGTTTTTGGGTTTGTTGTTTTTAATCAATAGGACTCGTTTGTTTGTTTTTATGGAATCAAATTCCGTACCACTCCATGACAAATCATTACATGCATATCATGAACGAAAGCCAACATTTCAGGTCAATGACTTGAAATATACATGAAATCTATCTATTTTTTCCTGATATTACCATTTAAGATGTATTTCCTCTCGATCTAACGACACACATATACTTAATATATGTTACTAAACTGTTAGCAATACTCCTGAAGTATTTTTAAATCCAGATACCTGTATCAAGGCAGTTTTACTTCATCATGTTTGGGATGTTGTTGGATTTCCCGTAGCGACGTCCATGTTAGGAACCAGACGTAACGCTGGGTTTTTTTGTTTGTATTTAACATTCACGTTACTGTATTGTTTGTAAATGTCGCCTCTTGTCACACTTATTTTGTTTGTTTATGTCGTGAACAGTTCTCCGAAATAAATAAAATTAAATTTAAAAAAAACACTAACTCGGTGGGACCTTATAGCTCTGATAAGCCTCATCCACGTCGACGTGTATCACTACATAGGGATACTTTCTCTCCTCTGTTTGTCTCACAGGCAGCACCCGTTACCCTAGACTGAAATATGCATTTGTATTGCTTCACAGTACAGTATGTAGAATGTAGCCTGTATATAGCTTTTTAAATGACTACGTTTTGTATCCTTTTTCCTTAATACTTCATTATACATTTTTACTAGTTTTTTGCAAATTATAAACAAAAAGTATATATAAAGATATAGAAATAGTCATTTCTTTCTATTTTTGTTTGTTTTCTTGTTTTGTTTTGGGTTTTTTATATTAGAAACACAATAGCAATGCTTTTTTTTTTCTCGGTGTTGCCTGGAGAACAAAAGAATCATCACAGCATAAAAATATCATATGGCCTTACATACACGAAGCTACATGTATTGTATCAGTTCAGTTAGAGCAAGGGAGAAAAAACTTTGAGGAATAAACAACAACAAAAAAAGATCATAATAATAATGTCAAGACAAATAAGTTCAAGTTTCTAAGACCAGCCTCTCGTTCAACTTCAGATACCCCTACTGGGAGTCAAGAGTTATTTTAATAGCACCTTGTGAAGTGTTTTCTGTGTCAGTGATGTAATTTATTAATGTTTGTAGCTTTTTATACTTGTATAATTCTTAAGAGGTTTTGTTTTAAATATTTTATCAGTGTGAGAGCCCCCCTTTAGAGCCCTTGTGTCATTAACACGCCTCATTGACTTTTCGGCAATAGTTCCATTTTTGTCTAAGTATTTTTTTTTCTTCTTTTGTTTTTCATTTTGTTAACTGCAACAGGTCATCCATTCAAAATGTTACATTATTATTATTATTATTATTATTATTATTATTATTATTATTATTATTATTATTATTATTATGATTATTATTATGCAGCTATTTGAAAGAACCATACAGTCATGCCATGGATTTTTATTTTGATTATAGATCATGTACATTCTTTACACCGTTTTGGCTGATCAATTGCAGTGTTTTAGTTATCAGTGTAAATCTTGTATCCACCTTTCTGATTTGAAACACATTCAGATCGATCTTTGTCAATGGAACTATTTCAGGTTTTTATTTGTACAAAATGTGTGTTGCTTTGTTGTGGTTTATTTTTATATGTTCAACCAATTAAATGCATCCACTGTACCAGGGCAGTGAATGTTACCTTTGGGTCGTGGCCTTGTACGTTCTCTCGTTTCTCTTGTTCTCTCTCTCTTCTTAAGTCTTAAATCTATTTTTTAAGCAGTTAACTGTTAAACATCTTAAACAGTTAACAGTTTATATCCACTTGCTCTCTTTAACAAAAGTTTGGAAACTATTTTTTCTTTCTTCTGGACGTTTCCTCTGAATGAAGCTTCAGTCTTTGGGGGTATTCAGTCTCATTTCAGCTTCATGAAATCAGGCGTCATGAGGATTTGCCCAAATGTTAATTTGATTGTCTTAACATAACATAGAAAACCAGGATGTTCATGCTTTTTAAAAATAAGGCAATTAGATGTTTTATATAAACATATTTAAAGCTTAAAAACACTGTTCACTCTCCAGTCCATGAAAACAAGGCTGTTAAACAGCCTGCTTTAAGTTCATTGTCTTTGTGATGTCACAAAAACCACATTAAGCTTATTCAGTCTACAGTGGTTCAGCTCTGGCCGTTCATGCTGAAGTAAGAAATTTTTCAGTCTGGATTGCTCCAAGACACAACACAGGTCAACCAATCAGAGCAGAGCTCATTTACATATATCAGTCTTAAAAGCACAGTAGCATCAAAGAATTTTAATTCCGTTATAAATGATTTTGCTCTAAATCATAAGTTCTCGATAAAGTAGTCCTTGCCGGTTGTGGGAAAAATCCAAAGACCATCTCTGGGTGCCAGGACCAATTTGAGAAGCACACCTCTGAATAAATATACTCAATCTCTAATATATTAAAGGAGTGCCTACTTATTATTCACATGCAGTGTTTTGTAAAGTTCAGTGAATGTCTTTGGGATAAATGCTGTTTTTAAACCTGTAAGTGTTTAAAAGGACCTGAAGCACCATTCTGGTGGCAGCAGACAGACGTGCTGATGACAGACAAGTTGCATCCTTCAAAACCCTACTGGGACTGTGGAGGTAGCGTGATCTGAATTATTTTTAATATATATATATATATATATATATATATGTTAGGCTGCTCTTGGCCTGACGGTTAGGGAGATGCTCCTGGGATGGGAAGATTGTGGGTTTGAATTCCAGGACTTCCTGTGGCATCACTGAGGTACCCTTGAGCAAGATACTGTCCCCACACACTGCTCTCGCTGGCTGCCCTCACCCAGTGTGCTGTGGTGTGTCCATGTGTGACTCTTCACCTTGGAGGAAGTTGCTTGAGTCCTCTGCATTTAACCCATTCACTTGAGTGAAACAGTGGGCTTCAGCGGTGCCACTGGCAGTCCAGGGATTTGAATACACAACCTTCTGATCACATGGGCAACTCTCTAAGTTCCAGGCCACAGAGTCCATTTGTTTTTGTTGCTGTCTTTGCGACTCTCTAAAGAACACTCCTGTCTTGGTATACTGTGCTGTAATACAGTACAATACACTCTCAGGACATAAGCAGCTCCACGGACACGTTTAGTTTTTCTAAATGTCCTTTAAAGGTAGAACTGACCAACCTGCTATAGATAATAGTGTTGAATGCAGTACATAGAGTGCATCCACTCAAATGTCCCAGTGTGCCACTGGTCTATAATCACTCAGACGGCTGCTGTTGCTCTTTTGGGTACTGGTAATATGGGTGGGTAGGATACTCACCTCCGAACCAAGAGGTCATGGGTTCTATTCCTACCTTCAGCATACCACCACTGGGTCCATGAGCAAGACCCTTAACCCGATGCCATAAATATAAATGTAAATAATAATATTTCAAACAGGCAGGTACAGCATCTTGGGACTAGCTGAAGATGTCAGAAAACATCTTCACAAGACAGACACAGTATCTGAGCGCTCTTCCAAGAATCTAAGACCCAACAGACTTGTTAACATTCACAGTGCTGAGACTTTTTCCTTACCTTTTGTGTCTGTATGTTTCATACATGAAGGTCAGTGGTGGAGGTGTACTTACACTGTACAACCCCTTTGTTTTAATCGGCACACAGTCCTACAGTTGTAGAGATCTTCACTAAGGCCAGTTCTGCTGGTGGGTTTCTATTTGTAACAATGATAAATTATCGGATTGCCTCAGGCTTCACTACTGAGGGGGCTCACAGGTATGATTTAAAGTAAATCAATTATAATTACAGACGATATTAAATATTCACAAAATCATTCTGGAAATTTTGAATGTAGCTAAATTATTATAAATTATATAATAAATTCTGACCTTTGTGGTCTCGGAACAGCTGCGTAATGAGGAAACCCCACTCTGCAGACACAGTACTCACGAGAACCAGCAAGAAATTATTACAATCGGTAGCGCTGAAGAGAAAAAAGAAAGAAGTTCATAGTTAACTCGCTGTTTTTTTTTTTAAAAAAAAAAATTCAGCTTCAAGCTCCAATCACCAGAAAGAAACTGACCAGTGGGATGAGGAGCAAGGAAATGAGGGTGATCGGGAGGTAAGATAGAGACTTGACCGATGTAAAGCCTGCTCCACAATAGCGATTAAGCTGTACACAACGGTCTTCTATTGTTAGTTATCTTCAGAGAGACACTCTTTCTCTGGGTTGATCAGAGGAGGATGGATTCTCCTTTTGAGTCCTGAGGTTTCTTCCACCCGTTTAAGGAGTTTTTCTTCACCTCTGCTGCCTTTGTTTGCTCACTAGGGGCTCAGACCTGGATTCTGTGCAGTTACTTAGTGGTTGGTTGTACAAACACTATGTAAATAAATGGTATTGAATTAAATTGAATGGTGTAGAAGATTTAAATTAGTGTAAAAAAAATGAGTATGACTGATGTAAGAGTCTGATCCATATACACACATGTAATTGAAGCACCCTCAAAGTGGCCATGTACACATTTAATGTTTTGGCATGGTGACTTTCAGGAGGACCACAGGGCTGAAGGTGCCATTTGGGACTGGGCCTAAATCTCATGGCCTGACGAACTGTATTACATTCCACATGGTCCCTAAGCAGTGACCTTATATTCCCAGGACATTGAGCCTGGGATGTTGGTTTAGGGAATTAGAGTTTGAAGAGTTTTTTCTTCCCTTCAAGAGACCTACAATGGCCAATAGGTAAACTGTGTTTACATTACATTTACATTTATATTCAAGACATTTAGCAAATGCTTTTATCTTGAGCAACTTCCAAAATGTCTTTGCTGTTTTCTCAGAGAATGTATCCACAGCTACTATCATAGGTCAGCGTCGAAAATACCCCACAGTTGAGAATAAGTGTCAGTGCTGATACCCCAGAAAAAAGTATCGACTTTCTGTGATGTTCACTAAAACACTTAACATTATTAAAGTTTTTTAAAATCCTCTAGTTTTATTGAAGACATGCAAGTTTTGCTGTGATTAACGCCACAAACGTAGTCCCCTGAAGTTGCCTCCCAAGCAGCCGTTCTGGAGGGTTTTTTTTACAGTCTGTCGTCTTGTGGTCTAAATGACTGGCAGAATTAGACTTTCTCAGTACAGGGACGAATTAGCGTGTATAGAGGGCTGAAAACTTTTCACAAAACATTTCCTTTCACTTAAGGAAACAAGTAAAGTTAAGTTATGGACACTCATAGTATTGTAGCGAGCTGGGGGGTAGGACTGGCCCTGTTAAGCCCTGTTGGGCCTGTTCTGGGGTTAATTAGGGGACACTGCCAGTTGGCGGGAGAACTTTGTGGGGGGTGATGAGCTGCACCTAGCAGCAATCACCATTTTGGCGGGAAACAGTGTGTGTGGGGAAGTGCTTAGTGGGTTTTAGTGTTAGTTGTAGACAGCAGAGAGGAAGGTTGTGGTGGCTGCTGTGTGCTGTTTTGGCGAGAAATAAAACTTCAGAAAAAGCAAGTTGGAGAGTCCTTTCCCCGTTTGATGCTACAGTATTGTTCTGTTGAACTGAGTACAAACGGCGCTACCAGAGAAATGGGCTCCGGTTGCTACTTGCTAACAAGCAGCGCCATGTAGCTTCACCTGGGTCCTAATGCCCGCCCGCAACCTACAGCAGCTTCAACAGCAATTACATAATTTAAATTCAATAATGATAGACTTATTATTTTTAATTTCAATTCATAGTTTCTGTTTCTGCGCTCAGTGATATCTTGTATGAAATGTTTGGTTATATAATTTAAAAATAGTAGAATAATTACTATATATTTAGGGTGGCTTGGGATCATGTTGTGGGGGGTTTCAGACCCCCCAAAATAGACCTAACAACGCCCATGGTAATGTACATGTGTGCAAAAATAGTGGGCAATAAAGAGGGAAACGAAATATGTGTTACCATGAATTATATCTGTCCTTTTAGAACATGTTAAGATTTGTTTCCACTATTTGTAGTTTTTTTCATGCGTTTTTTTTCTGTCCCTGCTTATAACCATTAGGCACAATACACAAGCCTTAAAGTAGGCTGATGTTCTTCTCCAGGAGTTTGACAGCTTCTTCCTGGCCTGGCTTGCTTATGTAAATGGGGAACGAGACATTTGATGAAACACTGGTGATGTGTACTGGGATATTTTTGAAAAGGAGAGAGAAAGCCTCTCCAGAAATATCCACAAGGGGACGAGTCACAGGGAAGTGACTAACACCTGTGCATTTAGACTTCTGCTACACAACGCTGGTGGAAAGTCTGATTTTGGTCCATGCTCCTCCACTGTTCATAAGGGATGTGTGTGCTGGAACATGCTCCGGTAATTGCTTTTAAATGTGCTCATGCTACTGTAGCACTCAGGCCTGATGCCCTGGAGAAATGTCGTCCTCCAGCATAGCCCTCCCATTTAGAGCCGCAGGGTCCGGTGGGGGCCGAGCTGCACGTGCTGCTTTTGCTCGATTTTAATGCACGATTCAACCCGGAAAACCCAGCCAAAACTCATTAATTACACTCACGCCAAGGTCAACACCGTTAATAGCCCTGAACACAGAGTGCCCATGGGGCTGATTTCAGGGGAAAGAAAAAGAAGAAAAAAACTCAGATCAGACTGCTCTGGCTTAAAATTATTTACAGAATCTGACCAAATATCATCAGAGTAGGCTGATTAGAAGAGTATTTTCATTTGTATGGAATTATGTTTATGCTTTCTGTGTATTTGTGTGGGGGGTGAGTGGCCATCCCAAATTTATAATATATGTTCATACAAACAATAGACAATTTAAAGGAAAAAAAGAATACCTTTAATGCATATGTTATACAAGTTTCTTCATTTCCAGGCCCCCTCTGGCCTGTGGATGAGGGTTTATTGGAGGAAATGCATATGAAAATGGAGTATTTTGTGGTATGTTGACAATACACCAATCAGCCACAACATGTGAATAACCACAGACAAGGGAATAGCATGAATCTTGTTACTGACAAGCTTTGGAATATTAGACAGCAAATTAACAGTGAATCCTTAAAGTTGATGTGTTGACAACTGGGACAGAGAGTCTTAAAAATGGCAAGTTTTGGGGGATTTCCTGGAATGCACTGGCAAGTAGCCTACCTACCAAAGTGGTCTAAACCCACAGAAGAGCTACAGTAACACAAATTGCTGAAAAAGTTAATGTTGGCTATGATAGAAAGAAAGGTATTAGAGCACAGTTAGTTGCAACTTGCTGCATAACCACAGACCAGTCAGAGTGTCCATGCTGATCCCTGTCCACCACTGAAAGTGCATTAAAAATGTGTGAGCAACAAAGAAGATGGCCTGGTGTACCGAGTCATGTTGACGGCCAGGTGTGTGTGCATTGCTTAGCTATAGAAGATTTGGCACCAGGATGCACTATGGGAAGAAGATAGGTCAAAGAAGATAGTGAGATGCCCTTCATTGCCATGGTATCCCCTAATGGCAGTGGCTTCTTTCAGCAGGATAATAGTCATTGGTACCCAGTAAAAAATGATCAGCAGTTCAAAGAATATGGAAAAGAGGTGGCCTCCAAATTCTGTGGAGCTAAATCTGATCATTTGTCTGTTCAAGCAATGGAGGCGCCACCTCACAACCTCCAGCACTTCAAGGAAAGTGACCCCTAATAGTCACGTGAACACACGGCAGCACAGTGTGAAATTCTTTCTCTGTATTTAACCCATTCATCAAGTAAAGCAGGGGGCTTTCACCAACAGGGGGCATCCAGAGAGCAGTGTGTGGGTATGGTACCTTACTCAAGGGTATCTCAGTGGTGTCACTAGCAGTCCTGGGATTCGAACCCACACATTTCTGATCGTAGGGGCAACTCCCTAACCACTTGGCCACCAGGTGCCCAAAAAGGATCTGCCACTAATGTCTTGGTGCAGACACCACACCTTCAGAGATCTTCGGAGTTCATACCTCAATGGGTCACAGCAGTTTTGGCAGCATGAATGGGAACCTACACAATCTCATGCATGTGGTTCTAATGTTATGTTTGACTGGTGTATGTTCCAAATATGTTGTAATATAATTAGAATATGTTATAATCAGTGCTTGAAGTGGGAAAAAATAAGTGCAGGAACTCTAATTTTGATCAGTTTCAGTAAGTACCGGAACGCAGAAAAAGTGGCGGAACCCAAAAGACGAAAATACAGAAGTTCCGGAACTGCGTTCCGCTGCGTTCCGGCCCACTTCAAGCACTGGTTATAATGTTTTACAAGAGGAAAATTTGGTTGTCCAAGAGAAAACAAAACACAAAATTCCAGTAAAAGTTTTGCTGTATCATGAAATATTGACTTTAAAACACATCTTGACTAGAAAAACAACGGTTAAAATGAAATCCTTACTCACTTACAGAACTGCAGAAGAACTTCTCAGTATATCCAGCATGAGTATAATAATTAAATCAGTAAAAAACCTAATGGTACTAACTAAAATGTAATTTTCTGTAATATAAAGTAGATTGCCTTCATGTATAAGTACTCAGAAGTACATTTTGCATGAACATCTGAAACTAGTGACCACTCACCTCTGCAGGTTGAAGGAGTTGAATAGTCTCACCAGGCTGTCAGACTGCAGGTTACTGTGACCAGCAGGGGGCGACAGAATGCTCAGTAGAGATGGATCACAAGACCCTCCTTCTGGAAAAGGTGAAGAAAATAATCATCTAACTGGACACGTTTCCAAAGGTATCTAGACATGCATTCTAATTAGTTAGTAACTAATCTGCACCCATTGGTGGCAAAAAGGCAATGCTAGTAGAAGAAGCTGCTTTGGAGGGTGCTTCAAGTCATCATGCCTTATGTCAAGTGTCAGATAGAGGGATATAAAGCTTCCCAGCATTGAGGCGGATGAACTGGAGTGGTGCTTGTGATCCTGAGCTAATTGTCTAACATGAGTATCCTGACCTCACCAATGCTGAGTTCTCACAGCAATGTTCAAACATCCAGTTCAAAGACTTCCCATTAGAGTAGATGCTGCTCCTTCAGCAACGGGTGTTCTGTCAATGAGAGCCTACAAGTTTTTGGATATAGCATATTGCATAGGTTTACTCAAGTTGTTATGCATGTACATACTGACATTAAATGACATTCTTTCTGCATGATGCTACTTTTAAGGTTTCTTATGGCTGTTGTATGTAGTAATATGTAGTATGTAGCATGGCTAAAGTGGAATACAGGTCCCTTAAAAATGATTCAACTGTTCCCCTATGATGGGTTATCTCAGGCACAAATGTATTTAAGAAAAAAACTATTTTCCATAAGCAAATAATTATTGTAAGAATGTGGCGTGTTTAGCTTTTGGTGTTGAATTTTCCAAAAATTGCTTCCTTTCGTTCGCTGACGTTCAAAACGATCCCACATAAATCTTGACGGCGTGACATTCATTTCAAATAATTGCGGGATAAAACAATCTTTGAGTACATATTTGTTATTGTTTGAAGACGTGGCCGCGTTCCACTCTTAACATGAAAATGCTGTTTTCTGACATCAACATCTGCCATGTGTCGGCCACAGCGGACAGAAAGCAATAGCTCATTGCGTTACGGTAAACCAAACTCCTCGACAAAGTAGTGGCCCTGTGGCCCTTAAGTACTCCAGAGTGTATTAATGATGTTTATGTGTGTGAGGACTCCGCAGAGGAACTGCGGGTGAAGCCCTGTTCATCAGGCCCAGTTGTTCCTGCCATCAGTTTGTTTGTCTCGCCACAGCACTGTTTAGCAAACATTGTTTTAGCAGTTAGTTAACATCAAAAAAGAATGGTCTTTTTAGAAAGATGGAGTGGGCCGGATCGGGGTGGAATGGGGTTTGGGACGGGGGCTCACAGGGCCAGGGGGCAAAGCTAAGCCCCTTAATTGAGGGCTTTTAGACATTCAGCCTTAAAGTGAGGACATTTAAGAAGACAAAACCCCATATTATTTCTTTTCTTTCCTGTTCTGCTTTTTGCTGCCTTAAAAAAGGAGAGAAATATCTTATTTGAAAATTCACATGCATCGTGGTTAACGGGATTGATTCATTTTTCCAAGTTAGTTTTTGTTCTAGATGATTTTAAAAAAGAAAAAAAAACCCTGGAACCTACAAACATATAACACACACATATACACACACATACACAGTCCCTGTCAAAATCTCGTATGAATAAAATTTAACTCTAAATTAGAAAGTTATGTTCTTTCAGTGAAAGATCATTTAAAATGTACAAGATAATATATTCAAATAAGATCAAAAGTGTACTAATTCATGTGTCAATCTGCTAGCAAAGTTAATATTAGAATGAATGCAAACAAACAAGCAAAAAAGTAAGCAGTAAAACTTGTTTTGTTTGTTAAAAAGTAGTAGATATTGTGTGAGCTGGTGAGGAGAACACAGATTCGGTTCCAGGTTCCTCCTCGGTTCCTCCAGCTGTTGTTTGGATTGTGAAATTCCATCAGAAGCTCCTGATTTAATTTAATGAAGGACTGATCGAGTCAAACCAGGTTTCTGATGGAAACTACAAGTAATACTGGACTTCCACAAGGAACATTTTGAAATACTGTACTTAAGATCACTATTTACTATATTCTGTTTTTTGTATTTATTCTTTGTAGTGTGTTTAGTAATATCAAAGTGAAAAAATACACCACTTATCTGAACAGTTTTAATAAATAATACATAATACAGTTTTTGGATTTTTTTATAATATTGGGAGAAAAAATAAAATATTGCTTGTGCAAAGGTTACAGCACATTCAAAATGTTTGCTCATAAAATGCCAGAGTGACTTTTATAGAGGATGTGAACTGATTTTCACTTTATTAACAAATTAACAAAGCGTGCCATTTGGCCAGATTTATGCAGACTTCTGTGTGTGCATGGCTGTATATTTGTGTTTATTTTTAGGTGCTATAAAAGGTTCCAAAGAGGCTCTTAGGAGCAATGCCAAAGAATCTCTTTTGATTCCCTGAAGGACGTCCGTGTTATTTTAAGCTTCCGTACCAAATTTGTTTCTTAGAACTGATGCCTAAGCCCAGAAACCTTTTGTGACTTTTATTTTTAGAACTGTGTATCCTATATAGTACACTTGAGTCTACATGATACTATGCTGTAGACAACATGTCTACTGAAATAGAACCGGCCTGTTGTTGGAGGCAGCTTTGGGTTTTGTGTTCATTTAAATATTTAATTCACTGTTGCTTACTCAGACGTTTTGAATGCCATGTTTAAACAGCAACGGACAGACGCGGAGAGAGAGAGAGAGAGAGAGAGAGAGAGAGAGAGAGAGAGAGAGAGAGAGAGAGAGAGCGAGAGAGAGAGAGAGA
>JBBPCW010000133.1:11114538-11127369 GCA_037974425.1 Phenacogrammus interruptus
ACACACACACACACACACACACACACACACACACACACACACACACACACACACACACACACACACACAAACACAGCTGTATGTGGGATTCGGGAGTGTTTGCTTGCTGAAAAGTGCTTCAGTGTTTAACAGAGGTTTGAGTCATCATTATTTGATAGTTTGAGTCGTTTTAATCGGTGAAGAAGTCAAACACATACTTTGTTTCTCAGAAGTTCAAATGCATTCAAACTGCAGTTATTATTTCAATTGCATGGGATTGTTCTATTTTCGCCATTTTTTAATTCCAAGGCCAAGATACATGATAAAAATCACACTCTCTTTTTACCTCTACACATTTCCTTTTTTAACCAAATCCACATACATTTCTAACAAATATATTGACCTTTTATAAACAAAGGGCCAAATTGGCCTGTATGTCCTCGACGCATTTTCTTCACTTTGCCATGAAAGCTGAAGGGGTTTGCTGTGTAAGCCCTAGCAGCATTTATTTTCGCCCCTGTGCCTCTGTCTGGTAGGAATTAATTATTGGTACCTTGAGGAGGGTAAGTGGGTCAGTAATTAGAGCGTCAGTGCAGCACAAACAGGGCCTGCTGTGTGTCATATTTGAGCTGATCTCATTGCTATCATATGTGGGCTAGCGCTCCAGATGTGAAGGGCCAGCGTCTGGTGCACTCTGTGTGTGTGTGTGTGTGTGTGTGTGTGTGTGTGAGTGTGTGCCCTTATTAAAGGAGTCCCCAGTGGTCCACAGAAACGTGCTGGCCGGAGGATGCTTTAATTGCACAGGAATGCCCGAGTGTGTCTTTGTGTGGCCCTGCTGTACTCACCATTTCTCTTTCTTATTTTTTCCTTCTATTTTTTCTTTGAACACATTTTGGTAATGAGTACCTATGTATTAACGGAGTGTACACACCACAGATTTGAATGTTTAACATACTGGAATTAAAAAAACAACAAAAAAACGTGTATATATATGTACTAGTGAAAAGTTTTGGCATTTTCCACATTTACATGTTACCCATTAAATATTTACTAAAACAATACATAAATACATTTATAACTACATTTATAAAGAAATAAAATTCACAGTATGTTCCTTTATTAACCAGGCATCACTACTGACCTTTAAAAAGCCACAGAATATAATTATAAATTTATGGAGATCACCAGACAAGTGTTTTAATGAGTTAATAAGTGATGAAACAGTTTGGGAGTGCATTTAAACTTAAAGGACAGTCTAGAAATTGATTCTGCATCACCACAGAACCAGTTAATAGGATGTCAGACAGGTCATATTCTCTCTATGTTTTAAAGAAAAAATTCATTTTCCAATATTTAACAAGAATATAAATCTGCAGTTTAAGAATAAATTTGATTAGTGGTTAAAAATATAATAAAATACATATATAGTACTGATTTTTTATATTTATATATTTAAATATACTAAATTAAATTACAAAAAATATATACAAATAACATCATGCAGTAAATAATGATGTTATGTTAAGTATATAAATGTGCTCTTTGTGGAAACCCAGTTTTACATGTATTTTCCATCAGAAACCTGGTTTGACTCAATTTAACTTCATTAATTGAATCAGGAGCTGCTGATGGAGTGTGCGTGTGTTTGTGTGTGTGTATAATACACCAGTTACCGAAATGCACACGGGTGTGCGATAATTTGGCACGCAGCTTTTTGTCCTTTAGGGTGTGTGTGGTTCAAAGCTGTCACTTTTGATAAGCACCTTTAATTTCATCTTAAACAGATTGTGGAAGATGGAGGAGGGAGCGAGAGTGAACCCCCGATACACCACTTATAGTGGTCTTGTGTGTTTTTGCGAGTTTTCACTGGGGACTTTTCAGAATTCATGCTTCCCCCTAGTCTCCAAAGTTAGCTAGAATTAGTTTGGGTTAGTGTGTTACAATCATTCCCTTAGTTATACTGCTCTCATTGAAATGGTTGCAGTAGTTCTGCTGTTTGACTGCTTTTAAAAAGAAAAGAAATGTGTATAAAATATTCATTACATAAAATTCATTTGACAGATGCTTTTATTCAAAGCATCCTACAATATGAGGAAACACTGAAGTTTCAGGACAGCATGAGAACCAGAGGAGTACTCAGTGCTATGTAAGAGCACACAGTGCATTAGGAGAGGAGATGCTGTCTGAACAGATGATATGCGCCCGTAAAAAGTAGCTGTAAGTTATTTGATGAGAAAGCAGTACATAAATTATAATGTATAAAGTTTAGAGGTGGGCATAGATTAATTTTTTAACGCCGTTAACGCCGTTTGTAATTTTTATCGCGCGATAAAAAAAAATATCGCCATTAACACCCCCACACCCCCCACCGCACATAGAGCTGGGTATAGACCCAGCTCCCTCTGTCCGGGGGGTGGGGGGTTGGGGGTGGGGGCGTTAACGGCGATATTTTTTTTTATCGCGCGATAAGAATCTCGCGCCGTTAACGCTGTTAACGGCCCAGCACTAAAAAGTTTGATATTTATATTGTAACTATGCATGCAGTTTATATTTCTAGACTGTTTCTGTACGTTTTATACTGCACTGTTGTTATAGTTTTTATTCTATTCATTAAATTTTTTGCTGCTCTTTGTACTGTCCACTTTCTGCTGTGACAATGCAAATTTCCCACTTGTGGGGCTAAAAAGGTTATCTTATTTTATACAGAGTATATAGTGCTATGCATAATGCATTTGGCTGTGCTCTAATAGATAAATAGTGAAATAGGCTTAGGTGGTGTAACATTAACCTAAACTAGCTCCAACAACCAGTTAAAGCTATTCTGCAGTATGTACATATATATTAGCTTGATAGCAGGTTTTAACTAGCCAGACACATCCATGTGTTTGTATAGCTCTTTCTAAGAACCAAATATAGCAGAGATTATGAGGAAATAAACACAGCGAATAAAAAAAAGGCTTTTACCCCATAATTGCAACTGTTTTTTTTTTTTGTGAAAAGTGAAGGAGGCCAAAGCTGATCTTATGGTTGCTGAGGTTGAGGAGTACAACAGCCATTACATACACTCACACAGACCACACAAAAACTGAAATACACACCAGTGTGTACGAGAGTGTGTGCCTGCCAATATGTGCCCTCTCATTTTATGCGGCCTTCAGACTTAGCCTTCCTGCTAAATTGGGTCATTTGCCATGTGAGAGGAATATTATTCTTGTTTTATTTGATTCGTATCCTGAGTACGGCAGCATACAAGAATGCGGAGACGCTTTTCATGGTGGTGTGTGGATTTAACTTCTGACAGACTTGAAAGGACAACCAGGAAGGTAACACATCAGCTTTAATTCTCCTGCCGCTCCAGGAATGGAGCGAAGTGTCATGGCTGAAAGTGACCATGAAACGATATTATTACATTAGCATGTAACCGCTATATCTGTGCCTGCAGCCAGCTGGCAAAGGAGGGGTAAAGTATAAAAGCGGTTGGGAAGTTATGGGGAGACATGTTGAGTGAGCAATTTAGCCCTTTTTCTAGTCCAACAGAAAGACATTCTGTACAAAAGCACAGTTACACTTTACACAGGAGTTTGTAGCTCAAATCTTCAGGGATAAGGCCCGTTACTATTTGTGTCCCACTTCTACTTCCATTCATTTTCATCAAAAATGTCCGCTGTGTTTACAACTGCATATAAAAGGCTATCATTAACACAATTAGCACAGAAAGACTTGGCCTACTAACTCGGCCTGTGGCGAGAGGCTTTAACATTCTATATGAAACCACCTAAGCTTCCGCGAAGCTGAATATTCCGGCTTCGACGGAGCAGAAGGAAAAAAAAAAGAAGAAGCTGGAAAGGTTTGTGTGGAAATTTTATGAATGAGCATATGTGCAGCTCCATTAGGCAATCAGTGTCCCATATTAAGTCTTTAAACTCTCCATGACCCCCGTTCACATGCAGGATTGTGAAGGGCTTCACACCGCAGCGTGATCACGTTGGCCTTGTGACGTGAGTAAACACCGCTAATCTCAACCTTTTAGATGTCTGTAAACAGGCCAAACAGCAGATGCATCAAATTTAGGCTTGGGGGTGAATGCAAACATCTGGTTTTTTAAGCATACATATGAAACCGGCCATTTTCTATGTAAGCAATCCCGACGTCCATAAGGAAACACTTCTAGCTGTAACTTCAGGGTAGAGGCAGCGTCCCCAAATAACAACAGAACAGCTCTTGTGAGTTAATTGGAAAAAAAGGAGTCTTTAGTGGGTAATGGGATATTTTGAGGACTGATGCATTTCCATTTACCAGTCAGTTACATCCCTTTTAGGAGCAATTTCGGTCAGTTCAGCGACAGTTATGCCCATCTTCCAACATTATGTTTTTGTTAGATTTATTCTTGTTAGATGTGATGTTACTATTAAATTGATTTCTGAATTGGCACATGGGACATACTGGGCCAGAGTTACCCCATAATCCTTCCTATTACATATAATACAACTACTGTGGACCGTCACCGCTACGTCCAAATCACAGGCCCAGCTAAAGAATGCAATTCAGATTCTGCCTCTTGCAAAGCGTGGAGGATTGCAGTCAGCTGGTGCTTGGTAGTCTCCCAACTACAATTACTCCGTTTACATGTGGCCGTACGAGACGGAAATTGCTTTTGAAAGCGTTTTTCGAGGGCACGCCTTTGTTGCAGCATGTAAGCCTCATGTTTACCGGGGCATTTAGGTGAAATTCAACACTGTGCCACGCATCAGCAAGTGTCTGAGGGAATGAGTTTTTCAGGCAAACTCAAGCGAGTGCCACTCTAATCCACCTGAGGAGAGACGGCTTCTGTGACAGAGGAAAGGAGGAGTGTGGCCTGTTTCGTTTTAGCAGTTTCACCACAGGCCAAGAGGTAAACAAATCAGGGCTGCTCAGTAACTGTCAGTGTTTGACATTCGCTTTAATATTTATCCAAACGTTTCATGATTCCGTAGCCTGTAGCTCACGCACACTGATAGCGGCCAACTGTTTTTGATTTATCTGTCATCTGAGCAAACATTTTTGCGACGGCATTTCAAAATGCCTTTCACTTTAGTTCAGTTGTATTTGTGCAGTGCTTTCTACGACACACAGTGGCGTTCTTCCACAGATGCAATCCTAAATGTGCTCCCCCTGTAAGTCGACTTAAATACATGTTCAGCAAGAAATCAAATTTGCACAATATGCTTCTGGCCTTCAAAGTTATGTTTGGTGTCCAAAGTTTGCTTCTCACCCTATTTTCACAAATAACAATATGTCATACAATGTCAGAAACCACATAAGCAAGTTTCTCTGAGGTTATTCAAAAACTCAACGCAGTTTGAAGCAAGCAAGTGATGCTTTAGGCAGCAAATGATCACCATGCATTTTGGTGCATGATGCTAATTTGTAAGGTGTAACATCACTTGCCAGCTACAGTAGTTTCATAGCTTGAGAAGTTTGGGGAGAGGAATCGTGTAAATTAGATTTCTGGAAGAACACTTATTTCAAAACTGATCACTTGCAGTGCAGGTAACGTGAGTCGACCTGCCTTCTGCTGAGTGTGTAACAGATATCTAAATCATTAGCCCCCTCTCTCCGCCATGTGCCACCCCTCGGCACTCTGCCCCCTGGACCCCCGGGGTCAAGCGACTGTGAGCTCCCTGACCCCCACCATTTCCTCTGAATATTAAAAGGCCTTGTTATGTCGTCAAGAAGCCCCTGATATAGAACATGGCCTCATTTTCCAAAATGGCCAATCAGCTCGCAAGGCACGGGACGGCCGTGGACTTTCATGTGGGTTATTGAGAGCCGTAATGATGGCGGGCAGAGGAAGTGTAGGGCATTTCGGGGAGAAATTATGTGGTCACATGCCTGCCGGCTGTAATGCTTTGCCTAAATCCTCCTAACTCAAGCTCTTTCTCTCTCTACCGGGTGGATGAAATCGGGCAAGTTTACGTTAAAGAGACAAATGTGGTGTGCATGTATTGAGCACATTCCGGGCTGATGCGAGGCAGACCAGTTACGACTGACAGGGATTATTCTGCCCTCAATTTTGGTCCGTTTAAAGCGGAACGTTTAAAAGCTAGAATTCGGACCAGCCTTACCCACAAGGACTCTGCTTATACAGCCCCGTCTAAATAATTAGCCCAGCTTTGATTGACACTCTGCTGCAAGAGATGTTTCGAACATCTGAAGAGAAGATTATAGCCGTGTACTTTGATGTAGCCGAGGCTAAATTTGTGTCTCATCCCAGTAATGTGAGACAGTAATTACAACAAGACAGGGAGACTCCTATTAAATAGCTCCTAATGAGCTATGAATGTGCACTGGACATTTTGCTTATGCCAGCTACCATTAGAGACTTTTTTAGACAAACAATTTCTGTTTAATTGTCCATTACCTAGTAAATAAAACATAACTTGAACAAAAAATAATCAAGTCAAGAGGGTGTGTAATTGCTCTCTTCAGTTATAGTAACACCAGACCATTCTCTCTCTCACTCTGTGTGTATGTGTGTGTGTGTGTATATGTGTGTGCATCACCAAAACTTGCTCAAACTATCTCTTTGTTACATCGGCACAGATCTGTTCATGTAGTTTAGACACAGTATGTTTTACTGTGAGCTATAAAATGAGTAAAAACCAGCATAAGCATCTCTACGGAACCTTACTGAAGATCTGGATGTAGGGTGAGTCGGGAGAGATGAGATTTGATGATGTATTTTTACAGACTACTGACTTCTGGGGATTGTCAGCAACGTTAGCCAGACAGACACAGTACTAATCTAAAGAAGAAAAATTTGTACACCAGCTACATATGAGGTAAGTGGAAAATTGTATACATTTGATTTGAACTGTTCCCTCAAGACTAGGTTGGCTGGAGCACAGTGGCTTTTACATGCACTCCTTCATAAAAGACCCCACAAACAGAGCAGTTCACACTAGTGTGTGTGTTCTTGTCTATCCCCAAGTATGCTAGCACTCATCATGTATAATTTTCTGGACTAACACCAGCAAAGCACAGATTCTTGGCCTGCTGCGACTTCTCCCTGTGCCATATGGATCCATGTGAAAAATCACTCACGTCACCTTCCACAACCCACAGCGCAAGGTGCCCATTCACCAATCTCTGCCGTCTGACCTCTGACCCCCTGAAGTGTAAATAATTGAGCAGTTCGTTCTTTAGTCTAAATTGGCAGACTGGAGGAAACAGCGGCTGCCTCGGGCCCCTGCGTCCACTCAGGTGCTTTGACAGCCGCAACGCTAGGCCACCACCAGCTTATTAGTGCACAATGTCTCCATTATCTGAGGGAAACCCTGCTTCAGTCAGTGCACCGCGATCATGACACATCTTTGGACGCTTCCGCTCATATTAGCATGAACCTCCTGGTTCTGATCAGTGAGATTTGAATGGTAATGTTGAAAGCAGTTCAATAAAAAATGTGTTGAAAATTTGAACACGTTGAACAGTCCGTGCTGGTGCAGAAAGGCTGAGAGGAAAAACATGTCTTTGCCTTTGCTTTTCAAGTTGCAGTGCACTGCAATACACTACACAGACTTTATCCACAGCTAGTGACAGAGTTAGAATGATTTTGGCTAGCTATTTGTTGCTAAAGTTTCCTAGCTACACTATGTGGACAAAAGTATTGGGACACACCTCTTAATTATTAAATTCAGGTGGCCCCATACTTCCAGTGAAAATCAATCTTAAGGAATCTGCATACCAAGACATTTTGGACAACGCCATGCTTCCAACTGTGGATGCAGTTTGCAGTTTCTACTCGAGTATAAACACCTTGATCCCATCCAACACCTTTGGGATGAACTGGAATGGAGACTGTGAGCCAGGCCTTCTCATCAGTGCCTAACCTCATAACTGCTATAATGAATGGGCACAAATTATCCCAGAAACTCAAAATCTTGTGGAAAGCCTTCCAAGAAAAGAGGAAGCTGTTCTGGCTGCAAAGGGGGATCAACTCCATATTAAAAATGTATTTTAATGTAATGTCATTGAAGTCCTTTTGGTGTAATCTTCAGGTGTCCCAGGTAAGGTAAAAATAATTTCTGATCTGAGAACTTTCTGATTCTGATCCGAGGACTTTACAGTTTTTCTTTGAATGTAAATACCACTCTTACCTAAAAGAACAAAACAAATCAAGCTCTCTATCTAGCTTACCCTAGTGTAAGAGAAGTATTATTAAATGTAATTTTAAAAATTATGAAAAGTACATATTGATGCATTATTTTCCCCCTAATGATTTTTAGTTGATGATTTTAAACACTTAGGCATACACTATATGGACAAAAGTATTGAAACACACCTGGGTTTGGGCTTGTCCCCTTACTTCCAGTGAAGGGCAATCTTAATTTAGACATTAAGAATCAGAATCAGAATCAGATTCTGATTCTGATTCTGATTCTGATTCTGATTCTTAATGTCTACTGCTCTAGCATGGAAGCTCAAATTATCTAGCTCCAGATGCACAATGGTGTCCGATGTTGCTTTCAGAGTCAGTTTGCAATTCTTTCATAATTGATTGAACAGAAGACAAGTAGGATCAAATAAAGCAATGCTGCCGGAGCAGCGCATTCAGTTTCAACTGTCGTAGTTGTACATATTGTCTGTTCTCTCTGCCTGGAAGATTTTTGGTTGATAGTTAATATTTATGTTGGGTTTTAGGTCGTGGTGGTGTTAGCTAACGTTAGCTGCATCCTTTGTGTTAGTTGTTTGCATCTTTCTTATTTGGTATCCTCTTTTTCTTAATGTTTTTTGCTTTAAATATTTTCTACACTGATTTGAAGCTAATGTTAGCAGCAAGTTAGTGCTTAGCTGACTGCTCTCCTCTGTTTGGGTTAGTTAACATTAACTGCACGTTTCTAAACTGCCTAGCTTTTCTTAAGCGTAACATTGGCCTGACTGCATGTACATTCAACCCCGGGTGGTACGAAGGGCTAGAGTACTTGACAAAGCTAGATTCATGCTTCTGTTTCCCTTGTCTCAAATTCTGATGACAGAAGTACTGTTTTTAGCAAGCAGGGTTTTCGTAACTGGAAAACTGCATTAGAGAAAGACAAGGGATTTAGCCAGAATGAACCTGGCCATTGTCATATGAAGAGTGTAGTAGTGTGGTCTCAAATGCAAAAAAGGGAGGCAACTGGGGAAACTATTGCAAGCCCTTTGGAGCCCACCCATATAGAAAAATGAATACTATGTGAAAAGGAGATGTAGGAAACTCCATGCAGTTAATGAGCTTCCTATTCCCAGTAGCCAAGAAAAGGAACATGGTGATGATGAACAGCATTTGCCTCTTCCTAAAACTTTGAGTGCACACTAGCAAAGAGCCCTAAACTTAAATTACAAAAGGTACTCCTCAAAAGGTAAAATGCACACCAAATAACATTCAGAATTAAGTAATTACTCTGGACACTTGACACAGCACAGGATGCAACTGGAAACTCAGTTGTAATTAGGCTTGTGTGTGATGGTATTCCTGAGGAAAATCTGATTGGTTGAATCTGAGTCAGCTGAGCGCAGAATTTATTACCTCCCAAATTCTAAATCATCTTTCTGACTTGGGTTACAGTGCAGAGCAAATTATTAGTGCTATGATGAATATGAGTGGGATCAGGAGTGGGCTCCAGGCCTTGTTGCAAAAACAAATAAGGAAATATCTTCCCTATACCCACTGCTATAATAACTTAGTAGTGGTTCATGCAATGGAGGCAGAGCCACATGCAAAAACATTTTTTGAGCTATCAAGCTCACTGCATTTCTTGTTCCACCGCCATTATGTGTAGCAAAAATATCAAGTTCCCTCCCTTAAACACCTGCAGGAGTTTCGGTGGACTAGTCACCGCGATGACAAAATGTCTTGTAGAAAATTAGGATGCTATCCTTAGTATTCTATCAGAGATTTCAAAGGACAGCATAGCTGATGTGAGTATTTGCACAGAGGCATCAGGTTTGTTGACAATGCTGAGAAAGCATCATTTCTTTGAAATAGGCAGATTCCTCCTGGAGATAACAGCCTCTGAAGGAGATAAGAGATAAAGACTCACTTCTGACTAATTCTGAGTCACCTTGGCTCCTGCAGCTAAAAGAACAATGAGTTCACAGCTTTCAGACAGTGTTGTTCTATGTGCTGTAGGTCAACCCAAAACCTCTGAAAGTTCTTGGCAAGGTCTGAAGAGAGCTCTTCTCAACATTCTGGACAGTGCCACTGTGGAGATGGAGATCAGGTTCTCCACAGGCAATCTTGATCTGATGATGGCAGTGAATTGCCTCCTCCCTCAATCTTCCTCTTTTTTGGATGTTGGTTTGTTATGCCCACTGCAGAAGCTATTGCCTGCAATGACAAATGGAATTTGTGCTGCGAAAGTCATGTTAGAAAAGAAATTCTGCTGTTGCAGACTTTTCAACCATTTGCAAACACCTCCAAAAATTTAAGGAAGCTTTTCCTCAGCTCCATCGTCTCCATGTAACTGCTATTGTGATTGGAATGTCATCTGCTACATATGACAGTTAGTTCTCTATGTGACAAACGTGTCCTAACCCCCTTCTGATGCAAAATGTTACATGAGAGAAAGAAAAATTAATTAATTTGTTTTAGGGGTTTTTTTTGCCCAAAGCAAAACTGATCCTACAATAGGGATATCTTAGATTTGACCACAGAACTCTGAAAATGAAAAAGGGGGGGGTGACTAACTTCAAAGGTAACATAAACTCAAACAGATAACACTGAGCAAACACTATTATATTATGGGTGTGGGTCACTAAGGTAATGCATTAGGGGATCTTAAAATATTTAATATTACTACAGTTTACTTTACCTTTGGTTAAAAACATAAAACAGTTTATATTATATTATTTAATATAAATTACATTATTTAATATATTTTATATATATTATTTTATAGCTTAAACAGATAAGTATAACACAAAACATTGGCGTTCCACCAACATCTCTTCCTGCCCCCTCATTGGATACTGGCCTGGACTACAGTATATCAAGGTATAGATAGGTGCCTAAATGTTATGCTAGCACATAGCACATTAGGCTATAGACTAAGCATTAAAATAAGTTATATTAGCTAGGATACCGGTGGCTAAACTTTACGCTGGCAAGTACGCTTTATGGTAATACAAGACATCAAGATGGGGTGAGACCACTGATGGTGGTTTGTTAAAATGGGTGGGTGCAGGCCTGGCCTGCCAGCTTCCTCTTTTGTTAACAGCCTGACAGTATCAGGACAAAGTGGGTGATGAGTGGTTAATTACTGTTTGGGGTGGTCAAACACTTGATGGTGAAGTTTCAGCGAAAATAGCACAGAGATCCTCCAGAGCATCAGCCATGGAGTGCTGAGCAAACACACACTTTTCTTTTACAAGGAAGCTGTGCTGTGAGCGCTAAGCCTGCTGATAGATGTTGGGACATGTCCCTTTCTGCCTGACAAGCACTAACTGAAATGTATTTTGCGCATCGGCTTAGAAACGCCTCAGCGTTGGTACAAGAGCAGGGCTCGGGGCTCACAGTAAATGCATTTGAGAGTGCGTTTGCTTGTGTTGTGTTATAGAGGGGAGGGAGGCTGAAGAGAGAAAAAAAAATCCCCAGATTAGAAAATAATATCCCCATCCCAGTACAGGATGGCAGCTTTGGCTGTATTGCTTCACTGGGATATTACAAAATCCGAGGGGAATTCTGAATTGCAGGTTGTGAAGCAGAGGCCAATTATGCTTCGTTTGTTCATTTGTTAGTGAGACAGTCCTAACCATGCAAAGCTGAGGGAATTGCCATCTGCGTTGCCAAGCGTGGATGGACAGCAATTTCGCCTACTCTGGGTAAATAAACACATCCAAAAACGGAGCAATAATGATCTTAGCACTTTTTGTCTTCATGCTGGGATGCAGATGACACGCACTTTAGAGTTCACATGCCAGGCCTATACATAGCTGCATCTAAACTAAATAAATTAACTGTCAGGACGGGGGGGAAAGTATTTACAAGCAGAAGCAGGATTGGGGGCAATTATCAGGAAATGTGTAGCATTTTTGAGTAAGTGGTAGCAGATATGAAGGGGAGGATGTTGGCTAGTTTAATGCTCCTGTCTTCATTAGGATGGCTCACAGGGATGGCCAATCCACTCAAACTGAGCTCAGAGCCATAGGCAAAGACAATTAGTATGTCAAGGAACATTTGCTGCTCTGTCATTTAGTTCAGCGTTTTCCAAACACAACGGTTTATGGTGCTTTGTAATTATCAAGGCGCGCACGCTTGAGATAAACACCTTCTACAGTGAATCTAGAAAACCTGTATGGCTACAAAAAGCCTGAGGTAGTTTTGGGAATGAAACTCACAACCAAATCAAGGCCAGAGCTAAAAGAAACTGCATGAGATGTCTATTTATTTATTTATTTACTTAGTTATTGGTATCCTTTTATAAACCGTTGTCACATTTAGCAGAAATGGTTTAGGTTTTACTATTTTGTCCATTCATTATTCGATTCGTTATATTCTCTTAATTTTATAAATTGTGAAATACGAATATTTTTTATATCCCTACAATAACTTCTGTTAAAATATGCATACCTTTATCTTAAGTACAATAGAATACATTTTCACTGAAAGCGTAAGACCGCCCCCCTCCTTCTTTTTTCTTTTTTTCGAGTGACCCAGAGGGGCAATAAGTGAATGTCAGATAAGGGATGATTTGCTAGAAACAACCCCTTTAAAATAAACAAAGCATTAGCCAGGAAACAGTGTGTTTCTCAAATTCAGGTGAATTACACACACACACACACACACACACACACACACACACACACACACACACACACACACACACACACACACAC
>JBBPCW010000133.1:11131588-11146585 GCA_037974425.1 Phenacogrammus interruptus
CACACACACACACACACACACACACACACACACACACACACACACACACACACACACACACACACACACACATGTTTCCTGAAGTCATCCACTCCAGAAATTAAGAAAGCTGAACCATCCCAAATTGCGAGGTGCTGTTTACATTTGTTACAGGTTTACAGTAAATTTGTCAGCTAATTACACAAGGATTCACTCGAATTCAACAATCAAGATAAAGTGTGTGAAGCAAGAGCATGCCAAGTGTAATAAAACTGCAGTCCACATTTATGAAGGAAAATTGCCTTTGAATTGAGAACGATTTGCTGAAGAATTGGACAAGGCCATGTTTCAAGACTTTTATAAAAGGCCAACTTTACTCATTGATACTGAACAATGGTTTTTTTAAAAAAAAAAAACCCTACAAAAACACTTGAGTTTATTCTTCATTCACTTGCATTGACTTAACTTGCTTAAAGTCTTAGAAGGTTAATTTTAAGAAAAATAATATTATGTGAATATTTGCACCAACATTAGTGACAGTGCTGCTTAGGGAGTAATGCTAAAGCTCACAGATTCTGAGTCAGTTTCCTACACCCAGATTTAGCCTAAGCTGAGAAAATAATCATTTAACTGAGAAAATCATTTCTACATTTAAATGGTTTTCTGAGTCTCCATGGTCCTATGTATGGTCCTATGTAGAGCCCTTGACTTTATTAAAGGTCTCTTGAATCACCACTTTATGGGGTGTAGAGATAATCCATGTAAATGAAAGCAGCCCTTTATTCCCTTGTCATGATGTGAGCACTCATCAGCACTCAAGTGTTTCAAGTGTTTAAACCATCTTTAGGCTTAAGATTTTCAATCTGTTTTTTTAAAGAGAATCTCTGACTGAAACGGTGTCAAGCAAATATCTTAAATAAATAAAATATGTTGATAAAAATACATAAATGCATTTATTTATATGGAAATACATCTTAATTTCTCTTGTCTTTATTCTCTTTATTCTCTATTATTTCTCATTTTTCTCCTTTGCCTTGACATGACCTGAACTGGAAGCTGTATACAAAAAAAAAAAAAAATGAGACCATTGCAAAAATGTTCAGTTTTATCTTTTATAGATGCAAGTATTGAACGGAACAGCTTTGCCTTAGTTTTTTAGAACTGCTGACAAAATTTCTCCTAATTTCCAAATAAAAATATTGTTCTTTAAATCATCAGTTTAAAGAAAGTGACAACACATCAGAAGAGAAATGATGCAGTGTTTACAGAACTTTACATTTATTAATAAATTAAATTAATAAATTAAAGCAAACAAATCTCTTGTTCACTCTTAAACAAAATGGAAATAATTATCTTTGACGTTCTTCTATTAGTGTTTTACCATCCAACTGGTCTCATTGCGAGAGGAGAGTGTCGATTAAGATTTGATTCAGGCAGGAGGAAAAAAAAAGATCTGATTCAGGTGTTCACTAATCAGTACCTCATGAAGCAGAATGAGTTTTGTGTGGGAATTTAACAGACACTGGCATGGAATGTTTGTCATACTCATAGAGAAACTAATTTAAAAATAAACTGCAGTGGTCTCTTTGTTTTTTGGAGCTGTACATACACACACTAGTCAGCTCTGCAGTATATTTAGTGAGTTCAAGAGCTGCAAGTCAGGCCATATCAAAGAAAACAGACAGCTCAGGAAAGTTTGTATCACAAGTGGCAAGCCTGAACTGCTCTATGGCACTTGTTCATTCAAACCAATAGTGATAGACTAGCGGTGATTAGTGTTATTGACCAGTTTGCATTTCTGTTTTCTTGTGGAGGAAAAATACATGCAACGTAATTACTTTATTTGCAGCCAGATTGAGAATAAATCACTGCCTGCAAATACTAAAATAAATCTTGCACAGACTGTGAAAAACAAAAAGTGTCAATTTAAGCAAAAATGATAGTGGAGCTCTGTTTAATGCTCCTCTGTCTGTTGGTGCTGCTGGATAGACACAATTCATTTTGCCCCACTCACTCCATCTGCTTCGTCATTTTATTCATTTGGCTACATTTGTTTTCTGATAGGCAATACAGTTGTCATCAGTGTTTTATCTTGCTCTGGCTCAGACTGAATGAGCTGAAGAGTAGATAAGTACAAACCAGGGTGGAATCCATAACAGAACATAACAGTAATGGCAACCTATGAGTAGATCGATTGTTCCCTTATTTATAATGAACAAAATCATTTTTACTAGTTTATGGCACTTTCACCAATTTAATTTCAATGCATTTTAGCTCGCAAGGTTCCTGATAACAAAACTGTAACCAAATTATTATTCAGGCAAAAATCTTTCTTCATATTAAGGAAGACTTGAATTTCATAGCAAAGCATTTCTTAAATGAAAAGCAACAGGTGCAAAATGTGCCAAAAGAAGGTAAAGTGTCCCCAAACGTTTCCTGTCCATTGAATATGAACATTCAGATGGGAAATGTATAACAATGTATTGCAATTACGCAGTTCCAGTTCTCTGAGAAAGACTCCAGTGCACCTTTTGATGCCACAGAACAGCAACCTACAAAGTAGCTGGATGGTTTCTTTTATTAAAATGAGTAAAGTCATTTGTGCAAACATATTTACTAATTAATGGTACTTGCACCATTTTAAATTCATTGCATTCTAGCTAACATTTCTAGCTAACATAGCACTTTTAGCAATCAGAATGGTGGTCTGAATGCTTGTTTTGCCAAACACTTTTTGCTTTGTCAAGAGGAGCACTGTAGGCTCCTCTTGTCGATATATATATATATTATTTTGTTTTGTTATTGTAACTTTTATGCCGGACCTGGGAAGAGGGAAAAAAAAGGAGGGGGTGGGGGGGGGGGGGGTACAAAACAACAAGGGATAGAACACAATAAAAAAGGACAACGTATTACCAACTGCTGCACCTACAAACAAACGACCGAAAACAGCAGAAGGAGAAGAAAGGCACAGATACACCAATCAACTATATTATTGTGTGTCCCTGTGTGAAAATGCATGTACAAGTGTGTGTGTGTGTGTGTGTGTGTGCATTCTAGCTAACATTCTAGCTAAAACAGAATTTTGTAACCCAATTATTATTCAGACAAAATATCTTTCTTCATACCAAGGAAGATTTTTTGAAGCTAAATGTTAAAGCAAAATACGCTTCTTGAATGAAAAGTAACAGATACAAACATGCATCAAAAGAACCAGTCACAATCCATCACAATCCAATCAATGCATTCTAGTTAGCGGGGCTCCGTAAACAAATGATCTTTTTTGAAGCTGAATGTTAAAGCAAAATACGCTTCTTGAATGAAAAGCTACATGTGCCAAAAGAAGGCAAACCTTTGATGTCCAGTGAACGTGAACATTCATATGCAAATGTGTTACAACTTATTGCAGTTATGCAATCTTCTGATTCATTAGCAAAGCTAGCATTAGAATCTGATTCATCAACTGTCTGGCAGCGCCAAATCCACCTGAGCTTTGGTAGTTTTCCTCCTGTTAGTCCAAACATCGCAGACTTACTGCTATTCTACATGTTCAAGCCAATTAGCTGTGCCAAGACTGTCTGCGTGAGAAAGCAGCAGCCGACGACAGCAGAGTTTCAGTGCCATTTAGTGAAGCTGTTTTCATTCTCTGCTCACACCCTGCTGGACTGATCTTTCAGGGAGGTGTTAGCGTTCGTGACGTGAGTGCTAGCGGCCCACTCAGGATAACAAATCTGTCAGCGAGGATGTATTGTGCGCTCACTTCCCCAGGCCTAATGACAGATGCTGTCACCTACTCGTTTTAGAGAGTGTCTACGTGTGTGTGTGTGTGTGTGTGTGTGTGTTGTACATGTTGTCTTCAACTTACACACCCAATACAATCGCATTCATTCAGACATAAAGACCATCTCTCAGTGATATGATAATTGCTGTACGTAATGCTGGTCTTAGAAGCAAAAAATCACTACATTTACATCATCAGTGTGAAAAAGCGCATGCATCCGTTTTTGGACGCCTTCTTTTAAAACGTTTTGATCTTCAGTCTTATATTTAAGCTACGTAAAAGACCTGGATGTTTGTCACAAGTATAAACCAAGTCTTTGCTAATCTTTTGGATACATTCAGCTGCAGCACTTTTTGTGCCCATGGTATATATAATTTATTAAATACATTTAAGCAGCATGCACAGTTTCTGCAAAAGTTCTGCAAAAGATGTGCTGAAGCCTTATGCAATAAAAGAAAAAAACGCATAATCACACAGATTCTAAACTTACTTAGCACATTTGTGTTAATGAAAAAAGTAAGTCTTCTCTTATAATTTTGAATATATCTGAAAAGATATTGTTGTGTTTGCAGTCTTGTTGTGCAGACAAAATCTATACATTTTTAGAACAAGCTTAAAAAGGTGACAAGAGTGGACCTGTCAATAAAGAACATAAATCTAATGTAAATGGAACTCAGTGTGTAAGTCAGTGTGTAGCTGATTATATCATTATATGTTCATATTTAAAATCTTAAGAAACAAATAGGTTTTATGCTAAATTTGGTTCTGTGAGGATATGAAGTCTGATTCAGTCTGAGCGCACTGCTCGACCACCCCCTACGGGACCGCCGCAGCAGAGAGAGCGAGCTGGGTGTGATAAATTGGCCACATGCTTGAACCCAAAGGTTGGCAAATTAACAGTTAATTAGTGGTTGATAAATAGCAGATATGCACTGCAGGCTCAGCTGCTGCAAGCTCCTCTGCTCCACAGCTCACTAAGGCAAGTGTTTATGTGCTGGTAACAAGTGTCAGAACAGACTGTTATGTCTGTGTTTTGTCACATGCTGAGATTGCTCTCAGATGTGCCCCCCATACCAAAAAAAAAGACACACACGCACACGCACACACACACACACACACACACACACACACACACACACACACACACACACACACATACACTGGTCTGCGCTTTACAAACTCATACATACTTACAGTTATCAATGCCCTTGATGCTGATCTATTGAACCGTTAGACTCTGTGTTGTGACAGAAAAAAGATTTGTTTCATCGAAAGGCATCAACACGTCTCAACCCATGGAAGGAATTTATGTAAAAAAAAAAAGTCTGTTATTGTATACCGATGACAACAAGCATAAACAAAATCAGAGAAAACATAGTAATCTACTGTGATGTCGATATGTTTGAACAGAGTAATCCTTGGAAGACCATTAGAAGAACCATTATGTTTCATAATGTTCAGCAGTAATTGCCAAATGATTAAATATCTCCGTGTACGAGTGCAGAAGCTTATAATTGAGTACAGGGGTTCCATGGGTTACAACAGTCTCAACATACGCTCACTCCCAACCCCACTCTGTTTACACCGTTAGCCTTGTACTACATGAGCGAACCAGTATGGTTGCGAAGAATACGCAGTTAAAAAAAGGTTGTCCTTTTCCTTTTTCTGTGACTTAGTTGTGTTTTCTGTGTAAGTGTAAGGGATTTAGGCCAATGCCAAAAACCAAGTTACATCACTGTCTTGGGAACAGACCTGTGGCGTAACTTCCGGACCCCCTGCAAGTCGTTTAGTAAACAGTACTGCCATGGAGCTGCTGTGTCTGATATAAACCCAATAAACACAACATAAACCCCCATTAATAGGAAATCATATCTTCAGAGATAACTGACACCACATTTACTAGTAAAATGTTCTTCAGGGAAATAAAAGTGGTTCTTTTATTGCAAAAGCACCAAAGAACCACTTTCATTTTGATGAAAACAATGGTGTGTTTTTTTATATGATATTTGTTTATTACCAAGCTAATTGTCAAATTAAGTCGCTGCTCATTATAGATGTTACCCATAAGCTCCCCCCGTAAGACTGCTTATAGTTTTCTGTCTCGTCAGCTCAAATGGGCATTCACTGTGTCAGCACAGATGTCACGTAATTAAACGGTGCTAAGAGAGAAGTGGAGGGTTTGGCCCATTGGAGAGCCATTCATGTTTCAACAGCCGAGCATGGGGCCAGGACAGCAGAGGAAACAGGAGCATGTATGTACATTAATTAGTCTATGTGCGGTACGGCTGAAGTAATAATGTGCTTGAATGTGCAGACTGACAGCCAGAACAGGCCGGTCCTTCATCAAGAAACTCGACACTGAGCACACAGTTCATTTGACTCTAAAAGGCTGCAGATGCTTTTCTTCATGAAGCAATAAAGTCAGATACCCGCGGAGTTCTCTGCATATCTCTCAAAATAAAAAATATCTAATATCTAAAAGAGAAAAACATCCATCAAGCTCTGGAGCTCAAGGGTTGGTCCAACTGATTGTTCAGCCACAAAAATTGATTTGACATGATTTCCCGGTTCTTATTAGCCAAAACACGATGTTGCTTATTTAGTTTCGTACTGGAGTTGATGTAGCTAAAAAATAATGGAAGCTTATGTTAGCATTGTGCAAACTGCATGCTGAAACCATCACACAGTTACCTTGAGCTATACTGAGGTGTTACATAATCTCAGATTGCTGGTGTAGTTTCTGACACTGCATTATGTGGTGGTGGCCTAGTCAGGAGGTCATAGGTTTGAATCCTACCTTCCTCATACCACAAAAGATTACTTAACAACAAATGTCTTCACTTTTTTAGCTTCTGTACAAAGAACCACTTTGAATACTGATCACATCTTTGCTGGGATAGGGTAAAACATTGTTTACGTAATGAAAGAGAGACACCTCTGCATTCTGATGGATGTACTAAATCTACTTTAAGAATGTAGAAGGCTGAGGTATATAGTGCCAAGCAGTTATGGTCAGAGAAGGTTTATCCAAACGTCCATGTATTTGTATTCCTTGCCCATCGGATGGAAAAATCTGATGTTTCCAACCTAAAGAAATATGGAGAAAACTTTTCTGAACCAAGCAGTCATGTCTGCAGCCAGTCAGGGCAGGTTGCTGCATGCCAGTAATAATGTGCCACAGTGTCAGACCTTGAACGTCCAAGCGGATCCTCGCCATTTAATCATCGGTTTGTCATCCCCGATTTGGATGGCGGGAGTTAAATTAAGCATGCGTTAGGCTACAAATGCAAGGCTAAGAAAAAAAAAAAGGAGAAAAAAAAAGTTATCATGCATGCAGCTCGCCAAACAGTCCCTGACAGATGCATAGTTTAGCTGAACGCACTCAGGCCCAGCAATCAAGTCGAATCAAAGCAGCTGCTTCAGCTCAGGATGCCCCAATTGCTCTAATCAACACCGTTCATAACCGCCCTGGCAGCTGCATGGAACGCAGTGGCCTGCCTCTCTTAAGGCCAGTCAGGAACAATAACACTTATTTTATTAGTGCTCCTGGACCACGGCCAGATATGCTAAGAATCCTACACATCCTTAAATGCATGTAGGCCGTAAAGAGAGTAGCCTGCATAGGAGTGAAAAGCCATCTAATGGCCCCTGATGGATGTGTGGACACATTGTTTGATAACTAGAGTATTTAGAAATCTTTCATTTGTTAATGAACTAGTCTCGTAAAACTCAGTTAGGTTTAGGGGTTAAGATTAGGATTAGGGCTGGTTAAACCCTTAAACTGGGAAACAGAATTGTGTCCACTATCACATCTTTAGTGTAATGGTGACTGGTGGCAACAGAATTTAATGCGAGCAACACTGACATATTGGATATCATTTTTTTGAAACTCATTATTCAGTATCAGTTCTCATGACTTATTATTTACTACTGCTAGTCATAACTTCTGTGAAGCTAATGCAAACATATTTTTTTTTACATTAGTGGGTGCCCACAGTATAAGTGGTGAATTACTTTAAATGCATTTTTTGATTCTCCTCATAAACCTTCAAATTATTGTGCAAAAACCATCAAGGGTGAAACTGAACTTCCCATGTCCTCTTGATCCGAGATTCTCTTGTGATTTGGACTATCTGCATAGCTTTCATGGTCAGAGGAATTTCTGAAGAACTTCTTTGTAACACAAGAATTCGCTTGGGTTTTCTGCTTGAAACTTTCAATGGAAGATGTTAAGCTGAATAGCTGCAATGCAGTTAAACGGAAAACAGCGGATTAGAGGTGCGTGTTTTGGAGTTGGAGCTGTCATACACAATGTAAAGCATAGCAGAAGTAAAAACACACAGGCAGTATCTTCCTACTGGTGTTTTTCATATTGGTAGTAGTCTGGTATGACTTTATTTCAGCTGACCTTACACTTATCCTAGTCTTAACTTTAACCCAAAATCTATACCTACCTATAACATATATACTCAAATCCAAACCTCAAAAACATAAAAACTGCAAAGATAACATTCACTTTAGCTCTAAATTTAAGCACAACCCAAAGCCCTAATCCTTATTACGCAATGAATAAATAACTCTCTTGTCTGTACAACAGTTGGTAAGCAACTGAGAGTATATACACAGTGTGGAATCTACAGATTAACTTATGAATGCATGCTGGATTGCAATGTGATGATACTATAGCCATAGTATAATATGATAGCAATAATATCACTGCAAAACAGGTATAAAGCAGAACATGGTCAGCAATAACAAATTTTATTCACTAATAGTAAAGACAATTTTGAGCAATGGTTACGGCCAAAACTCTAACGTAAATCCTTTCTCCTGCTCAAAAACATATCATTGCTGGTGTTTAAATCTGGTCCAACTCTCCTGGTGCAGGCCCCAGTGATGGACTTCCTCTCTGAACTATTCTGTGTTGGACATGGTCCTTCTCCAAACACAGTGCACCTGGGACAACAGCTTTAGTTCCCAGTTCAGTGTTAATCAGCGGCACCGTATGCCTGCCAGCAACCAGGGGCTCGTATGCACACAATTAATTCGCTTCTCAGCCTTTTACACAGCCAATACCGCCGCTTAGAAGAAAAACCAGTACGGTACGGCGTAATGGCACAACCGTAGAAGCTGAATGGTAACATTTTACGGAAATCACTCTGATTGCTGAAAGAGCCCTGAAGAATTTGGGGCAGAACGTGATGAAGAAAAACATTTAAGGGGCCCTATCATACCCTCTCATGGACTGTGGTCCATCCATTGCCTCAGACTTTAGACACAAGATACCCCCCAGAATCTGATGGCTGTCATTTCGGGGAGCCAGGATATTTCACATGGAGAGTTCCATCACCGCTTGCATTGATGAAACGTGTGTGTGTGTGTGTGTGTGTGTGTATGTGTGTGTGTGAGAGAGAGTTACAGCTTTTTTTTGTCTTTGACATTCCTCACTTGATTCCACTAAGGAAGAGTGGAGAGGATTTCCGCAGTAATCGTCGTTGAGAGCCGGCCTGGAACTCCCTTATCTAAAACCTATTTAGTCTGCCGTTTACAACCACACAAGCTCATGGATAAATACTTATTTTCCTTCTGCTGGCAGTGCAAGACATGCCTATGGTACAGCTGCACATTCATGTCATATGCGTTTTGAAAGATATCCGATAAGCAACCAGACCGTTATGGCTGCGCAGGGCCTCCATAAGCTTCTCCCACAGAAGACCTAATGCAAAACGCTAGTGATTAATAGCCTACCAGGGACGTGCACACTGGCAGCATTTGGGAGAGGTCAGCCTTGTCATTAAGTTAATGTTCGTCTACAGTTTGGGCTAAACACAGCACCTTTTATGGAATTATTGTAATTAGTCGAACCATTAGCCTTAATGGGGAGTAATGGCCAGTTAGATGTTATTTGGTAAAACAACACGCCAGAGGCTGAAGGTGTTTTATTACGTCTCTATATTAAGCCCCTTTCTGGAAGGTAGAAAATGTTTCCAGATCGAGGGCAAAAATTGGCTCGGCCGCTAATTCACTTTCCACATCAAGCCCACGAGGGACCACCCACTAGGAAAATAGGACCTGACGTGTGTGTGTGTGTGTGTGTGTGTGTGTGTGTGTATGACTGCTGAGCAGTGACTCAGGCAGGAGGGGAGTTTACTACAAAAGTGATCCGGCTCTTTTGACTCATGGACTTATGCTGCTTGTTAAAAGATGGCGTTCTAATGTAACTATTATTTGAACAGCAGAGCTTCATTGCCACTCATTTTTCAAGAGAACTTTTGATCATTTATAATAAATTCAGGTACGTGGAATGCCAGTCATTGTCCTATCTCGTTAAATGAAATATACTATGAGGAATTGTAGAAAAATCCAAGAGAGCTGTTTTGTTGCAGAGTGAGACCTAAACGGCTTGCCTGGGAACAGCATAACCTCTGGCACTGTGAAAATATTAGTGCTGTTTTTTTTTTCCTTTTTGGTGTTGTTTTTTTTTCTACATTGCTCCACGCACCCCTCTAATTGTATGTTTGCATTCGGGTCCCTTCGGGCCGTCTGATAGGCTACTACAGGGCAGTAGAAAAGTGCCTGGTTTTGAACGGCAGGGCATATACGCTCCAATAAAAGGTAGCTCCGAATCTCATGGATGAGACTTGGCTTGTTAATCAAATGCTTTCCAGATCACACTTCAGTTGGGGTAATTACTCTTTCCGAGGGAATTGCTGCACACAAAGGCTTTTGTAAACACAGCCAATAACTACTTTAATTGCGGTGCAGGCCGGATGACGACCAACTATTTGGTGTTTGAGTAGCGAGGTAAAGAGTGTGAAATATGAATGAAACATCCCTGCTATTGCTGTCTGCGAGATTTATGACACATTTATCAACTGGTTTTTATGCCACGCTTGGTGTTTAAGCTTGGTCATGGGTCATTTGCGCTACACAAGCAACATCTTTCTTCATCTGTGTGCAATGCGTCGGCGCTTAGAAGACGTTTTCCCACCAAAAAAACCCCAAAAACCAAAAAAAGGTCCTTCTTTTAGATAAACTTTCTTCTGGAGATGATATATCTGCATTTAATTGCATTTCAACTACATTTTCCACCAAAATGACTTTTTTGTATGATCTCATTGAGGTAGAGAGTCTGAGATACACTGCTTTTGTACTCAACTTGTAGAAACACAGTATGGCAGAGGTGTGGTTTCAATTATAAATGATAATGTATTTTGTACGTATATATATATATATATATATATATAAATATATAATTTACATAATTATTTCAAAAAACATATTCCTCAACATTGAAATGTAAATGTAAACGTTTTATAAATATAAAAACTTGGTTCTAACTCTCACAGTAAAGGATTAAATGAACCCATTTAGTTTTATGACATAGTTTTATGACAGAATTTTCACATATTTAGAACCAGTTCATGTTTTATACCTTTATACATTTTATACCTCATGTTTTACAAACTTTTTTGTAAATATTTTAAATATATATATTGCCATAGCTTTACAAGACAAGTGTCATGGATTTTCCTTATTTGACTTTAAATACATATTAGTAATAAATCTTACCTAAAATTAACTTTCTGATAACATTTTAATAGTTCTGCAATTCTATAACTTTTCATGACACCTTTCGTAGAGCAAGCTGGTTGCTTAATTTAATTTAGGCGAATGTGCGGCAAATATATACATTTTAACCATTATGATTAAACATTTTTATTGTGCAAATGTTAAATTTACATTGCTTTTGGTTACATTTACACTTGTGTATATGAGTAAAGACATCACACAATTAGACAATTAAACAATATTTTTAAGATTATTTTTAGATATCATTCCTCCTAAAGCTTGAGACTTGCGAAACCACTGTAAACAGTAGGTGACCATATTTCTCTAGTCTATATATGATGCTGTATAGGTGAAGCAGACTGTCACTGCTGCCCTTATTTTGACTTTTAAAAATGTTCTCTGGTTAGAATAGAATATAACAAAATATCAGCAAATTTGAATAGCAACTTTCTTACTAGTGGTTTTACAAACAAAACTTTATTGGGTTTTAGTTCTTAGCAGCATACTGCTGTTGGCAAGATCTCATTTTAATGAATTGCTTTTAATTCACAAGTTGAAGTTTAATTTAAATAGTATTCTTTTGTATAATTTGTTGATCAAGACAAAATAAATAAAAATGAAGCAAACCTCCCACAGGTTCCCAAAGAAAAACAAACCAAAAATAATGTTGCTTTGAATTTATATGATTTAAATGTGCAAAATGTTTGCGCAGGAATAAACTATATAAAACTGCTGCAATGTGACACACTGGAATCCCATCAAATAAATTTGGAGCCTTTTTCAGTTCAATAGGCTACCTGCTCAATTTGACCAGAAATAAAACAAACATGAGTCTGACATACCTATAAATGGTTAAAGTTCCACAAAGAGACCACATATTCTAAAAGCGTAACCTCAGGTATGGTGTGGCTGATATTCTCCTCTAGCCAGCTGCCCCTTCTCTTCTTGATGAATTGCATTTATCTCCTTTCCATTTAGCTAAACCGCGAATACCTTTCATTCCCCCTTTGCACAGTTTATTGGAGTCTAATGGCTTGTATTTTGGCCGTGCTCCTCTGTTTAGACACGAACTTGTCTGTTGTGATGGTGATTGAACAGTTTTTGCAGCTTTGAGGTGCTAAGTAACAATTAGGCCAAACCTAACAAGAACCTGAGAAAGGGCCTCTTCTAAAACGGCCGTATCTCAACCACCGCACTCTGCTGTGTCTCAACACCGAAAGCCATGAAAACAAGCGCCCAAGGAATTCTTCGTGGTTTATTCTTTGTCTCCTCAGGTGCTTGCATACCTCCCATCTGGGATTGGTCAGGGACGACCCGAGCACCCTGAACACTTGCATATCATCGCTGATTGCACATGGCAGCCCATGACCTGCACTGAAGGCACTATGCTGCCATGGAAGATTGACGATTATTGATGCAGAAACCCTTCGCTAATTCAGCGTAGAAGGTTAGTACGCGTTCTTCAATGAGCCAGGCTGATAGCTGGCTAACTGTTTTAACCTCATCACTAAGAAGCCATGCCATCCGTGATTTTCTTGAAAGGACTGAAATATTGAAGGACAAGCAGGGTTTATGTCCTCCAGAGTACAAGCAGGTCAATGAGTTAAACAGGACTAAGAATGCAGGCTTTTGTATCTGAGTCATTTACCTCCATCTAACAATCCTCATGCAAAGTAACTCATGTATTTTCATCTTTATAGCTAACAAGTCATAAGACAATCTCTAAACAAGTTTATCCTTAAGTGATTTACCAGTCTACACCCTTCTAACCTATCATGAATTAACCATATGGCTAATCCCAATACAAATGTCTTCATGCCTGAGTTAACCGTGGGGATTGAGCTTTCCCCTGCTGACTTTGATTAAATGAATCACCTGTTATGGACTCGTCGTTCCATGTTATACAGTGAAATAAACAGTCACTGGGAATTTACATTAGCAACACTGTGGAAAATTGTGCCGCGGAGAACGGCTCAGGCTGAATGATGGAGTAATAAAATCCGCTTTGTATACAGTGCATATCTCATCAAGGTACCTGCACTTCCTCACCCCAAGCCCTCTAAAAGCCATTTCACCCCCCTCCCTTCTCCCCTCCACTACCACCAGTCTAGGGCAGAGGAAGAGCCAAGTGTGATTCCTCTAAAACAGTTTGTCTTTGTATCAGTGGGTTTAAGCCATGCTACAACACCTCCTAAAGATAGTTAAAGAGAAACATGTGGCACACTGGGTATCAGACCAGCTTACAGAAAAAGTGATAAACAACGAGAGGCTGTGTTTCTGATTTTACCACAGTTAAGGGGTTGACATCCCTTAAATTTTAATGTAAGGCTTCAAGTGGGGTTTAGCTTGCTTAGTATATATGCAACTTATTATATATACATATAATATATATTATTATATATAATACATTTTTTAATTGAAATGCTATGGTTAACTTGGGCATGAAGACATTTGTATTGGGATTAGCCATTCATGATAGGTTAGAAGGGTGTAAATCACATTGTTTCTTTGTTGCGTAGTATGAAGAGCGTTTCTGTTATAGTTTATAATAGAAAATCATTTACTGGTGTATAAAAATTGCCCACCAAATAGCTAAATCTAAAACATAACCAGTCTAGAACTTACATCAAGTGGAAGTTAACAATGTTTTAGCTTCTCATTTAGAGTTCCTTTGTTGGAGAACCACCAGCGATGATCCACTTTTAATGTTTTAATGTTTTGAATAAGAACAGAGCATTGACACAGAATTCAGTGAAGTGTTTTCTGTGCTTCAGATGTGTCTCAGCCAGTTTAACAAGAAAGTTCTGAGCATGGTCATGACTAATTTGAATTAATTTGACTTGATCTACAAATGTCCTCAAAAGTCCACTCACAATGACATAAAGAGTTGAATATGCCTTGTGTTCACATCAGCCCTAACACATTTTTAAATTTGCATTTCCACAATTCTTAAATGATTCAGCGTTGTGGTTATTTTTGCCAAGAGTTCTAGCAAAACGTTTCTACGCCCAGACATCTCTCAGACAGCTGCCTAGCACGGACCAGGTTTAAAGTGTAAATTAACGCCTAGGACATGTTGCTAATGTAATTCGTGTAATGTAACTCCGACGAGTGTGTACTCTTCCCTGGCTGGCCAGGGTCCAGCCGAGGCCGGAGCGACCGCTTTGGATAAGCGAAGGGCCTCCGTTTCTTAGCCATTAGGACTCTCTATTGCCAAGCAGACGTTTAAATCCACTCCCTCTGTCATTTTAAGTGCTTCTGTGGCTTCATTTATTGCAGGGCACTTGTAAACTTTCCCATAAAAAAACCCTCGGTGAACCTCTACTGAGGACGTTAAGTGTAGTTTGCTATTTATCACTGGTTGCGATGCAGCCAGGCAGATGTGCACTGAGGGGAACCGTGCCAGTGCTTTTCAAGAGACATTATCGTCGTTTAGTGAGAGAGCACAGTCATCCCACAGCAATGCAATGACGCCATTAATTGCTAATCTGCTTATCATCCCAAGCAGCTCCACGTTGGAGGCTAATCTTGTGCTTTTCAACTTTCTGACTTGTTTGGTGAATGGTGTTGCACTTTTATGCTTAACCCTTTAAAGTATCACAGATGATAAAATCATGTTTTGTATGGATAATTTTCCACTTGAAGTCCATTGAAAGAATATATATATA
>JBBPCW010000133.1:11159064-11169174 GCA_037974425.1 Phenacogrammus interruptus
ACACACACACACACACACACACACACACACACACACACACACACACACACACACACACACACACACACACATACCACCCTTTTAAATTCTTCAGAAGTTCTAAGATAATTGCAGGCTACTCTTAACTAACACAGTTTTAGCCTTGATACCTCTCTTTTGTACTGATGGCAGACAGAAGAAGTCATGGATATTGATCAGTCCTGCTGATGGGAGGCCTTGACCCTTGTGACTTCATTTATAAACCTTAGAGGAAGTTGCTTGATCTTGGTGTTTTTGCGAAAGTGCAAGCAGACACGGCCCCACACCTGCAGAACGTCAACCTGTTTAGATTTGAGGCTGAAACGCTGATAGAGCCAGATGGGAGCGCAAAACAGCCTGGAAATGGACGGGCGAAATGGAATGGAAGAGCTCATTTGTAACATCTGACGGTGAAAGAGCCGTGTTCTGAAAATAGGAATCCAGCGTTAGATGGCCAAATTGATGCAGAGCACTTACGGAGCCCATTCACCATCCAGCAAAAAGATACTTGTTCCGCTGTAAATATTATTTTTGGGCCTTTTTTCAACTTGTCAAAACAAAAGCCCTGCGATCGCTATTAGAATCCTTAATCTTTTGTTGATTGTCTTAAACACATCAACACATTCTTGACTCCCACTCTCAGCAAACATCTGGTAAAATACGACTACGCTCCACACCAGGTGCAGCTTCAACAGAACACATTTTCTCATTTTCCCCCCTCCACTTTTTAACTATTACTTACTGCTCTGGTTCCAGTTAGATTTCTTTTTTTCATTTCTGACATCTATGTGCTAAAATGGTCCCACTCTGTCTCTCTTTCCAGCTACATTCTGGATTAAAGCCTGGGGAAGTTCCACTTCTTTTGTAATGAAGTGACAGCCTTTTTTTCCGGCGGCATTTCACTTTTGATATTTCAAGTCCTGTAATATTTGCCATTAGAGTTAAGACCTACAAGTTTAAAGGAACCTCTTGTCCTCACGGTACAAAACCTTCAGGTCTCATAGAAGATACTAAATAATTCACAGTTACTAAATAATAAAGCGCAAGATTAATTACTGAGCTGGAACAAATGCTAATGTTGTTAAGAGTATATGAAACCGTATTCTCTCCAGTTAGCATTATACCATGACAAGGAAGCGAATGGCTACTAGCTTCACTTTGCACTTAGCAATTAAGATGTTAGTGTGAACCATGACTGTTAGCACAGTTAGGCCATAAATGTCAGAAACAAGAGAAAAAACACCCCTACGCTAATTTTAATTTACGTTTACGCCATTTAGTCGATGCTCTTATCCAGAGCAACATACATCAGTGCTTAAGTAGTCTACTGTTCATTTTTGTAAAGGTATACTTTTCACGGCTCGGTCAGTGGCCAGTAGGGGCCATGGTTTTTAGTTTGGTTTTGGGGACTTTTATTTTGATATTCTTGTATGGTTTGTGTTTTCAGTTGTCATGTGTCACAGTGTCACCTGTCATGTGTTTAGTGTAGTGATTAGGTTGGGTATTTAATTTCAGTTCAGAGGGACCAGCACTGTCAGTCAATCGCCTCATTTCTCGTTGAGGCAGTGGCCTCTGAGCCAGGTTTTTGTTTTCTGTTCTCGTTCACGTGTAAATATAGATCCTGATTCAATGGATGCCTGTCTGCCTTGTTCCTGCTGCCCCCGAGGTAAATCACGGATGCGGGGTCCCCCCATCGTCCGTAACAATACTAAAATCAACACCTGCCAAGTTACTGCCAGGTTCTGCTATTTGAACCGCATGTACTATGTTAACAGATAAACATATTATAGATTATGAACATTTGAAGCTAAATGGCATTTTATATATTGTATCTGAAACTGAATTGTTTCTATCCATTGTAAATGAGTAGTTGACCCCACCGTCACTTACAAATATGCTAGTTAATTTGACCCATTATCAGGGATTGACACGTGTTACGCAAGCCCGAATAAACATCCGTGGTACGCAAAATACGCATCAGTTCCAGTGTTCACAATGCAAATGTGTACCTAATTTGTGACTACATGCTCGTGCATAACCCCTCTATTTCCCCCCAGAACCACGCCGAGACAAAGACCCCGGCGCGGACACCCTGCACTCCCGGTGCCTGGCGCGCACAGACCCTCAACGCCCCCCCGGTGCCCGGCGCTCACCCCTCCCACCGCAACCACACGGAGACACAGACTTCTGCAGGCATTCTGCATTATTCAGCTCCTGGGGCCCAAATATGTTTTTAAAAAATCAAACGTTTTATTTTGGACATTTCAAGATTTTCAAAACAAAACAATGAAGTATGATTATTATATTAAATAAAAATGAACAAAACATAATAGACAGGTAGTTATTATTATTGCACAGATGTCATTAGCGCTTAACCATTAAGCGTATTGTTTAGTTGTAATCCAGATGGAATATATCCAAAACATGCTTACATGGCTAAAGATGAATCAACGCTAGTTAGTCATCATTTGTATTATGATGTTATTGGGACAGTGCTAAATGCTAATTGGTTGCTATGCAATATCCATAGTTGTTAGTATCATCACATTTTGGACTGAAGTATTCCTTTGAGAACATGCCTGTTTTTTTTCAAAGCCCAACCAAACAAACCAAGATCTACCCAGCAAATGGAAAGCAGAAAAGGTTTTCTTTCACCGCTGTCAATCTAAATTGTGCTGCCTGGTCAGCTTTGGCCCAAGCTTGTGACTTGACCCACAGGGAAAAAAGCTATAGAGTGTGAATTGTTCTGAAAAAAAAAAGAAAAAACCTGACAACTGCGCATGACTCTTTTGCTCAGGGCAATGCTAAGAAGGAAAGTCTTCCATCTGGCACGGCTGTGTTTGACTGGCACATACTTAAACAATGATGCAGTTTGACAAATTTTGAGCAGGGGCTTATGAAAAGTTAACATAAACACAATAGCGGCCTGGAGTAGTGGATCCACCTGCGAGCGTGGTGCCGAAGTGTGAGGTAAAGGCCAGCAGCTAATGAGGGAAGCCCCAGCTAGCCCCTGGATTAAGGCTTTTGTAATGTAAATGGCTGTCAGATAAAGAGCCTGTGTTTACGCGTACCATTAATATTTTGATCAACCTGTTTAATAGAGTCGGCTCCTTAATGCACGTGCTCCCGGCCTCCAGTCCGGCCGGCACTGTCGTCAACTCTGTTAGCATGTCATAAATCTCCTACCAGCTTCGGGCCACTGCTCTCCCCGACAAACGTTCATGTTCCCCCGACATGTTCTTTTGAGATGTTTTTGGCAAATTCCGTGTTGTTTCATTTAGATTTTTTGGAACATTAATGCCCAATTAGCTGTCGCTGAGCGACTCCCTAAAAGGAGCGGCAGTCTCATACCTGAATGAGGCTCTATGGACTGGGTGGGCTTTTTACAAAATCCTCTTAACTAGTTTTTCTCTCTTTTTTTTTTGCTATCCAAACAACGTTTTTTCATTTTTGTCTCGCACTTGAAAGGTGGTTTTGGTGTTTTCCTTGGAAAGAGCCTTTTTTCATTCATCGTTACCCCGGCGAATGAGGACTCGCCGTAAAGCTCAGCTGCAAACGTGAAAGCTAAAGCTAAAAAGTGGAAACTGGAGCCTCATTAATTGAATGAGACTCCTTTTCTGGCAGGTTTTCATATGTTCCCTGATTGGGGTCAGTTAAGTACCCCTTCGTAGGGTCTGCTTAACCAAAGACCTCCAGTGTTTGATTCAAAACATCTGTTTATGGGTGTAAACCAGGCCTGGCTGCCTATATTTGTCCATCGCTGTGTCATATAAACTCTTGTGATCACCCTAACAGACAGATTGATTGGCTCAGGCACTTGGCCTGGTTTCATATGGCCAGATAAGTAACGCTTAATAGTTGTCATACTCCACTGTGTGTATGTGTGTATGAGTAGTCACGAGAATGATGTATCTAATCCAGTCGATAATTTTGTAAACAAGGCATTAATGTTTAGGACATTGATTGAAACAAATATTAACAGGAAATTGGATACCACATGCTAGATTGCTGGACTGACTAAATAGCCTGGTTTAATGCAATGTAAAGATTCTGTTGTAGATGAGGTCAGCTCTGTATAAGGCATGTACATTTAAACTGATTAATTATGATACTTTGTGAATTATTGCTGAATGTAGGCTGTAAACACAAGACAATAATGTTACTAGGATTATAAAAAGCAGCTGTTTTTGATCTATTAATGCACGTTTGTTTGTTAATACACCATTTTTACAGATAACAGTATGTCATACAGTATCAGACTCATCTCCACACAGTTTAATGCTGCTTTAGGGAGTATGACCTTGCATTAGTAGCGACATTAGTCTCATAGATCCAGTGTAAAGCTAAAGGAACCCATTGTGGGCACCAGACATGTCTTGACTGGTGGACTACATTTGAGGTAAGAGGAAAATTGTGTTATGCATATAAAGTAGAATACTAATTTGGACAAGGTGAACTGATTTTTCCATATGAGGAAAGAACTGAAGAAAAACCTTAGCATTTGTAGTAAGAGTCTTACTCTTTCTGATGAGACTCAAATCTACTGAATTCGATGATGCAATTTCCCTGTTGTATTTGCTCCATATGTGGCACATCTGGATGCTAACAGAGGAGGTTTTTCTGTTGCCACAGAAGACTTGCAGTTTTAAGCCTGCAATTCTGTGCATGATGTGAGTTTGGGCCTTTTAGCTTTTTTACCCATTAGTGATATACTAACATGATGTTTGAAAAATCAATGTCTGAAATTATATAAAAAAATTAAAACTGTACTCATGATATGTTTCCTTTTGAGCATCTCTCAATTTCATGGAAAACATAAAATATGAAACAACTGGACCTGAGTAACGTAATTATAGTCGAATGGAAATTCCAAGTTTTAAAATGTATCTGCATAATTCAGCAACTGATATGTAAACTAAGTTATTGAAAATTGTGTGATGTAAAAATGAAGCATTGTACAGAAACCAAGTGATTCTTACTTTCTTTTCAATGGTAGTGATAGGAAACAGGGATAAGGATAAACAATAAACAAAATTATTTACTATACATTACCATATAGTCACTTTATTTACTATCCAAACTAGCTATGTACTATCTAATCAATGTACACATTATTAATATTTATGTATATTTAATGATTAATTTATATGAAATATTTTTGGGGTATAAGCTTTTTTGTTTTTTCCTCTAAAGATTCTCTAGAATGTTGCATCAAACAACTCATAATGTCTCAATTTACAATTTGGTAAATTCACAATCGTGCAATTCAAAAATGCAAAGATATTCAATCATGTGAACATTGTTGGGATATCTCTGTATTTGCTGTTGAATTTAATAGGTTTTGACACTTTGAAGGCTGAGCTCAAAAAAAAAAAAATTCTTTCTGTTTTTGTTGTTGTATTCCTAATTTAATCACAAACTGTGTAAGTCTTGTTTTAAACTTTGAAGATGCTGCAGCATTTAATGTAAAACTATGTTACAATTATTTAATATAATATGTACATTACATCATTTGGTTTCTAATTTCATAATTCTGATAGGTTTGGCTAAAAACCTAATTTGCCATATTGTGTCAGTGGTATTGCTCATGAAACTTTAAGTGATGAAATTGGCAAAATAACGACAGGAGTTTAATAATAATGTAATATTCAACATGCAATCTTACTTCAAAGTGAGAATAGACAGTATTTCTGATAAGCCTGGAATTCACACAATTTGTTGTTGTAGTTAAGGTGTTACTGTTATACACTCAAATTACATAACATTCATAGCCTGTTCACCACCACAGTGGTACAATGACCTACATACAATTTCAAAAATCAGAACAGATAATCGTTTAAAACCATTTCAAATGTGTGTACTGTTACACTGCTAAGAAACACTGCACAGCAGTGGTCACTCCAAAAGACTTACATTGTAAAAATACATTTACTACTATTTTCCAGTCCATTACTATCCCAACATTCACTACATGAAAATGAACGGAAGTCCTGAAGTCATTCCAGGATGTGAGATAGCATCTCAGAAAAGAAAACAGCAGAAACAATAATGCATTATTTCATCGTTCAACTTTAATGACTGGCAAACCACAGTAGACTCATATATGTTGACCTGCGCCATCATAATGGTCCTGCTGTCTGAATGGTCCCTCGCTGCCTTCTTTGGAATCAAAGCCTGAAAAAAGCTCAAAGCTCAAAATTTGCCCAAAACATAGCATGATGTTAATGTAGTTTTTAAAGTCACTAGCATTGCCATGCTTCACTTTTATGGTTTAAAATCCAGTCCTTCAAAACAAGGCCTGAGTGATAAATCAGCACAACAAAGTTTAATGCAGAAAGATTGTAATTCGCTGTATAAGTAGCCTTTCATTGACAATTTGTTCTTAGAATTAGTGCCTCTGTGGAAAATGTACAATTACTCTAATATATTCTTTCATTATCACACCTGCTAGCTATCAGCAGATCTCCTCATCCTTCTCCAGTGAGGGCAAAATATGGTCCAGTTTTAGAAAATATAAAGTGTTAAACTGGTTAAGAAAGCCTACTTACTGCAACCAATTATGTTCAACAAGCAGTTTATAATTTGGTCACATTTTTAAAGATACGATATAAAAACATATTTTGATCTAACAGAATGGCCAAGAGATTTCTGATTAACTGTTTGAATACTGTCACGGACGACAGGGGGAACCCGCGTCCGTGATTTACCTCGGGGGCAGCAGGGACAAGACAGGCAGGCATCCATGAAGTCAGGCTCTTTATTAGACATTGTAATGATAGGAACAGGAATTAACTGGTTCGTTGCCCAACTGTAGCGTGGAGGAAGAGCCCAAACGCGGACGAAGCGAGAGAGCAGGTAAGCCACGTGATTTACTCTAAGAACGCTCGCTAATTGAGTAAGAGCTCGCACCAAACGAGTCCGTGTTCTCACACACACACACACACAGGTAGAGAGAGGAGAAGCTCAGAAGAGCGAGAGTACTCATGGTACTGGAGTTCAGGGGTTGAGTCGACACGTAGGACATAAATATTATTCAGTTTCTTCTTGTACATATACTCATAACTTATAACCCATAACTTATATCTCATAACTTATAGCTTTATCCTGCACTTGCTGCCTATTGCACTTCTGGTTAGACCTAAACTGCATTTCGTTGCCTTGTACTTGTACATGTGTAATGACAATAAAGTTGAATCTAATCTAATCTAATCTAATGAATTAGAGACTTCAATGACTGTGTGAGTAAGGTCTACCTGTTACCTGTTTATATACACACTCGTGAGTCATTTCCGGTGCCTATGGACATCACGAGACCTGGTGTGCGTGACAGACATGAACGTGAAAACAGAACAGAAAGAAAACCTGACTCAATGGCCGCTACCGACGTGAACGTGAAAACAGGATTCAAACTAGGCGAAATGAGGCGATAGACCGATGTCTGTGGGACACCTAGACAGAACTTAAATACATGACATAATCAAGAAACAAACACAAAACAGGTGAAAATGGGAAACCAGAATGTCAAAAACAAAAGTCCCAAAAACCATAACAAAACAGAACCAAAAACAGTGACCCCTAACGGCCACTGGCCGAGCCGTGACAAATACTGTGTTTGCTTTGTCTTTATTATGATAAAAGAAAAGGTGTTGGAAATGTGTCCTCATCTTTGACCTGTCGGAAGCATGACAAGTATGTAGATTTAAAGTTGAAAACTGGCTGCCCCAACTGTAAGGTCTTCAGGTGCTTTGCAGTGTAATCACAATTATTTAGAAGAGACCTTGTAATCGACCAATCATATTTTGATTTCTGGTGGGTGGGACAATTTTTGTGACGGAGAGCATCACTCTAGATCAGGTGTGTCAAGCTCTGGTTCTGGAGGGCCAGGGTCCAGCACAGTTTGATAGTTCTCCTCCTCAAACACATTCACTCAACCAGACAATTAACTGGAGAGGTGAGCCAGTTTCTGAGCAGGGAAATCACCAAAATGTGCTGGACCATGGCCTTCCAGGACTGGAGTTCGGCACCCCTGTTCTAGCACGTCTGGAATGTCACTTGCTAGGTAGATGAGCACCAGCATAACCAATGCATTTCTCCTACTTCAAATATGGCAGGTATATGCCAGGGCCTTGACTAAAAATTGTGTATATAAAGTGCTCTACATTGATCAGTCGCACCATTAAAACCATCTGCCTAATATAGGGTAGATCCACCTGCCATAACAGCTTTGACCTGAGGCATGGAATCCAAAAGGCCTCTGAAGGTGTGCTGGGTTATCTGGCACCAAGGGATTAGCAGTAGATTCTTTAAGTCCTGTAAATAGCGTGGTGGGGCATCCATGGACAAAAATAGTTCATTCATCACATCCCACAGATGCTTAATTGTGATCTAAGGAATATGAAGGCCAAGTCAACATCTTTGAACTCTTTGTCATGTTCCTCAAATCATTTCTGATCAGTGTTTGTAGTGTGGCAGGGCGCATTATCCTGCTGCAGGAGCCACTGTCATTAGGGAATATTGTTGTCATGAAGGGGTTTACTTTGTCTGAAACAATGTTTAGGTATGTGATATGTGTCAAAGTAACACCCACATGAATGTGCGGACACAACGTTTTCCTCCACTGGCTGTAAACATGAAGAAATTAATCTGGGGCCGCCATGACCCTGTCATTGGTTTTCCCGTTGTTCTTCCTTGGACCACTTTTGGAAGGTACTAACATTTTGGAGATACTCTGACTGCTCTCCGATCCTTATGCTTGACCGTTTTCCTGCTTCCAGCAAATCAACTTCAAGAACTGACCGTCCACTTGCTGTTTAATATGCTCCACCCCTTGGCAGGTCCCATTGAAATGAGATAATCAATTTTATTCCCTTCCCCTGTCTGTGGGTTTAATGTTGAGACTGGTAGGTGTATACGTTAACATATATGTCACAAGCTTTAAATAAAACATGTAATGTATTTCACATTCTGCAAATGTCTGTGGTAAATCTTGAATGGTCTGAAATGTTCATGTGCAACGCCTTTAGTTTAGCACTGATACACTACTAGAAACCTTAGCACCATATTGTTCTTTTGGACAATGTTTTAATATTTATGGTCTGAACTGAAGGCCTGGCACTAACCATCACCACTGCAGAAAGTACACAACAAAGGCTGCTAGAAATTGCCTACTAACTTTTAAGGTAAGCATGTGAGGATTTAGGCATGCAGTTTGCACAGTGCTAATTTGTGGCTGTATGGTAGCTACATTAGCCTTGTTGTTCCAAAATGAATGAAGCTAACCTCAGGCACCAAACAGTTCTTGGCTGATCGTCTTTATTTGGAGTGTGTGAAAAACATGTATGTTTGTTTTTTCGCCAAACTGCCACTTTAAGCACATGGTTGAGTAATAATTTGAGTGAAGTGCTTTTTTCCATTTTGCTGAGATGCTGAAGGAAGCATTGTTTAGCAAAGAGAAAGCAGCACTGCAGCTTATTGAAGCTGAAGTGATTATAAGATTACTGTGTGTGGATGGCAGTAAATAGAGGACTTTCTAACACACAAAGCACAAAGCAACCTCCCCTTGGGCCTTTTGCCATTGTTTCGGAGCGTATTCTACTGATCACAGATCAGTTTCCAAATATGAAATGAGAATATACACAAATATTTGTAAATGTTTTGGGCTCTGTTGGTACCGCAGAGCTGGAAATGTGGAGTCTCGTTTCCTTTGCTTTACCACAATCGCAATTTGAATCAGTAAAATAAACAATAGGAATGTGTAATTACTCAGAAATGCATACGGCTGGTATTATCGCTACTCAAACAGCCATTTTCTTACTTTTGTAAGTACTTTTCTGAACATAAATAAAGAAATAATTATGCACTCTGACTCGAAGCTTTGAATAAAAACAGGTTTCTGTAGACCTAATGCCAACGGCAGAAACTTCACTTAGGGCTAGTATAATTGCTAATACAGCTTTTAAACATCATTGCATCTACTTTTCTTCTTCGCCTTGTTCTTGTTCTGCTTGTTTTTGCTGTTCTTCTTCTTCTTCTTCTTCTTCTTCTTCTTCTTCTTCTTCTTCTTCTTCTTCTTCTTCTTCTTCTTCTTCTTCT
>JBBPCW010000133.1:11189723-11206545 GCA_037974425.1 Phenacogrammus interruptus
CCGAAAACTGATCCGATCCGTGACTTAAAACCATGATCCGATCCGAACCGTGATTTTTTTGATCCGTTGCACCACTACCCAGTGCACAAAGCAAGGTCTATTAAGACATGGTTGGATGAGTTAGGAGTGAAAGAACTTTTCCAAAATTTCTAAAGGGTAGAAATTCACCCAGAACATCCAAACAACTGCACAGCTCTCTAGCTTCTGGTAAGGTCAATGTTCATGACATCATGGTGAGAAAGAAGCTTGGAAAAACTGGCATTCTCGGAAGAGCGGTGAGGCAGAAATCACTGAAAGCCAAAAACCCATGAATCCCACATTCGCAAAAAAGTATCTGGGCATACTGTAGGGCCAGTGGGTCAGATGTGTAACTTTTCAGACAACACAAGTCTCTTTATATCTACTGAAAGCAGAAACATCATATACACCAGCAGGGACTTTAATGGCATTGCAATCAAATCCACAGACTTCCATTCCAACATGTTTTTTTTTTTTTTTTAAATAATTTACTTAAACAGAGCATTTTAATGCCTCCTTTAAAACATTTGAACATTTTTGAAAAAAATCTGAAAATATTTAAAAAATAATTTTAAATCTTAAATAAATGTAAACATAATAGTAGGTAATACCGCACAGTAAAAGCAATAAATACAAATATATTAAGTTTACATTATATTTATTATTGCACTATTTTAAAATAATGTAAATATAAGACATATTTGTGGAAGTTTCTGTGAGAATTTGTTCCCATTCATTCTGTAGAGCATATATGAGGTGAGGTGCTGATGTGAAGGGCTGGCTGCAAACTCAAGTTCACCCCGAAGGTGTTGGATGGGGGTTTAAGTCAGAGATCTGTGGGGGCTAGTTCTTCCACATTCAACTCATCCAACCATGTTTTTATGGAGCTTGCTTTGTGCACTGGGGTACAGTCATGCTGGAGTAGAAACTGTTGGAAGCATGGCATGGTCCAGAATGTCTTGTATCCTGAAGCATAAGATTGCTTTTCGCTGGAGGTAAGAAGGCCTAGACCAAGGCCGGGAAAACAGGTGTGTCCCAATACTTTTGTCCATATTTTGTAGTTTTGTCAGCCTCTTTTTCATAGTGAGCAAATCAGCTCGCCTGTATTTACCAGCCAGCGTCCCATTAGCTATTTGTCTTCCAGTGAGCCAATCAGACTTACATTCACAGGACGCGCTCAGTAGTGTCAAGCTCTGCTTCATGAGTGAGCCAATAAGATACCTTACAGTCACAGCACGGGCATTCCGTCAGTCAGCCAATCAGCTCGGTTACATTCACATAACAAGCCGCCTATCTGTCAGCCAATCACCTCGCAGATATTCACAGTATAGGCTTTCTATTGGCTATACGTCTTTCATTTAGCCAGTCCAGTGAGCTAATCAGCTCGTTTGCACTCACATCCCAAGTGATGAGACAGCCAATCAGTTTCTTCATATTCACAGCCCGAGCTGAGGACTGCTCCATCGTTGGCTAAGCTAACAGACCTCTGCTGGCCACAGAAGTGAAGGTATGTTTGAAAGAGATGAGAGGTTTTTATTTTTGGATGGTGGTGAATCGTAACAATAGGGTCCATTCGGTTTAAGTAACTACATGTTATGTTTACCATCTCGTTAGTTTGCACGCAGTTCTCAAGTATCTGAGGAGCTAACAGGCTAAAGCTAATGTGAGAGAGTTTGATGGGATGCTGCAGCCTGGGCTTAACACCTCGCCTGGCCTGCTTTGCGCTGGAATTGTGAGCTCTGAGACAAAATAAAATCCACGCTAATGCGAAATATTTGCAGGGCAATGGGACAATTATGTAAACACGAAATCAGGCTCATGTTGCAAGTGGTAGTCCTGGTTTAGCTAACTTTAGCCTGGTGTGTCTCTGGAAACCGCCATTTTTCCCCCCAGCAAGAGGAGGGAAATTTGAGTGAGGAGGAGAGGCTGGAAAGCCCAAGCTTGCTTCATTTCTGGACGTACAACGCCTTGCACGACGCAAGATTAACTGTTTTGGATCTCTGCTTTCTAGATAAAAGCTTTGTAGTAAAGTTTTTTTTCCGGAAGAATAATCACATTGCTGGTTAGGTTTTCTGGCTCATTTGTGGAGTTGGAACCAAAACATAGTCATGTTACATCAAAAACTCGCATAACTTTACCTACGTCTTCTAAGTATCTCTGTTTAATTACATTCACTTTAATTTAATCTCGCCCAACAGCAGTGGCTAAGCTCATAAATACTCTACGGAAGTAATTGACACTCCCCACAGAAGTGTACCTTTAATTTACTGCACTTTCCATACTATTCTGACGTGCTACTATCTACAAAAAGTGTTCAACCAAGCTGTAAAATAGTTTGACCTGGTGTATTAAAGAGTTATTACACCCTAAAACGGGAGACTTGCTTTGTAATACAAAATTATCTGAATTGTTCAAAAGTTGACCTGACTGTCTGAATAACATCATGGCAAGTTCTGCATTTTCTGCACATCTGTGTTGTAGATGCACAGGACCTGGTTTAGGACTAATGGTGCATATCCACTGTTTGAATTTTTTGCCATAAATGTTGTTCCCCAGTTTTTTCAGCAGGAGAATATGGACTAGGTGGACAGTGAAATCTAGATTAGAATGTTGAACTGAGCAGTCAAGAAAAGACAACCTTTCATTATTCGGGGATAAGCTTTAAATTAATAAAGCTTATATAATATACCTCATATAATGTGCTGTTATAATTTAAGAGTCCATTCTAAAAATAATTTGGATCTTTGTTCATGATATTTTTTTTTTAAATTAACTAGACAGCCATGAACTAGTCAGCTATATTCTTCTAATTTATATTGGTTACTCTAGTTAACTATCCTCTTGTCATCTGACTGTTAGCTAGATTTCCATCTACATCAAATTGATAATACAATTTCAGACTTTTACATTTTTACTATATTTACTGTGTTTGCTGAGAAAGCTGGTGTGAAGCACAGCAGAATTAGATACATCCTTCTGTATATGGGTTTTTTGGACATGCTGTGTCACACATTGTGACAGTAATGCCACAGCTGACTGTCCAGAAAAGCATAATTGCCCTCATTATTTCTTAGTGAGCCTGTCCAGTGCAGCACTAGTCAGGACAGGTGTTTGTTAGCTGACATAACAGCATTAGCGGTTAGTGGTGTTCTCTGGGCCTGTTGACCTGCCTAGTAATGTTGCATTAAAAAAAAATATGCACTTCAAGTCAAATATGTTTTATTGTCATTTAAACCATATACACACAGAACAGTGAAATACAATGTTTCTCTCTGACCATAGTGCATCAAAAGAACTGACAGGACAAAGGAAGTGCAAGGAAAAACTGGCAAAACATAACATTTAGTACAATCAACAATACAGTACAAGTCTAAATGAATACAGTATTGACAGGTACTGTATTCTAGCAGCAGAGAGTTACAAGTACAAAAATGCAGAAGAGAGGTAGTCAGCAATAAAAATAGCAACAGCAGCAGCAGGACAGAAAATGTGCTGTGTAAGAAATAGAAGGGTATTTACAGAGGTAGTCTGAGTTGTTTGAGATGTGCATACTTGACCCAGAGGAAGCATGTGTTAACCTTCAACTTCCACTTTTGGTAGCTTTAACATCACCATATCATCCTGATCGCCTATGTAACGATGCAAGCAGTCGTTGCAGTAATGCTGGTTCTTATTGAATCAGAATAACTTCTGACTGCGTCTGTGCTTCCATGGCTAGTAGATTGCATACATGTAATATGCTATAACACATTATGTAAATTGGTTAACCAGTGTTCATAGCCTTCTCATTATGCGCACATCAAATATGTGTGAAACATGAGAACTAGACTGCAAGAACAGTTATACTGACTGTAACTAACTTGAAACGCTGCTGCACATGGGGGTGGGATTTTTTAAATTTTTTATCCACCTTTGTTTACTGGCCTTTTACTTACCACTGCATTAATAATCATAATTTCTGCCTGTCTTTAGAAGATTTTTAATGGTATGTCAGTGCCAGACTAACATTACACTTTAAAGAGATTTACTGCATCTTCCCAGCTGTACTATTCTTAAATACTTTTGACTCTCTGAAAGGGCTTTGTAGCAGGTTCCCAATAAACTGGACTCTTAATATCTAGTACTTAACTAAAATACTAGTTAACTGCATCATCCAACAAACTCTTCTAAAGGAATTCTAAAGCACATGTTTTCTCTCAGCTTACCTTCTGTATTTACTTCAGATCTAACTAAGCTATGTTTGATCAACCAGTTTTGCGAAACCAACCATATAAGAACTAATTGAGTTACGTAGTTGTTGCTGACCGTGTCTGGATTTCAAGACTGATGATTGCCCCGCCTAGAAAAGCTACAAGCACGTTCCGTGGGGGCCTAAAATATTTGTACCAATACATTTGGCTTTGGGTTACTTTTTTTTATTTTAATTATTCCTTCCCGATTTTCAATCCAGTAATTTAGTTGTGGATCAGACCGATACAGAATATCCGATCGGCGCATCTCTAGGTTATTTATTTTCCCTTATGTAATATAAAAAATGTGCAATATGGAGAGGAACCAAGCAGTAATCGATATAAAGTTTTTGTATGAATGGGCCAATCTGTATCAAAGTGCATTGTACTTTATAAATGTGCTTTGGAGGAATGGGTTGTTAACTGATCCTGTGACGCATTCTAAGACATTGAAAGCATCAGCACGTCCTTTTGTTGGCATGCATCTCCAGAATGACCTCAGATCAGTGGCTTTTCATTGGCCTTTTAAAGATGAATACGCAGCATGATCAGGAACTGCCAGAATCTGTGTTAGACTGGTCTACCCCTGGCAACTGCCTTTGCCAAATGCCAAGTGATCTAATTTAATGGAGTACTTAGGCCTTTAGATGTTTTCTGTCTGCCTGTGTCTGAGAGAAAGAGAGGTTTGGAACAGAAAGATCCTGGTTTTAATCCTTAGTGCAAAAATAACGCCCATGTATTTGACAGTTAGGTCGGTGTGAATCAGTAGATGCAATTACAGAAGAATTACACAGTTACATAATGACATAGTTGGATAAGCAATTACCTACACATTCACATTGTTTGTCTGACTGTCCTAAAATGTTCCTGTTTTCATGTCTAAAAGTGACAAAAACAGCAAATTGTAAAGGATGTTTTTGTTGTTGTTTCCTGAAACAAGACTGTACATCAAGGTGCTTTAGTTCTAGACCTGAGTGCCCAGAGTCCAGTACAGTCTGGTGATTTCTTACATATACCTGGTTTAACTCATCTGTTAATTGTTTGGTGTATTGAGTGTTTGAGTGCACATCAGCCCTCCAAGACGGAATGAGCCCTAATCTGCTTGCAACTATAACCATTTTAAAGCTCAAATCAAAGTGAGGTGTGGGTTGAAAAGTTTGTATCCGCAGTTTTATCGGATTTCTCTGCTTATATTAGTGTGCTATATTGGGCAAAAACTTCAAAGTAATAATTTCCAGTCCTTCTTTTGAACTGATACTTAATAAGTTAAGAAAGGTTCACCCGTCTGTCCTTTATTTTCCACTTCTCTACTGTTAGCAGGTGCCCCTGTTTTCATATCAGTGACATCAAGCTCATTATTTCTTTGTAAATGAAGAGGCGGGGCCTTAGCACTCCTCAACGGCTCAGTGGCCAAATTGCAAGATATTGCTTTGCAGAAACGCTGAACTTGATTTGGGTATGCATTTTTAAAAAGCGTAAAGAAATGAATGCTTCTGCCATCCAGCAAGGAGATATCTGAGACATGAATGGGGGGAAAAAAGAAAGGAAAAAAGCGGCGTTAAGAACACTTCGTTGTACTGTCTTGCTGCCCGGCTTGTCTGTAGCGACTGCCAACTTTAGACGGAGAGCCGAAGTGGGCCCGAGTCCGAAAACAACCGCTTTAAATCTTAAACTGAGGAGCTCACAAGCAGCCAAGTCATCAGACCCACAACGACAACATGGCTTCCTGATGCCGAGATGGAGCCAGTGCTTTGGCCAAACCTCCATTTTGCTGCATCGCTCAGGGTGTTCGATAACAAATCATGGGAGCAATCTGTAATCCTGTGGATGGGTCAGTTGCAGTTGTGCAGTGCTTTGTTTGATTTTATTTATTTATTTATTTGTTCCTTTTCCCATTGAAAAGTGGCTTTTTTATATACGGAGTGGGTTTATTTTACGTTGCTGTTTTAAACAGTAGTTCCTTTTTGAAGGATATATTGGAGTGTATAATTACATGACAAACTAGTAGTACTTTTTTTTTTTCGTCTTATTCATCCTTATTTTTCTTTCCAGCACTCTTTTCTCTACAGGCTTAGATGACGAGGCAGAGGACATGATGAAAATGAAATGAAACGAATATGAAAGGACTACTCTCCGGCGCCTGGTATTTATTTCTGAATGCCATGTTTGCTATTCATTTTACAGGTCCATATTCATTTTACAGCTTCAGTGAAGATGTATGCTGTGTTTGCACCTTGGGATGAGGTAGTAGGTTGTGTAGTTTTAGGGTCACACCCACACTGGGAGATAACTATACAGCCTACTGTCTTTCTCAAGGTGGCTGAGAGCATCTTCATCTGTGTTTCAGTGGAAAAGGAAACATGAACAACATCTGAATATGGGGCATAAAAGTAGTCAAGGGTGGGCTGTTATGATGATGAATTATCATAATATGCTTTATCATGGGTATCGTTATTATTTTAAGAGATATTGAACTTCATGGTTGTAATATGAATTAACGGTTGTAATGTATGTGTATTGTAACTGTAGATTACATAGTAAGCAGTAGCTGATTTGATGTCTATGATATGCTTTTTTAAAAAATCCATTTTTAAAGTTTTTGTATTCTTAGTTTTAGTTCCAGTTTAGTTGTAGCCTTTTTTAAAGTTCCAGGTGCATGTTGTTCAACTTGTTCATAGTTTATTATACTGATATTATCCCAATTATTTTTCACAAAAGTTAATGCTAAAGCAATTCCTTGTTGGTTACGAGATCAATATGCTTTCACAGTGTGAGGTAGTAGATTGTATAGTTGTGGGGTAGTGATTTTATCCTGTGTAGAAGATAACTATACAATCTATTGCCTTCCCTGAGGGGGTAAGATTCATGTTTAGTGCACTATTACGTAGAACTGTGTTTTATGTAACTACCAAACTGTACTGTGGATATTCTTGAAAATAATTAAGTGCTTGTCTGTATTTGTGATAATAATAAATGGGGAAAATCAACAATGAATGTACATTACACTGTTTAAATGTAACAATATTTTAGATAAAATGAATATTTTGGATATGACATTTTGTAAGTAGTACCAGTTGTAATTGTATTGTGGAATTTTTTCCCGCTCCCTTCTTAAATGTCAGCCTTCGACCTGGAGATGGCGCTCTTTCATAGCATATCATGGTGCAGAACACAATTTGATGTACCCCACAGCCAATTTTAAGTTGGTAAATGTGTTTTAATAAAATAAGTAAGCCAGTTAAAGCCAGTGTTGTTTGGCAGTGTGGCCAGAATAAAACTGCCAGAAACATAAATGACCAAAAGAAAAGATACCACACTTCAATCTTTGTTAGGTTGCTGTTATTTAGTAGAAGAAAGTGAGTGCTTTGCTGTTCAGATTATTTAATAAAATATTTTATGTTTACCTGTTTGTAAGCCATTATGTTTTGTCTTTTGCTTTATATTTACCCACAGATTGCCTCTGTGTTGCTCTATGGCCATTACTGTAAATACATATGCAACATGAAATTAAAAAATTGCAATCCGATTTTCTAATTCTTTGAATTTTTGTGAAGTTTGAATGAATATATTTAGATTATATAATGAATATATAATCATTAAATTAACTATTCAACCAATCAGTAAACCGATGTGATGTCCATGCTTTCAGACAGAACAATAAAATGACCCTGACTTTATTCTGAATGTTTTCATGTCATTGGGTTGTGAAATGATAATCAATTTAAACCTTTCTGCACATACTTTCATATCCAGAAACCATATTTTGATTTTGTATGTATATATTTAGAGTCATCATGGTATTTGTGGGCAAGAAATACTTGTCCAATACAACATTGTTTAGGAAAACATTGTTTAGTACAATGATGTTAGCAATTCTCCTGCACTGCTATTATCTTTTTTCCTGATATTTCTGCACTATATTGAGTCCACTGAAGATGTTCACCTTGCTTTAAACTCTCAACTAAATATCCATTCCATTTCAGATGAACTTTTATCAAGTATGTTACACTTAAACCTGACTCTAACCTAACACCAACATCCAAATCTGATCATATTGAATATCAAAGCCACCAGCAAGTAAGTTTGGGCAATATGACAATGTTTATGATAAATTACATCCCTGTGTTTTATCTAGAGCTTAAAGAACATGTTTCATCACAGCAAAATGAATGTTGTTTTATTGGAGGGCACTGTATTGGTGCTGGTGGTAGATACAAAAACTTGCACTTTGTATTCCAACCTATCAAACCTGATCTGAAGTCAGAATCAGAAAACTTTATCCCGGAGGAAATTGTTCACGTCACGACTGCACACTCAGACAAGACAGAACAATACAGAATAAAAATACCTGAATATATAATAAAATATACTCACATTCGAAATATATTAAGAAAGGAAATAGTAGTCGAGTATGAAAGATGAAATGGTGAACATGTCAGTGTTGCAATGCTGTTTCTACTATAACTCCTCTTGCTGTAGAAGTGGTTACACTTTCCACAACAAAATGTCATCCTATGTGTTGCCAGAAGTAAACTGAATGACACCTTTCATATCTTGTAGACTATTTTGATTTATGCGTGTTTACACCCCTACAGAGATCTTGGCATATGCAAAATAATTCTATCAGAAACGTGTTTGTGTATTTAATCAACGCAGACAGATTGCAATGCATTGCTTTTTTCAGCATACAGACAATTCATATATAAAATATTGGAAACCATGATCAATGACACACAAGCCATTGAGAACGATGAACTATTGGGTGAGGGGGGGTTGTTGGGGGCTGGTTAGAAGGGAAGAATCAAGAAGTCTAACTTTCTTCTCTCATGGGAGGAGCAAAGGGGTGCAGTGGAAGAGATAAAAAGCTGGTAAAGCCAGCCAAAGCTCCAGGCTCCAGGATTCACACTCCACTGGGCTATAGATTACTGCACTAGAACTCCACTGCATTAATATAACAGGCTGTAAAGGAAGTCAACCTGTCTGCAGGTTCTTAACTCCTAACAGGCTGCTTCTCAGTCTATGTTCCCCTAACAGACAGTGGCAGGTAGTGTTACACGGAAGCAGACTGTACCTGCTCTTCCAGCACTGGAGGGGGAAAAAACAGTTTTTAGTGGCAGATCTGCCTGGTGGTGGGCTTTCAGTCTTTACAGCCCCCTTTTTTCCTTGGATAATTGGACACCTTTGGAGAAAGACTGCTCTTCCATCTGAACACGCCCTGACACATCAGATATGGGGAACAGGGGAGACATGACTCGGTGCGTCTGGATGAAGTGATCCACATGCTGGAGGATTCTTCTAAAGGACATTCGAGGCTCACAAAACACCAATCTAACATCTAAAAATGAGCAGGAAAACACGACGCTGGATCTTCCACATCTTCCTCTGCCTGGGGATTATTTATCTGAAAATTGGGTGAGTCAGTCAAGTCTGTTCACCTGCTGCTAACTCTTAACTTTTAAGTTATTTAAGCTGAAGAAAGCAATTTTGGGGGAAAAATATATTGAATGCGTTTTGCATTTAAGCAAGGATGCAGTTGCTCCAATTCGAGATAAAAGTGCTGCTGAATGTGATAAATTTGTAATTACATGTGTGGTTTTCAGGCATTTGATTTTCCTGCCTCGATTTTGCATTACTTTGAATTTGGGACCTAAGCCGTCAGCTGGTGCCGCATCAACTTGCCCTTTTAAGTGAATAAAACACTTTCAAGTACAAGTAAAATACATTCTCTGATGCTTTAGAACATCTATAAGTCTTCAGAAGTGCTCTACTGTTTGATCAGACTGATCAGGTTTAGTGGGCATCAGAGCATCATGCGTGTACTACTGGAGCAGATCCACCAACCACACTTCATAAGTTACATCCCTCTTCATTTTTATAATTGCAGGGGTTTTTCGTCTGTGGTGGCCCTGGGAGCGAGCATTATCTGCAATAAAATCCCTGGTCTGGCCCCTCGACAGAGGACTATCTGCCAGAGCAGACCCGATGCCATCATAGTGATCGGAGAAGGAGCTCAGATGGGCATCAACGAGTGCCAGTTTCAATTCCGAAACGGCCGCTGGAACTGCTCCGCACTCGGGGAGAGAACTGTCTTTGGAAAAGAGCTGAAAGTGGGTATGTTACAGTATTTAAAAGTATTATTATTATTCACTGTTCTCTCTGAATTACTGCTGCTTGATTTCTATTTTAGTGAATCTGGTTTTTCAGAATGCTGACATTTGTTACGAGCCTCAGATTTTACTTGGATCTCACTTTAGTGAAATAGAAGTTAAAGTAGCTTCCAGAAAGGAGATGAATAAGAACGTGTACGTTCCGAAAACTCCTTAAAAAGAGTCCTGCAGAGGACCGTCCTAGTAAAATTCTAAATTTCTATACGTTTGAGCAACAGCATAGCAGTCCAGTCTAATCACATAACATAATGAAATTCAGTTAAATTAAAGAGTGACTCCTTGGAAATGTGTAAATGAAGAAAAATGCTTTGGTCACAAGTAGACCTGAGCAGAAGTGTTATCCATCACATTATTGTGTCTTTAGAAACACTTTAGAAGGTTTAGTGAATGGAAGTTTTTACTATCAACTTCTGGTAAAAATCTTAATAAAACTATTTAAATGTCCTATAAGGATATGAATGATGTAAATGATTGTTTGAATATGTATAAAGAAAGCAAATACAATTCAAATAAAATTAGTTAACTTTCCAGCATAAATCTTAATATCTTAACCCCGCACTTATTATTAATCTACTTTCTTCTTCTGTTATCCAAACTTTTTTAGTATTTATTACTCATAAGGCATTTCAGCATTAAAACAGGCATGACCATTTTCAGTTGTGGGTTTTCTGGCTCATGATATTCTTCAGATTTTCATTGATTACTGTGTCTAATGGGAAACTATTTACCAAAACATTCATAACTGTTAGTGTACTCACAACACTTTGGTCTCTGGCACGCCACTGTAATGTCACATCAAGTCTACTTCCCCCTGCTTTCACTGAACAAGTATCAACGCGGCTGGATTTATGGCCTCTCTTGCAGCCAGGTCCCCTGAAAAGAAGTCTCTTTCTAGTCATTCTGTCTTATCTGTAGATTTTAATGATTTGGCAGCTAGGCTTTTCACTTTACCACGGGTATAAATTACACTGAATAAATGAGGGGGGTGGGGGGACAAAATAGTACGGAATTGTAAGGAAATTGAAGTACATGTCACTGCTGGATAAACAAAACAAAATTAACTAAGAGAAAGTTTTTTGAGGTTGTTCTTTCTTTTCCTTGGGGTAACACAATCTATTTTCCCCAGGCAAACTTAGGCCTATTTAGTGCCATTGAGCCTGCGACACTTTGATGAATGGTTATGTGAAGGACTTTGCTTTAGTTTCAGTGCTCTGCTTGGTGGGAAAGAGTGGAATTATTGGGCCGCCTGTCTGTTGAAGATGACTGCAGGGAATATCGATGCTCGAATGGCTTGAATTTCCCCTCGGAAACGAACCCCGCAGATCATATTTAACATCATTTCTCCTGTTTCCCCTCGGCCTGTGTTCGAGCGGGATTGAGACAGCGGAGGGATTGTGCGGTTGAGATTCAAAGGGGAAAAGCTTAGATCTGTAGAGACTTGTATCCATCGCTGAAGGTGTAGCTGAATTTTATCCCTCTCTGCATCAAAGACAAATGCCTCGTGAACAAGAAAAGAGCAAAAAAAAAGAAAAGAAAAGAAAAAGCAAAGGTTTTGCTGCAAGCACTTGCATTGCCTAAGAATGTCCCTCTTTTTCATTCTGGTGCTTGAGATGCATGTTTAACCCCTGCAAATCTAGGCTTATTATTAAAGTAATCTTAAGATTTAATCTTAAGATCTAAACAGCATGGCAACATTAACACAATTTTCTTTTTGATCATATGATGCAGTCCTAAGAGTAGCTATTATATTTTATATGGTTATGAGAGTGGGAGTTCAAGGGATGAAGCATCTCAACTGATGTGATCATTGATGATATCGTTACAACTGCTTTTGGAGTTCCATTGTAGCCCCTCTTCATCCCTGCACCATGCAGCTGACAGTGACACACTGTGACAGACCTTTGTGTCCATCCCTTTAGCTGCCATTGTGGTCCAGCCCCCTCAACGAGTGTTTGCCCAGGCCGCCGTTGTCTGTGGTTAGAATAGTCAGGATAAAAGAGAGCGGGCAAGCGTTCTAACAGGATTGGTTTCAGTGGCCAGCCGTGCAGCCGTGCACACAGTAGCCTAGCGAAGCCCTGGGAGATGAAAAGCAGCGGCTAATCCTCGCAGCGCAGTTCAGAAGGAGGTGAAGTAATGCTCGCTCATACTTAGGGCCTGGTACCATACGCTCTGGTCTTGGCATCATCGCTGAGGATTCCTCCTTGTTGTGCTACTGAAAGAGGAACCACACGTTATTCCTCTGTTGTGTCTAAACTTTGTAACAGCTCTTTTTTGTGTTGTTTTTTTGTTCCTTGAAATTTTGCAAACTACAGCTGTCCTTCACATTTTTGTAAACACATTTTGCGAGCACAAGAGGGCCAACAAAAATGTCCCAGAATTACATCTTACTATAATAACATAGATTTGAAATAAAGGATGATTTTTCTTCTCCCAAAGAGTTCCTGTTTGGAAATCCTTGGCACTGTGTACATATAAAAACCTGTGGCCCTCTCAAGTATTTATCTCAAGTTAAAGGCTTAAGGATAAACGAGAAGCTATATGTTTAAATAAGAAAACTTGTGCGACTGTCAAACATGCAAATTCTAACAGTCTAAAAACGTATAATAAAGTATATGAAGATGTTTTTGTGCAAGTTTTCACTAACCCTCAGCTGATCTGAATGTTGGTCAGATGTACAAAGTGTAAAAGATATAATTCATATTTTATTTTGCATTTTTTCAAGCTGAAGCCTCACTCTTTCCTCCCCCTCATTCTTTTTCTCTCACTTACGTACCCTCCGGCATGCTCAAAAAATAGTTTTCCTCCACCAGCATTGTCTCAAGTCCAGACAAGCACATTGTGTGAGGTTTATAAATTAACCTCTTGCATTTACAGTTTTTGGCAACGGGACACCTCATGCAGAATCAGTCTGAGCCACTGATTCAGATTCTGGAAAAGTGACAAACGTAATGTCATAACACACATGTTTTATGGTGTTCTTATCAGATGTGTTTGTGTTCACAATACCTTGATTTAAGTAAACACAGTCCAAGTTATTACTTAATAACAAGAAGTCCTCTCTGCCATGTCCTCATGACAAGACTTTTGCCTTTTGGTGAAATGTTTGGTCCCCACTAACCTTTCCATCGAATCCATCCTTTTCTCTCCCTGCATTAAGCCCAAGCAACTCATAAAAATCTCCATATAATTGATGCCCTAAACTGGCCTTTCTTAAATTGCGTGGGCACTGCTCCAAGATGTTTATCAGCCTCAGGTCAACACATACCAATGTGTTAGTGAAGAGGCCCTGAGAAAACTCTGAGAGAGCTGTGTGAAGTTGCACTGCACTTGTTGATAGCTTATCCCTGTTTTACCCAATGCAGTGTCAGTGATACACAATTTCTTTTTCTCTCTTTAAAAACTGCACTGAGGGTAGTTGATGCATGTGAACATCCACGTTGGTCACAGTAAATGGACCAGAAATTGGACTTTTTGTGTAAGTACTTTCCTTTTTTCTGCCACAATGTAAAAGAAGCCTCATGCTGCCCTTATTGTTGGATGGACCCAAGGTGGCCATGCACAAACATTCAGAGCGTAATTCATAGTGTTCAGCCTGGACTCTTTATTATAGTATAGATAAACACAACAACCAACCAGAGTTTATGTTGTTCAGATATATTAGTATTAATGGTACCATAAGAAAAACATGACATTGAACAAATGTCATGTAAAAACGAATTACAACTGTTTTTGGTGCATAAAGGCGTACAAATGCCTTAAATAGACCTCAGAGAAAAAAGTTAAAATGCAAGATGAATGTGGGAAACATTATAGCTTTAAGAGAGTAAGAGGCTTATTTGAATGTAATGGCCTTTAAACAGTCCCTGATTATGGAGTTGACATCAGAGAAGGTTACTTCACCATAACATACCAAACATCTTTAGGATTGTCTGTTCTTTGTGAGATTAATGGTATACAAGTCAAAGCAGCTAGTCTTCTTAAATCACTGCAATTCTTTCTTAGTTTGAGGTGTGTAAATGATTCCTAGGAGAGTCAATATGTGATGATTCATTAATCCAGACGATGAGCTGTATACTTCCGTGATGGCTCATGTAACGCAGGACTGATCAATAGATCTTAAACTCATGACAGCTTTCTCTTTGCTAAGGAGTTTCCCAAGAATGTTGTGCTTGCGTACACTTTAAACTGGTCTTAAGTCTGTTCAGGCTACGGCTGCTTCTTCTACTTACATAGCACAGGTATCTGAGCACATGAAAACCACAGATTTTCATTTAAATATGTTAACTTTTTCGCACATGCACAGAGAAATTGTGAAATTCTTAGTCCCATTTACAGAAAATAAAAGAACAAAACAAACTTATAAGTGACCATAAGGCGTGGTTGGCCTAGTCCAGCGGCCCCCAACATTTTTTGTGCCACAGACCAGATACAGTACACCTGAAAACAAAGTGTGTTGTTTTTTACACATTTTTGCAAGCTTGTGGGCTACATTTTTGATGTACCGTCTCATGTGATCGAGATAAAAGATCTTTCAAACTAATCAATCAAATATTTTTATTCTGTCCTTCTGCGCGGCCCGGTACCAAATGACTTATGGATCGATACCGATTCACGGCCCGTTGAATGGGGTCCTCTAATCTAGTCAACATTCAGTATTGGTGACAACAGAATTTGATTGGTAGAAAAGCACAGTGTTTATGTTTCTATACTAGATAACATCAGATTGTTTAAATAGCTATATCATTCTACTAATAAGAAGCTGTTTGCTAAACTGTTGGAACTACTTTTTTGGTACAAGAAATTGCCATTTCATTTGGAACTATGTTCAGGACTATTGGAGAAACTATTGTAGATTGTAAATTGTAAATTTTCTGTACTATGGTGAATAATATCACAGCTGGGGTGTCCCGCTCTGATCAAGTCACAGGTGAGATTTTATTCATGATAACACGCCACCTTGAGTATTCTATCCCTAGTAGCCTTAAGAGAACATGAGGACGTTAACGAACAAGAGAACTTTGAGTTTTTAGTTCTTTTTTAAAGAACTAAAATTCAGTTCTTTAAATTTCAAAATGACTTTTGAAACAATCAAGCAGGGTGAAAGTTTGAAGGAAGAGTCTATAACTTATGCCTTACAGGAGTAGTCTGAAAAAGGCCTTTCTTTAGTTTCTTTAAAGGCCATAATCTTTGCTCTGTTTTTTCCCATTTGATTGAGTCATACTCTTAACCTGGAAGTGCCCTGTTTAACAGTTTAAGGGAAAAGCAACTGCAGCCAAGTTGAAACAACTAATTACAGTACATTGTATGGTTAGCATAAATATTTGAATCATGTTTCTTCAAATATTCCAACCTTTGCACCAATGGATCTTTCCCCTGCCATCTACATCTACCTGAGTGAATCATGTTCTTAACCTGGAAGTGCCCTACTTAACAGGGGCAATCAATTATGTGAGTCTTTGTGGCCAGGGGCTGTTCTGCATGCCTGGGGGACTCACCTCCGCTCGGGTGGATCCCGTCTTCTGACGGAAGCTGGGACAGTGGCCAGAATCAAGTCTAAACATACCACGTGCCCCCTATCTCTACCACTCTATTGTCTGTTAAATAAACCCTTGTCCATTGTACTTGTTGAAGAGATGGGCCATTCCATTCCTTCCTTTGCTGGAATTGGTCGCGTGAGCACAATCAGAGGGTTATTTGTCTTAATGTTTCCTCCCCATGACAAGCGAAGGACGATTATTTCGTGTCGAATAAAGACAAGGATTGTCGGTGTCAATGCCATTCGTTATCATCCTATTGTTAGCATGTGCTCACAGTATTATCTCCACTTCTGTCTTCTCTATATTAGACTATTTTCAGTGGGTCTGCTCGCTGTCCAGAGCATCCCACCCCATTTAACAAGGGCCACAGCATTCATCAGTGCAAAAAAACGCATGATAAATGGATTCCTCTTGGCACAGATCAGGAGTTTTTGTTATTGCTGTTGAGCATCAAGCTATGTCAGGTATGTACTTGGGCTTGATATGGCCGCAAAACAGTGGATCAGTGATTGCACATATTCATGTTCCTAGTGTGCTGTGCACTGTGAGTCACTGTGAATGCAATTTGAACTTAGAACCTTGCCATTATCTACTACAACAAAGTAGCTGGAAATATTTGAACAAAAATTAGCGTTTGTACACATTTAATCCAATATATGTCGTAGTGTGACATCTTATCACAGCATCAACACAATATCAACTATATTGGACGGGGCAGTTGGTGGACTAGTGGTTAGGGCATTCGCCCTGCGACCAGAAGGTCCGGGTTCGATTCCCAAGACCGCTAGGCACATCTGAGGTACCCTGAGCAAAGTACCGTCCCCACACACTGCTCCCCGGGTGCCGTGTTCCTGCTGCCCCCTGCTTCACT
>JBBPCW010000133.1:11209323-11224483 GCA_037974425.1 Phenacogrammus interruptus
TGAATACATTTAACAACTATTTGCAAACAATTATGTAATCTTAGCAATAAAGAATGTATAAAGAATATATATATATATATATATATATATATATATATATGTATATATATAAAACACTGTTTGTCTAACATAGTTTATCTATTTTTTGTGCAGCACTATACTAGTTATCTCAAAGCAGTCCAACAGGAACCCATTGTAATGATTCTGCCTTTCCTAATTACATCGAGAGATGTCTTATGTCATATTCACCTTATCTTTGGAGTGTGCTTCTTTGACAGAATCTTTTTAGTGGGGCGTTCAATGTGATGGCTTAACAATGGTGGAAAGTAGTGATATGTGCAACCTTGGTGTTGTGATTTATATTCCCAGCACGGCTGTGCTGATAAAGTGGCGGCAGTGCGATTTAAAAAGGGCCTCTGTAATGAAATAACAGTGAAGGCTTTTAGGTGGAAGGGCACAGATGTGCTTCAATCTGAGTAATCACTAAATCTCCTCACTCCTGTTCCAAGAGATAGCAAAACGTCTAATGCTTCTTGCCCTGGTTCTTCCGGAGGTATTTACTAGGCATCCCGTTCTGAGAGATGTCCCTGGATGTTACAAAAGGAGGTGTTTTAGGGTAATTCTCTTGAAACTCTCGGAGACCTTCAGCTACCTTTTGCATTTCTGTTCATTGGGAGCAGTTTGTTAGCATTTGGGTGGCTTGGCTGATTCCAAAATTCAAAGTAAGTTGACTCTACTTGGTGACTGGACTAATTTGACTTATGCCTTGGCTTTGAAACGTAGCTATACTGACAATCAGTTGGAGACTGTCAATTAAGTTGGATTGTGTTTCAGCACTCTGGACAGATCTTGGATCAGAATGGGATCATAACCCTATAGCATTGACAAAGCCAAATACATAAAAACAGTAGAGCCGATATATCACCACCTTGAGTGCATTGTTGTGATTATAGCAGTTTCAGTACTGATAATATTGCTTATTGATCGCTTATTTTTATTAATTATTATTATTTATTTATTCTTATATTTTTTCTTCTTCTTTTTCTTCTTCTTTTTCTTCTTCTTCTTCTTCTTCTTCTTCTTCTTCTTCTTCTTCTTCTTATTATTATTATTACTAAATTTTATTAATAAGAAAGTTTTTTTTTTCATCTCTTAAAGAAACACTCTTACATTAAACAGCCTATATGCTACACTTTATGGACAAGAGTACTGCGACACCCAGATTGTGAGCCAGGCGTTGTCGTCCAGCATCAGGGCCTAAACTCATAAATGATCTACAGAATGAATGGGCGCAAAATTCCCACAGAAACTCCAAAATCTTGTGGAAAGCCTTCCTAGAAGAGTGGAAGCTATTCTAGCTGCAAAGGGGGACCAGCTTCATATTAAAGTCTATGTATTTATATACAATGTCTATGTATTTAAATGCAACATACCGATACTTTTGTCCATATGGTGTATATTGTGTTAAGTTACAGGTGAACAAAGTGGTGAACTATGGTTAGGCAATATTAGTACTCACAAAATGCCCCTCAGCCAATCACGCGGCAGTTCTGGAGCTAACTGTGGTCTCTGTTTGACTGTTTACTGTCTTAACTTTGACAGAGAGATCTTTGTTTTGAGAGTCAAATGGCAGTTAATCCAAAAATGAACATGACAGAATATGACTTAAGTACGGTTTTTATTCGTCAGCGTGGTGGTATCTCCCCATTGTAGTCTCATACCTCATGCAGGTTGTCATAAGGATTGTCTCAGGCGCACGGATTTGACTTCAGTGTGCGGTTTTGAATGTGTTGTTTATCAGGAATCAGCGGCATGACCACACTAAGCCTGATATGCATCCCAGATCTAGCAGACAATTGCCAATGAGACTCCACAAAGTCTGAGAAGCCGAGAGGGAGGACGGAATAATAATTAAAACGCTAGGTGAGGCTTCTCCCACCCACAGAGGGGAAAAGCAGCATCATTACGTCGCAGAGAAAGAGAAAGGGAGCATTTGCCAACCACACCAAAGCTAATTCGGAGTAGAACAGGCTATTCACTGATGCAAATCATGAACAGATTCTTCCATATCTAAACACTACTGCGATTGTAATGCACATTTTCTCTGTTTTGGTTTTCACATGCTTAATATGCTGCAGGCAATTGATAACTTCCACACCTCCCACACCTGTAAAAGCTTTCTTTTATTGCTGTTTTCTTGCATGCTTGATTGCCTATAGTTATAGTCGAAAATGCTCTAAAATGTGCGCAACTGAGGAAAAGTACCTTGATATTCCTTTTAATGAAGCCTCCTCACTAGGGATGCTTGATATGGACAAAATTCCTTTAACATTGCTGCATGTTGCAATAACTTACGCCATACACTGACTAGTCACTTTATAAGGTACTTAGGGGTCAAGACCCCCAGAGGACCACCAGTGAAGCAGCATCATTCTCAGCACAGAGAGTAAGCAGACACAGTTTTTAAAAACTCCAACAGTGATCCATTTTGTGCAGCACGCACATACAATACAATGTTAGTGAATGCTGAGAACGATCCACCACCTAAATAATACTTACTGGTGGTCCTGTGGGGGTCCTGACCACTGATGAACAAGGTAAAGGTGGATAGCATTTTATCTGTATTTATAATCTCCGAAGTGAATCTAGATGTTAAGTAGAGCTGATAAAATGTTCAATACAGGAGGTTACGTAAATGTAATGCATTAAAAGTACGTTGTAAACTTTAAATGCTGCTTTAAAAATATAACAAATAATTCATTTTACATATATTATGGTGTTCAGAATCAAGAGCTAGTATTTTTAAGTAGTATTTGTATATTTATTTAGTATTTTTAACCAGAAATTTGCTATTTTGTTACATATGTGTATTGAAATTGTCATTTGTTTGAGTAAAACCTCAGCTTGTTAAAAAATTATTTTAAGGAAAGTACAGTAAGTACATTCAGCAAAAAATAGTGGGTCTTTGGGTGTTATTTTTATGACCAAACAATTTATATTTGCTTTATCGTGACTGCAGCTCATTTGCATATATTATCTTTCTGCGATATCAGTTTTTGCAAAAGGTAATTTCAGTTATAACCCATTAAAAATGGAGACATTGCGTGGCTGCACTCCTTGCCACCCTCAAATGATGGGCTCACCTACTCGTGTCTACCTGGCTGGAGTGAAGGGAAGGCTCACAGGCACGTGAAACCTGACTCCTGAGCCTTGTGTGTGTACACTATACACAGGGCGACTGTTGTAGGAGTCGGCGATGATCATTCAGGAGGTGTTTGTTTATATCATACCCATCCCTGATTCCACCCGACTGCTTATACAAGAGAGAGAGACTCCAACGGACAGCCTCCCATAACTCGGCTCGCTGAAACAATTTGTGTCGGATGTTTTGTACACAAATGAAAAGGCTTCCTAAAAGTCGAAGGGGGAACCTGTCGACACGCGGGCTGTTTTCCAGCCCTGCTCCGCAGGCAGGCAGGCAGGCATGAGGCGGATCAGGCTCTGGCACAGCGAGTTTAACAATCCTCACATTCTTGAATAGGAATGTTTTAAAAAACCTTTGTCTCAACCTGTTTAACTATTCCAGAAATATGCTCCAAAACCACGACTGTAGGCGCAAACGCCACTGGGGAGAAATGTGCGCTTCCACCAGTGCTTTCCCGCACTGTCAGACGGCTTCTGTTCGAGAGCATATCGTTTTACTCGAAGGCTGACATTGTTTTATAGCTTCTTGCAAAAATACAAGAACACACAAACATAACCTTTTCCCTATATGTTTGTTCCTCAGCTTTGGAAATGATGTTTGCATTGAATCACTCTAGGCATCAAGCTGTCACCAGGTAGACTAACTGGATCAACCTATGAATCATCAAAGCGCTTACTCTCATAATTATCTTAGACTAAAATTATATGCCTCAGAATGCAAACCAGCGACTAAAAATCCCTCTGGGGGTAAAGTTGGGATGGTATGACGATGTCCTCTCACAATTTGAGTCACCAAATCTGTCTCAGATTTGGGGCTTTTAAAATTTAAAATGTTTGAAAGCACTTATATAAATATTGCACCTCATATAACACTAAGAGATGGAACTACACATAAATGAAATAAATCTAAAATTCATTTAAAAAAGACTGTAATCACATGTGTTCAACATAATTGGGGTAGTTGGTGGCCTAGTGGTTAGGTCATTCGCCCTGTGATCAGAAAGTCACAGGTTTGATTCCCAAGACCACTAGGGACCTCTGGGGTACCCTGAGCAAGGCACTGTCCCCACACACTGCTCCCTGGGAGCCGTGTTCCTGCTGCCCCCTGCTTCACTTGGTGAATGGGTTAAATGCAGAGGAAGTGTTTCGTGCTGTGGTGTGTTCATGTATGACCGAATTGTCACTTTCACAATTCGGTCATACATGATGATAAATGATAAATCTGATGATAAATCTGAAACAGCTTTATCATCAAAACTGCTGACCGTTTGCTCCATCCCTGCTCAGGGTCTGAAATGATCTCTTGTTATCTTCTTTCCAGATCCTGGAAAAGAACATGCGCTTGGAGTGCAAGTGTCACGGCGTCTCCGGCTCCTGCACCACCAAGACTTGCTGGACGACCCTGCCCAAGTTCAGGCAGCTTGGCTACATCCTCAAGGAAAAGTACATAAAGGCAGTTCAGGTGGAACCCGTGCGTGCGAGCCGGAACAAACGACCCACCTTTCTGAAGATCAAAAAGCCCTATTCCTACCGCAAGCCTTTGGACACCGACTTGGTTTACATCGAGAAATCGCCCAACTATTGTGAGCCGGACCCTATTACTGGCAGCATGGGGACACAGGGCAGAATCTGCAACAAGACAGCCCATCAGGCAAACAGCTGTGATTCGATGTGCTGCGACCGGGGCTACAACACACATCAGTACTCGCGAGTTTGGCAGTGCAACTGCAAGTTCCTTTGGTGCTGCTACGTCAAATGCAACACATGCAGCGAGAGGACAGAGGTGTACACCTGCAAATGAGAACAGTTTTGTTGCTCTTGCATACGTATCATGCAAGTGTTAAGTGTAGAGGGTCTGAGAAGGTCAGTGTCATTACATCAACAGGGTGCATTCCCTTTGAGCACTGGGTGATGTAGATCCAAAGCTTTTTGCACAAGGTGAATTCTTGGGTCTTCATTATTGGCCAGGATCTCTTAATATTTGTGGGAGGAGGGCCAGAGGAAGTGTGGGCTACGTATCCAGCTTTGCTATGGAGCTTGATCATGATCTTTGGTCTTGGACACCTTGCGCATTCTGAGCAACAGAGCGAGAAAGTCCAGGAAAGGATGTCCTGTGGGCCGAGAGAAAGTTGTGAGTGGTGACCTTGGCCTGTACTGCTCTACAGGTCTGTGAGGAAAGCCCTCTCTATGAGCTGCTTTGTAAACGGACAACCCTGTCAGACGTAATTCCAAACTGGATGTTTTGGACGGTTTGTCTTCCGATGGACGTTACGAAAGCATACTGTATATGAGGGCGACAGTGATATTTAACTTTTTATTTAGAGAAAGAAAGGCTAATATTAATTTATTTAATAATAAAACTACTGATTTTTCTTTCTTTGTGTGAGTTAAGGTCCCTTTTCACCAGTGACTCTATTGTAATTGTGGTAGAAGCAAAAATGTAACCAGCTCTCACACCTGACCCCACACACTTGTACTTTTTTATTGATATATGGAGTGGAGTTTTTACCGTGAACGGCGTGAACAAAACACATAGTGTTGGTGCAGTTGTCCTAACTGTTCTGTGGTGTTTGCACCTTGTTGACAACCACAAAATTCAGCAGTCTCTTTCTGCCTCTACTGTGTTTCGTCTTCCACCCCAGCTCCTAGCTACTATATATATATATATAGACAGACACATACACACAGACACTGGACATTCCTCTTGCCAGGTACCTCTGAAGAAAATGAATTAACTGCTTGCATGCTAAATTGCAGAAAGCGTCTTATCCAAACAGTACGCACAGGAAATTGATTTCTGTTCATAATAATAGATCAATTATGTTTCAGGTTATTCCCTGATTACACCAGTGCAAAAAAAATGATGAACAACCCACAGGTAACCTTAATTGCCACATAACCTTCTGCACGCAGGCTCAAGCATAGCTCTGCCTCGGCCTACGCCTGTCCAGCTGGCAGAAAAGCCAAAGCAGCGATTAATTCATTTTGGAACGAGATAGCTTGCAATCAGGAGATGCCTCCACATGCTACTGATATCGAACGCTGAGGTCACTGATACTGTTATTGCTATATAAATATTATACTTTTCTCTTTCTTTTGCTGCTAGTTGTCTGGTAAATTCTAGGCTACAACTTGGAAACTGTATAATGCCTGTTGTTGAAACTAGTGCTTTTGAACACCATGGGCAAATAATGTGGTAACTTGGACAGGTTGTCCCCCGTGCTGACACACTTAACAGAATATATTTTGCGAGAGATTATTTTTATATGAGTGTTTTATTTATTTGTGCTGTAAAAACGTCCTGCTCCCCAACTTCTCTTAACTTGCGTAGATAGGCAGAAATGAATAACCTAAGCTAGAAACTGCATGGGGTTGATAATGTTATGGTACCAGCTTGATCTCCTGTTAAATGTTAATGGTATCTCAAGGCTCAACTTGAAACAGACAATGGATTAGTAATAATCAGTGATAATGGGATAAAAGTTCTTTTGTAGTTTTTCCGTTTTACTGTAGTTTTTTTTTGCTGACAATGGTCTTGTATGTAGGACCAAGAAGGGAAACACTGGTACTAAGAAATAAAATCGGACACTTTTTTTTCACCAAAGAACAATTCAGTTTTTGAGGTGGTTCTTCACTGAAATTTTTGGCTTTGATCCTATTTATGAAAAGGAGTTCATGTGATGTTTTGCCAAATTGGTCATTCTGCATGCTTATATTGTCATAACTGATTTAACTGAGTTTTGCATTGTGTTTGAACAGTGTTAATAAATGTCGCCTCAGCAGTTTGCACAGCTTGTACTTGTTTTTTTTATGGTTACAAGGGTTTTTTTGAAGCCAGAAACACACGTCTGTAAAAGAGTCATCACTGCTGTGACAATCCCTCAAATTAGTAAGGTGGTAACAAGTCATCAGCCACAAAACATTTGTTGGCGTTAACTTATGGTTGGCTATCGGCTACTGACAGTTTTTACTGTGCAGATGATTGTGGGGCAGGGAAGGAGCTGAGGAAAGTGCGGGCTGTTAATGGTAGGGCTGGTATAGAGGCTTTAATTGATGAACAGCAGTATGGAGGGTGTCCTGGCTTTGGGCGGGAGGGTTATAGGGAGGGGGGGCGTTCTAGAGGGGTGATGGATTACTCTGACATCTGCTTCATTCACTCCTCAGAGCCGTCGCCACAACAACGTGGCTGTGGCCCCCAAAAATGCTGCCCAGTCGCCCTGAGAAGCTCTGCTGCCCGTTAGCGAAATGTTAACTATGCAAAATCAAGCTAACTTCTGCTGCTATTTGGTTTGTCCTCCATCCTCCCTCCCCCCTCCGAAGAAGAGAGGGAGGGTGAAACAAAAAGAGAGGGCTTTTCAATTGTGAAGGATGATGTCAAGAGGAATTTCAAACCATGGGTTCGAAAAGATCTTAGCCTTACCCTTGAATAATTGGCACAAAAACGCCGCTTTGCAAATCGGTGGAGGAAAAAAAAAACACGCCTCAGTAGGCAACCTCATGAAAAGGCAGCTGGCCAAACAACCTCAGCATCAGTTCTCAGACACCATGAGCTGAATCACAATATCTTGTTTTGAAAAAACCCGCTGGGGGGCTCGCTAGCTTTGGCTCTTGGACCGTTTTCTTGCTTGTCACATTTTGAATGGTGACTCTTTTGGGGGGCTTAATGCTTGTGGCTAGAAGTGTTCGAAAAACAATTATGTGGGCACAGATTTTACATCCAGCCTCATCCTTCTTGTATGGCATCTATGGTCCCTCCACAATTGGAGGCATTTAGTTAAGAGGCTCCCTGTGGAACAGGCTGTGTTTGTGGCAGCTTCAGCAGATCTTCATCTTTTTGAAGCAGCAGTTCCCAAACCTGATGGTGGTGTGCCCTGCACAGTTTAGTTCTTTCATGGCTTCAACCGCACAAGGCCATGTCCCTTCCATGCTCCACCCATAGTTTGGTTCTGTTGTTGGGTCCTAGAGTAGTTGGCTTTAAGTTGGACAAGCTTTACAGATCGTTGGTAAAAATTTTACTTCTTACCCCATAAAATATACATTTGCTCAGTTTTCATGAAAGACTCTAGTTTAAAGTGCAATATTTATTTCCAATTATTTCATAATTGTTAAGGCTGGTCTGAGCAGCCTTTGTTAAATACTTTGTTTAATACAGGGTTTTTATAGTCAGCTTAGGTGGTGTACTGAAGAAGGGTCAGGTTCATATTCCACTGCTAGTAATAGTCCAAGTTCAGGTCCATTAGGAGGGACATAACTGATAGGCAATTGTAAATCTGGTTCAGAACTGCATCCAAGTTATTTTGTTTAATGCTATATTTGTATAGATGTATGACCAATTTTGCTGCATAGAAGCAAACTAAACTGATCAGTCAGCCTGCTGATCAATGAGTAAGTGAAGAGGATTCAGATGCGGTCCGAAGGGTTGACAAAAAGAAAAGGTATGGCTTATAGTCTTACCTTCATGAGCATTTTTGGACCGACCTCAGAATTCCTGAATTTCTTAGCCAACATGTGTGAATCACATAGAAAGTGTGGCCACACAAGGATTTTCCATCGAATATGGCACTTTTATTTTGAAAAATGAAATTTATTGTGTGATAAAACCACATGCACATTTGTCAGAAAATGCAGATTTTTATTCTGAAAATTGCTACAAAGCATCAAAACACATCAAAACACAGCCCAAACAATGCATTACTGGCCACACAAGGTTCTTGTGTAAAAATATTGCACTTTTTTTTTAAAAATGAAATTTATTCTGCGATAAAACCACATGCACATTTGTCAGAAAATGCAGATTTTTATTCTGAAAATTGCTACAAAGCATCGAAACACAGTCCAAACAATGCATTACTGAACAAATTAAAGCAAAATCTCACCTTGTGTTTTGGATCAAAAATGCAAAAATAGGTAATGCTATAGACTTACCTTCATGAGCATTTTTGGACCGTCCTCAGAATTCCTGAATTTCTCATTCAACACGTGTGAATCACATAGAAAGTGTGGCCACACAAGGATTTTCCATCGAATATGGCACTTTTATTTTGAAAAATGAAATTTATTGTGCAATAAAACCACATGCACATTTGTCAGAAAATGCAGATTTTTATTCTGAAAATTGCTACAAAGCATCAAAACACAGTCCAAACAATGCATTACTGAACAAATTAAAGCAAAATCTCACCTTGTGTTTTGGATCAAAAATGCAAAAATAGGTAATGCTATAGTCTTACCTTCATGAGCATTTTTGGACCGTCCTCAGAATTCCTGAATTTCTTATTCAACACGTGTGAATCACATAGAAAGTGTGGCCACGCAAGGGTTTTGTGCTAAAATATTGCACATTTTTTTGAAAAATGAAATTTATTGTGCGATAAAACCACATGCAGATTTGTCAGACAATGCAAATTATTATTCTTAAAATTGCTACAAACAATCAAAACACATCAAAACACAGCCCAAACAATACATTACTGGCCACACAAGGTTCTTGTGTTAAAATATTGCGCATTTTTTTGGAAAAATTCAATTTATTGTACGATAAAACCACATGCACAATTGTCAGATAATGCACATTTTTATTCTGAAAATTGCTACAAGCCATCAAAACACAGCCCAAACAATACATTGCTGTACAAATTAACGAAAAATCTCACCTTGTGTTTTGGACCAAAATTGCAAAAATAGGTAAGTCTTACTGTCATGAGCATTTTTGGACCGTCCTCAGAATTCCTGAATTTCTCAGCCAACACGTGTGAATCACATAGAAAGTGTGGCCACGCAAGGTTTTTGTGTTAAAATATTGCAAATTTTTTTGAAAAATGAAATTTATTGTGCGATAAACCACATGCACATTTCTCAGAAAATGCCTATTTTTTATTCTGAAAATAGCTACAAACCATCAAAACACATCAAAACACAGCCCAAACAATACATTGCTGTACAAATCAAAGAAAAATCTCACCTTGTGTTTTGGACTAAAATTGCAAAAATAGGCAACACGTGTAAATCACATAGAAAGTGTGGCCACGCAAGGTTTTTGTGCTAAAATATTGCACATTTTTTTGAAAAATGATATTTATTGTGTGATAAAACCACATGCACATTTGTCAGATAATGCAAATTTTTATTCTGAAAATTGCTACAAACCATCAAAACACATAAAAACACTGCCCAAACAATGCATTACTGGCCACACAAGGTTCTTGTGTAAAAATATTGCACATATTTGGAAAAATGAAATTTAGTGTGTGATAAAACCACATGCATATTTGTCAGATAATGCAAATTTTTATTCTGAAAATTGCTACAAACCATCAAAACACAGCCCAAACAATACATTGCTGTACAAATTAAAGAAAAACCTCACCTTGTGTTTTGGACCAAAATTGCAAAAATAGGTAAGGCTAGTAGTCTTACCTTCATGAGCATTTTTGTGCATTTTTTTTTTAAAAATTCAATTTATTGTGCGATAAAACCACATGCACTTTTGTCAGATAATGCAAATTTTTATTCTGAAAATTGCTACAAGCCATCAAAACACAGCCCAAACAATACATTGCTGTACAAATTAAAGAAAAATCTTACCTTGTGTTTTGGACCAAAATTGCAAAAATAGGTAAGTCTATAATCTTACCTTCATGAGCATTTTTGGACCGTCCTCAGAATTCCTGAATTTCTTGGCCAACACGTGTGAATCACATAGAAAGTGTGGCCATGCAAGGTTTTTGTGCTAAAATATTGCACGTTTTTAAAAAATGAAATTTATTGTGCGATAAACCACATGCACATTTGTCAGAAAATGCCCATTTTTTATTCTGAAAATAGCTACAAACCATCAAAACACAGCCCAAACAATACATTGCTGTACAAATTAAAGAAAAATCTCACCTTGTGTTTTGGACCAAAATTGCAAAAATAGGTAAGTCTATAGTCTTACCTTCATGAGCATTTTTGGACCGTCCTCAGAATTTCTGAATTTCTTAGCCAACACATGTGAATCACATCGAAAGTGTGGCCACACAAGGATTTTCCATCGAATATGGAAATTTTTTTTTGAAAAATGAAATTAATTGTGCGATAAAACCACATGCACATTTGTCAGAAAATGATTTTTATTCTGAAAATTGCTACAAACCATCAAAACACAGCCCAAACAATGCATTTCTGGCCACACAAGGTTCTTGTGTAAAAATATTGCACATTTTTTGGAAAAATGAAATTTATTGTGCGTTAAAACCACATGCCAGATAATTTGTCAGATAATGCAAATATTTATTCTGAAAATTGCTACAAACCATCAAAACATATCAAACCACAGCCTAAACAATGCATTACTGGCCACACAAGGTTCTTTTGTAAAAATATTGTAAAGTTTTTTTTAAAAATTCAATTTATTGTGCGATAAAACCACATGCACATTTGTCAGATAATACAAATTTTTATTCTGAAAATTGCTACAAACCATCAAAACACAGCTTAAACAATACATTGGTGTACAAATTAACGAAAAATCTTACCTTGTGTTTTGGACCAAAATTGCAAAAATAGGTAAGTCTGTAGTCTTACCTGGTTGAGCATTTTTGGACCGTCCTCAGAATTCCTGAATTTCTCAGCCAACACATGTGAATCACATAGAAAGTGTGGCCACACAAAGATTTTGTGTTAAGAAAAGAAATACCAATGTACATACAAAGGTTCCAGTATTTGAATGTTTTGGTCAACCTTTTTCATTTCTATATTTGTATGTTATTGCAAAAAATCACACTGTTAGAAGAGCTTTCATAAGAAACTACAGCTGTCAAGTGCAGTATTAGCGACTGTCAGTAAGTGTTGCTATGGTCAGATAGGAGAAAGTTATGTATCTTGACAATACGGAGTTTTAGAATGGGATTTTTAACATAGCAGCAGTTGCTATGAAATGCACTAGTAGGTGGAGCTTGAATATGTCAATTAGCTGTTAAGTTAAATCAGGTGTGTTGCATCAGGGGAAATGTCAAAATGTCAACATATTCCTCTCTGTGTGATGTTCCAGGGCACTGTGTGAGTTCATTATGCAGCTGTGGTGTGCATTAGCCTCATATACAGGAGCCTCCAGCCAAGTGCTCTTCCAAGACAGCAGAAGCTCTAGCTTCTGTTCCACTCCCTCACCCTCTGTTTGGGCTTCTGCCCTTGATTTGGCATCTGCCAGTGACTGTAAATGCCAAAAGAGCGATCATTGAAACGGCAATTAAGGTTCTCCCTGTGTTTTCCCATAAACATTGATCATTTTATTGCCAAGGCATTCGGTGTTCAACGTCAAGGCCTGTCTGGGACGGGACAGCTACGGACACGGGGTTCTCTCTCTCCCTTCCTGACATGAAGCTTTACGGCCTGTTCTGGGCGCACCTGTGCACACCTGGAATCTGACAGGAGCTGCTGATTTATGGCTGCCAGCCTGTCTCTGTCTGCTGGAGGCGTGCCTGGATCGGGCCGCTCCTCTATACTATGCTTTGCGGCTTCGCTCCTCTTACCGAAATGCATCTTCATCAACTTGAAATGGGGCTTTATGCCAACTGAGCTGCATAAAAACAGTCTTTCTGGGGTGAAATCCCTCAAGTGGACTTCAGTGGACCTTATTTTTGAAGCAGAGATTACATACTTATACACACCTCCCTTGTCCATTCTGCTTCAGAGTGAAACAGCCATCATCACAACAATCACGAGCAGAGAACGAACAGAAGTCACTACGAAACCAAACCCCTTAATTTAACCCCTTAAAATGACCTTCATTTTGACCTTAATTTCCAACACAGGCTAAAAAAAAGTGCACAGATTAAGGCTGATTAAGGGGTAAAACAACTGAATTTTCAAATTTGCACCTAAAACAATAGAACCTCCTGAATTAACACCTTACATTTAAGATTAAGGGGTTTCACACCCATGCCTTAGATCTAATTTTAAGGTCAAATTAAGAGGTCGGTTTCACAAATGAACAGCAACTTAACTCAAATTAAGGGGTTTGGTGTATTTCAGGGGTAAATTAAGGTAGCACATTTTAAGTACATTGTCTTTCATAGTGATTTTCTTAGGCAAACGCACTTAATTGCACTCAGTTGTTAATTACTAGGATTTAATTGGCATGTTTGAGTACGGGACACCAGCCTTCTAGACTAAACCAAAAGAAATCAAAAATATTCATCCAGTTTCCTCGTTTACATGACATGATGGCACTGCCCTGGATAAGCTGGTGAGAAGAAAAAAAGAACCTTTCTTAGCTGGTCTCATAGTATGTTGTCTGAATTTTTACGGCACAGTTGCCTGATTTTATTCTATTAATCATTATATCATCATTATAATACATTTTATAATCGCACATGTACTTTAGCGATCACGTGCAATGCCCCAACAATTTGACATCACTCATATGCTCTTTCGCTTGTTTCCCCACACTAACCTAGACTGGATAAGCACATATGTATGTAAGAGGGATCAACTGTAGATGAATGAAACTGCTCCTTCAGACAGGTTTAGTCACCCTGGTTAAGTCGACAGGTGGGTGCCGCTGCCCGTCTGAGCTTCCATTTTTTCCTCAAGATGGGACATGTTTAATAGCCATCATTATTTTCGCTGTCCTATTACGAGACTTAATTAAGTAATACATGGAGCAATACATTTCTAAGAAATGACATCATGTTGTGAGCACGCACCGAATGTCTAGCAGAGGATGTGGTGTGGAATTTTCAAGGGCATGATGCTAGAGTTGCTTTTTTTTTTACATTTCTCAATTATCAGACATAAATCAGACATTTATAGCTCCTAATTTTTCTCAGAGGGCAAAGGCATACTAAATCTTCCCGGAGCAATGGCTGTCTCTCCCTAATAATATTGTTTGTGTGCCAAGTGCTGGGCAACCTGATAATGACTTAAACATCTTTGACTGAAGTCAGACAGCCAGCCAGTGATGATAACTTTCTAGCTCTCTGCACATACAAGTTTGTGTGTAATGTATGTGATTTATAGGTGGAAGATCATTTTGTAGAGTATAGAAAACCACTGTCCATTGGATTTTTTAATGATTTGTTTGATCTGGAGGCAACTTCTAATGTAATGTAGCTGACAAGCTATTGAAACTGACAGTGGCTGTGTGAGTTTACGCCAACAAAGAGTAGCTTAGTGTTTTTCATCCTATCCTCAACAGTTCTACTGAAGATAATGAATAAATGGCACTGTAATAAAATGTCAAGCTTTCATTCATTTTAATCCCTGCTTTTTTGTTGCATGTCCATAAACTAGCCTATCACTATTTTGCACCACTGCACTTCTTTCTCGTCTTGCCTGGTTTTGCCTTGCATTGTTTTGTTCAAAGAGTTTACGTGAGTTTAATGAAACCAGTTAAACTGCTTGTTACATAAAAGTAGGTTCTTTAGATTGAACTGACAAACCATTTTTACAGTGTCAAACACACACCTCTTGGTATTTACAACACAATACAAAGCATTAGCAGACAATGGACATAAATGCATGGCATTTATGCTCTATGGCCATCTGGAAAAAACACTTGCCAAAACGTCTTTGGATAGAATGTATCTATTATAACCTGGATCACATGATCTGGTCTATAAATATATAGAACTTTACAGTTTGATTGCATGGCTCTGGATGTAATCTGTCGAAGATCTTTAGAGTCTTTAGAGCTGTACAGCGCTGGATATGACCTGATATGATGTGTACAGTTGATAAGGCTGATAAATCACACCACATGACTTTAACCAGGTCCAGTGTTCTGACGAAACATACTACCCATCAAAAAATGTGCTACCGGGCCCTTCTGCGCATGTGCAGCTCCACAGTCTTGGAATTCAGTGCCACACCCATAAATCTATGCTACCTTGGGACATCTGTATGAATTTCAAGGGAGCATCTTTCCACAGAGCAGCATGAATTGATAGTGAGACCCCTAATTTATTAATAAATAAAT
>JBBPCW010000133.1:11229315-11240845 GCA_037974425.1 Phenacogrammus interruptus
ATAGATACATATATATACATGTGTGTGTGTGTGTGTGTGTGTGTGTGTGTGTGTGTGTGTGTGTGTGTGTGTGTGTGTGTGTTAGAAGGATGAGGGTTTGCATCTGCTGAGGTTCCCTTGAGCAAGGTACAGTCCCCACTGTTGGTGGCAGCCCACTGCTTCACTTGGTGAATGGATTAAATGAAAGTCACTTTACTTTCCTTTATGTGTGTATTTGTCAGGCATTAAAACCAGGCCAGTATATGTATATTGAACTTTTTAAAGCACAAAAGTGGCCCCTAGATCTGTCTTATCGTCTCAGAATATTTTTCGCCCATGTGGCCCTCTCTGTTACGCAGAACAGTCCAGGAAGCCATAGTCAACTGCATATAAACTAATTAGAAACTCGTTTTCTATGACAAACTAGATAAAATGTGAATGTCCTGAAGTAGCAAATAGCTTTAGTTTTAGATTTGATTTGATTATATTACATTATGCACGGCAAAGACAGAAAGTTAGAAAGTTAGAGTGAGAAAGGGCATGTATAACCATGACATTTGTGTCAAGTAACTGTAAGGAGGTCTGTTTTTAGTTTCTTCTGTGAAAAACAGCAACTCTCAGCAATTTGTAAATCAATGAATCAATTCTTTTTTTTGACAGATGCCAAATAGTTTTTAAGATTAATGTAGGCTAATTACCTTTTTCAGTCATTCAAGCTTAACTTGTGCAACTGTGATGGTGAGGCGGGGTTGCTTTCCTAATCTTGACCCAATAATTATGTCTTGATAGCCAGCCTTGTTGGCCAAGAAGACTGAAAAAGACCAAAGAAAGAGCTGTCATTTGGTCAAATGGAGATTTGATTACATTTAAGTGGGTGAAATTTCTTATAGATGGTCATCCTGGAAATAACGTAAAATCGATTGCTATATGGGTCCAGATTTGGACAAACACACAAACTTAAGATCAAAAACAGGATGAATCCAAGTTGCTAAAGACACTACAAGCTAAAGACATTAAATAGATGAATCTTCTCATTCAGTGTCTTATCTCAGTGTGTGTCTTGATTAGACGAGAGCAGTCGCAAGTGCTTTGGTGAAGGATTAGCTGCTCACTGTACTGACTTCCTCAATGTAGTGGAATGCAAACTTACGTGTTTGCTGGTGTGTGTCTCCTGAGTAATATAGCTTGTTTGAGCGAGGGTATGGTGGTCCCTCATGCTCATGCCTCCATCCAAATAACCTGACCCAAAGATGACAGTAATCCAGCACACCTCTTTTGGTATCCCAACACAAAGTAAGTACTTCAGATTCTGACTACCTTTGCACACAATAATAAAATCTGTATGGACTCCTCGGTGATGGTTCTTTTTTGATTAATCCTTTTGCCAAATTTCAAGAAAAAATTTCTCACAACATACAAAGCCTTATTCAGTACTTCTGGCAATGCTGTTTAGATTCTGATGAGTTGAGTTGTTTTGGCCTTTGCATTTGTTAAACTTAACATAACAATGCTCCTATGCCTGGCTCATAAGTACATCATTTGTTTTACTTCCAAATACAGTACTCAAGAAATGTTCTCCATCTACAAAAGACTTATCTACCCTTCCCAGTGACTTTATACCAGAAAAATGGTATGTAAAATGAAACTGGGATTAAAAAAAAAACTTGATAATAAAGATAAAATAGCAAAGAAGTATTTCTGCAAGAAAATAATGGCAATGGAAGACCAGCGGCCACGGATCAGTTTAATGTAAAACAATATTTTCACGGGCCGGTATAGACACAACTAAAAACAAAGTGTGTTTGCTTTTTACCAATTTTTACAAGCTTGTGGGCTACATTTCTGATGTAATGTATCACGTAACTGAGATGGCACGGTAACAAATGACTCACAGACCAATACCAGTCCGTGGCCCAGTGACTGGGGAACTCTGGACAAGTGGGCTATAAGCCCCCAGCACTGGGGTGTAGAGCGGTGGAACTGTGTTCTCTGGACTGATGGCGCTCCATCCAGTACTTTTGGGGTGTGATTTGTGATCCAGAGCCTATCATACAACATTAGTTCCAAGGCTCATGTGGTTGAGTACAATCATATCCTCACAGCAATGTTAGCATAGCCTCCCCTGAAGAGTAGAGACTGTGTCTACAGACATTTGGCCAAGCATAATTTTGAACAGGTTGGATCTTTATTGTGGTTAAAGTAATTATTCTACTATTTTGACTCTTTGACATCTGGCAGTCTATGCTGGGTGTGAAAGCGAACAAGAACAAGCTAAGGCCAAGTACACTCACTCAACAGCTTTCACTGTTCACTCTCATCTCTTCTTTACTGATGGAGATAACCTGCAGACACTGTGTGCCTCATTTATGAACCCAGGAAGAGGGCTTCAATTAATTAGGCTACACCGCTTTAATGCAAAGCAGTTACTCTGCGGTTTTCACTCAGAGGCATAGCTTAGAGCAACAGACAACAGAACACAGAGGAACACGTGTAATTTCTTCAGCTATTCATTGCTTTCCCAAAACCCTTAATTTTCATAGTTATTCATCAGCTGACCTTGGAGTTAAGTTTACTTTTATGGGCTTTGAATTATGTTCATAAAATACGCTATTTCTAAAAAGTGGCCCTAACTAAAACTTTTATTTTGGGGGAGCTTAGGGGTATCATTTAGTCTCACGTGCATTCCTGCCCACTTTGCTGACAGCTACAACCTTGAAAAACGAACAAAATGCACTGCTACTCAGGAGGTCTTACACACCCTCCTGTTTTCTGCCCATTTTTTTGCCCACCGTGACTGACAACGAAGCGGATCCTTTACGTAGCCATAGGAAATATCATCAAACCACTTTTAATTATACAGCTCCCTGGCTGCTGGCCTCTCCTTCTCAATGTGTGGCATGTGTCTAAAATTACACTCTGCATAGAAAGCTCTAAAAAGCATGCGCCAGCTTGCAGCCTGGCCCCAATTTGTGGAATATGGAAGAACAATATTGCGGGATAATTAAAGGTGGTGGTAAATACGAGGGGTTCCTTGCAAAAGGCCTGACATTAGAGGCCCAGAAAGCAAGCATTTCTCCCCTTCATCCCTTCAGAAGGGTGAGGAATGCGCTAATGACAGTCAAAAACGTCCTGTTGATGCCAAAGGTACGTCAGCCTGCTAACTTTTCCCACTTAATTCGGTGAAAACTGTAATTTTTCATAGAAAAGACCAAAATAACAGTGGGATTATGGCAGTAAATGTGTTTGCTCTGAATGTCCTGATTCCTAAACAAAGCGATTGTTTGTTGGGATGCTGTTGATTTTGTCTGGGACTTCACTCTCTCAAATGATGGAATGTTTGTCTTTTTTATCTGACTTTTATTGGGTTAAATAGGTGTCAGAGCTTTTATACAAACTAATTGGACAATTAACCTTTGGAATCAACAGAAATAATGGTCATGTTTTTTTTATTATCTATGAATGCCATTCTATTTTTATTCTATAATGCCAAATTATAGAATAAATATAGATAGTAAGTAATAGTATCTGACTCTTACACTAACAGGGACTTTAATGATATTACTTTCAAATACATAAACTTCAATATGGAGTTGATCCTCCTTTGCAACTATATCAGTTTCCGCTCTTCTTTGAAGACTCTCCACAAGATTTTGGAGTTTTTTTGGTCAGACACTAAAGTTGAATGAGAAGGTCTGATTCGCAATCTCCTTTCCAGTTTACCCCAAAGGTGTTGGACGGGGGTGAGGTCTGTACAGACCAGTCAAGTTTTTCCACACCAAATTCCTCCAACCACATCTTTATGGAATTTGCTTTATGCACTGTGACACAGTCATGCTGGAATAGAAAAGGTTCTTCCCCAAACTGTGTCCACAAAGCTGGAAGCATTGTGTTGTCCAGAATGTCTTGGTCTGCTGAAGCATTAAGATTGTCCTTCAGTGGAAAGAAAGAGGGCCACCTGAAATAAATTTTTATCTGTTTAGTGTATTTTATTCTGATTTAGATTAAACGTTATGGCTGTGTGTACACCATATTTTTTTTTAATGAAAATTAATGGGAAACCCAGATTCAGAATGTAAATATAATTCTTTATATAACCATGACATTATGTAATTATGAAAGGCAAAGATTGTTTTGGTTAACGACCCTAAGCACAGCGGAGACACTCAGTACTGCTATGGTAGTGGGTTGATGGTAATTCAAGCTACTTGAGTTTTTACACAATCAGTATCACTGCTGGACTGTAGAACCTCTGTGTTGATAAACTGAGCAGGACTAGAGGATGACTGTGCTTTAACACATGAGCTACATTCTCCAACATAGTCTTCTTACTCTGGCTAACGAATACAAAGAATATGAACATAAATACTTGGGTTGATTGATAAAAATCTACCAGAAGTGGAATGCCACTTCATCAGTGAGCTATTCATTTTAACACTAATAATACTTCACTAATTTCAGTGGTTACACCAGTAACACGTTCTAAGAAGACGTGCCTCTGCTCCCAGTCTGCTATTATAGTGAAGATGAGTCAGCAAAATCTAATTCGCCAGTCATGAACTATTGAGCAGAAAAGTAGAGATAAACAATGGAGGCCAAATGTTGGAGACCACTAGTGAAAATCCTTCTATTTTTTATTTTCTCCATGTTTTTCATCACAAACTATATTATTAGACAATATATGCAACAAATAATAAACTGTCTGGAAAGTAGAGTCTTTTCAGGTTTTTTCCTGTTTGCTTTAATGACAGTGTGCACTCAAACCCCCAAGTTTGTCTAGAACTTGCTGAGGACAGATCAGAATCACAGTTCAAAAGCTTAAATAGTTCTGGGTTTTCCTCACTATAACTTTTTTTTTTTTTCCCAAAATTTTTTTTCTAAGGACGATTTAATAATTATGTATATTTTTAAAGGTTCTAAAGGTTCAAATTAAAATATAACTTCTTTTTTTACTTTAACAAACTTTTAATTAGTCACCTACGCTATATGGACAAAAGTGCTTAATTAATGAATTCAGGTGGCATCTTACTTCCAGTGTAGGACAATCTTAATGCTTCAGCAAACCAAGACACTTTGGACAACATGCTTCCAAATTTGTGAACACAGTCTGGAGAAGAAGCTTTTCTATTCCAGCATGACTGTGTGCCAGTGGACAAAACAAGCTCCTTAAAGACAAGCTTGGATTGATAAAGTGTGGAGTAGCATATTAATTCATAAATGTGATCTAACAAAGGTAAAGGGCAAATATTAACTATATTTGCTGTTCATATGGCTTGTAATTGGGATAAAGTAAGCATCTGTTGAGTATTTAACAAAATTGTTTGATGAGTTAGAACATGACTGGACCACACAGAGTCCTGACCTCAACACCATCCAACACCTTTGGAATGAACTGGAACGGAGATTGTGAGCCAGGCCTTCTCATCCAACATCAGTGCATAACCTCATAAATCTCTACAGAGCATTTTTGGTTCTTTTATGCACATTTCATTGACTGATTCTTTGGAGAACCAGCTTTGCAAATGAGATTAATAAACATAAAACTTAACTGTAAAGAGCTGCTGGATAACTGGCGAAGAAGCCTTACATCAAGTGAAGGTTCTTTGGACCTTTAAAAACATTTTCACATGCACAGATCTCTTTATTAAACATGATTCTTTAGGGGATCATTTAAAAACTAAGATTTTTTAATGTATATCAAAACAAATGCACAGCAAAAACTCGACTTAAAATTAGTTAAAGTTTTTCAACTTTGTATAAACAAAGGCATGAGTAATGGTTTGAGATGACAGTGCTTTGTCACCAGCAGAATATGCCTACATGAGTGCAGAATATTAATACGCTTGTCTTTTTCATCACCTCCAGCCAAACGCAGCGGAAAGAAGGAATGCGGTGGATCATCTCTGATGGTCTCCTTGAAAGAAGAAATAAAAACATTTCTGCTGCTGTGACAGACCTAAAGGAAGGTAAGGCTGAATCCAGGACTACTCGACGACAGATGAACTCCACATTGCTTCAATTAAAACAATTGAGAAAGAGGCAAGTCATAAATTGATGATGAATGACTTTTATGTGGATTATCTACATCATTGTTATTCTTCGCAAGAATGTGACTGTTCCAAATAAGACCTTCACCTGCCTTACAGTTCATCTATCTCTGTATAGGTGCACAGTAACAGTAAAGTGGCTACTTATAGACACACCACAGTACAGCACACAGTGTGAACAATGTGAAACTCTTTCTCTGCATTTAACCCATTCACCAAGTGAAGCACAGGCTGACACCAATGAGGAGCGCCCGGGGAGCAGTGCGTGCGGACGGTACCTTGCTCAAGTTTACCTCAGTGATGACACTAGCAGTGTTGGGGTTCGAACCCACAACCATCTGATTGCAGGGGCAATGCCTTAACCACCAGGACACCAGGTATCCCAAATTCTCCTCACCAGGAGTGGGGTTCAAACCCATGAAGACATTTGTCCATTGGACCTTAAGTCCAATGCCTAAACCACTCGGCCATCCATAACCAATCTGTTGCTGCCCAATTAATAAGCCCTCCTTGACCCAAATTCAACACTGGACAGTTTCTGATGTTGGTGCTGACTGCAATATGTTAAAATCTTAAAGACCCAAACAGTTGTTATTGCTTCTAATTTCTTATTTTTGTCTGTGCTTTGGACCCCATTACCTGTCCGGGCTAAATGTGTGTGCAAAAACCGGCCAGTGCTATCTACACAAAAATCTAATTGAGCGGAATATGTAATCACCCACATTTTCAGTATCTCTTCACATGCAAATACAGTAAGAGAGATGCCCATATCCATGGAGACAAGTGTGTTTTGTGTTTTACACACACACAGGGCATGCAAGTCCACACGCCACACAAATGAATGCAATTTGCGCCTAATACAGTTTTTTATGAAAACTTCCTCATAAAAGCATTTACCCTGAAAGACAATTAAAAACAAAGTGAGGGTGCAGGTGCTCCATTTAATCTATTGTTTCTAATTTGCTTATAATGAAGACAATGTTGCAAAAATAATCAGCTAAATGAATCCTCTATGTAAGGGTCATAAGGATATTGACATATTTGTAGCAGAAGGTGATCCTCATGACATGACAGTGCCCTAACAAACTCCAATGATAATTAGAGTTCAGTCTAGTTCAAGGCTGAGTGTTTGATTTCAGCGCCACAGGCAGCAGGCCTGTGACAGGTAGTTCAGCTGCCCAGCCAAGACTTCCACGTAGCCAGAGGCTCTCAGGGGCCCCTAGTTGGCCCCGCTTACACAGCCCCCCTACCGCCAGTGCCTCAGAGATTTAAGAGCACATAGGAAACCTGAGTGTTGTTTTCCTCTCTGAGGTAGGTGTGTGTCCTTCCTGGCTCTGTCTAACACAGGCAATATGTCTCAAATGTTGTCTACCACAATGTGGTAACGGTTCAGGGGGGCCAAGCAGGATCTTGTCAAGAACGATTACCTCCGGGGTGTAGAGTACTTGACATGTTCTATAACTTTAATATTATGTAGATCTCTTTCTAGAGAATCTGCAAGTTGCCTGTTTAAAATAATAGGTAATTAAATATATAATTTATACAATTTTCCTTTAAATCCTATATAGTTTATCTGCCAAAAATGTTCAATCTTTGGAAGATGGCTCTTTGCTTTTGGACTAATGTAGCTATCAAGTAATGGACATTACATTTACGGCATTTAGCTGTCTTATACAGAGTGATGTACATCAGTGCTGTAAAGCTCTAAAGCTATAACAACCTGTAAAGCTATACTGTAAAGTTATAACGTCCACTGTTCAACCAAGTTACTGCCAGCTAAGTATATCTAAACAATTTTAAGTTAATATGGAGAAGAAATAATAAATAAGTAGAAACAACAGTCCTCAAGGTGCTCCTTGAAGAGGTGAGTCTTTAGATGATGCTTGAAGACACTGAGGGACTCCTCAGATCTGCAAGAGGGAGTTCATTCCACCACTGTGGTACCAAGACTGAGAAGAGTCTTGACACATGTATTCTTTTTATTTTGAGCAACAGAGGTTCAAGACGAGCAGTGCTTGAAGCTTTAAGAGGATGAGAAGCGACAAGCTGCTTGATCAGTGCTGATATGTGTAGGGGTGCAAGTCCGTTCTTGGCCTTAAAAGCAAGTGTTAAGGATTTGAACTTAATTTGGGCTGCCACAGGAAGCCAGTGAAGGCTCCATAGTAGAGGCGTGGTGTATGAGAATTTATGAACATTGAAGACTAATGTCACAGCTGCATTCCAAATCAGCTGAAGTGGTCCTGTTACCTTCAGCTGTAGTCCAGCCTGTAGAGTTGCAGTAGTCCAATTTAGAGATAACCAGAGACTGGACAAGTAACTGCATAGCTTTCACGGTGGGAAAAGTTTGGATTCTTCTGATGTTGTAACGAAGGCATCTGCATGTTCTGAAGCTCAGCCTGTGGTGAGACAGACAGATCTACATCTAGCATAACACCAAGATTTTTTACCAACATAAATGATGAGGTCATGGCCTTTGATGAAGAGGAGCTCAGTCTTGCAGGGATTTAGCTTGAGGTGGTGGGCCGCCATCAAAGATATCTTCACCAGATAGTCTGAGATGCGGGTTGAGACCTGGTTGTCACTGGAAGGGAAAGAGAGAGTAATTTGCATGTCATCAGCATAAAAGTTGTAGGAAAAAAACATGTGATGCTATGACCTCCCCAAAAGAACCAGTATACACAAAAAAGAGAAGCGGTCCAATGACTGAGCCCTGTGGAACACCAGTGGATAATCTTTGTGGAGCAGACTGAGTGCCTTGCCATGCTACCTGGTACCTCCGGGCATCAAGATAGCAAACCATTGCCGAGGTGCCCGAGATCCCAAAGTTGCAGAGAGTGGCCAGGAGGATCAGATGGTTGACTGGCTGATCTAGCTGCATGAACTTCTTTTTAGATGGCAAGTAGGTCAGTTTCAGTAGTGTGTACCGTCTTGAACCCAAGCTGGTGAAGATGCTGAAGCCTGTTTTGAAAAAGAAACAAGTTGAGTTATAAACTGCCACTGCCACAAAGTTGCATGTACTCAATAAAATTTCTTTTGCTTATAATGGTTAGTCAAGATTTAAAAAAGTATAGTGGCCTTTATAGTCACACATGAACACATCACAGCACACAGTGTGAACGGTGTGAAGTTCCCTCTCTGCATTTAACTCATTCACTAAGTGAAGCGGGGGGCCGCCACCAAGGAGGGGTGCCTGGAGGGGAAGTGTGTGAGGATGGTACCTTGCTCAAGGGTGCCTTACTGATGACACAAGCAATTGTGGGATTTAAACCCACAACCTTCTGATTGCACAGGCAACACCCTAACCACTAGGCCACCCAGGTGTTTATAAAAAATAAACACCAAGATTACCCCACTTTTAAATTTAATTATTTCCTATATTAATGAGGTAATCTCAAAAAAGACTTGTTTATGTGGTTGCTGAGACTGTATGACACACTGCTGTCCATAAAATTGCACAACATGTCATACAATAGACTGTCACGCAGTGTCAGAGCCCACATAAATCTGTTTGAGATTACTTAACATCTTGACATGGTTTGAGGCAAGTGTGTGAAGATTTAGGCATGTAGTTGCATAATACTTCCACCACAAACCTTGGACACCAGCTTTAGACACCAAGCACGTCTTGGTTGATCTCCATTTGAGATGATGGGCAAACTTATGTAAATGTGATTTTGTTGTTGAACAGCCACTGAGGCTGTCTACTGATCATCAGCTGTCTACTGATCATCAGAGTCAGACTCGTTCAGAAGTTTTACACATCACAAAACCTCTTCAAATGTGTCTCGTCATGCATGTCTAGGAACAAGCAGTACACAGGAGACGCTCTGCAAGATTGCATAACAAACATTTCTTAGCGAATTCTGCAGAGTTCCAGACAGATCTTTCCATCCGAGGAAGAAATGCATTCATATTCATTTTATTCACATTCACATTTTCCATGCATGGTGCCATAGAACAGGCTCAGAAATGAATTGTTGAAAGAAAGGGAGAAAAAGCAGGGGGAAGTATAGGGCGAAGTATAAGGTGTACACACTTTCGTCGGGAGGATGTGTGTGCTTAACTTGCTTGTTTGTGTCAGTGTAATGGCAGTTCAGTGCAAGGTCATGTCAAAGTGATGGCCCAATAGAAGCTTTGGAAGGTGAATAGAATAATAACCCCTGCTTACGTGGCTTAGTCACATGAACTGGAAACACCAGCTGAGGACTGTTGCAGTGAACTCAGGGATCTGCCGAGATCCTTCCAGAAAACAAGTTCCAACAAGCGACAAGTCATGGATTCTTCAAGGAAAAGGACCTCTGCTCGATTTGGTGCAAGGAGACTCCTTTACAGAGGCCATACATACAATTTAATTCACATTTAATCAGAGGCCAGGGGATAAACAGCTTTTCAAAATGCTATTAATACAGCATGCTTTGAATTTTTTTGTTGGTTTGCAGTAGTATTTTTAAATCAAGTTTGTGTAGAGGAAAATTATACTAGATGTATATGTTGGTGGCAGCAGTTTAATGGGGATGATCAATTTATATGCACTCATCAGCATATAAATCTTTGAGCCAAACTGTCGTTAGTGTGCATTTTTAAAAGAAAAACCGAATTTTTACTTGAGATCCAGAGGTACAAGGCTGATGTTACTAACAAACATACCCAAATAATTTCCATGAACACCTCAGACTACATTCAGTTCTTCATTAAGGTACTACAGACACATTGATGTGGTTTATGACACAATATGACTTATTCTAAGCTGTAATGCTGTGTGCAGTTATTTTGCAGTCAAAAGGGTCAGTTTTAACAAACTGCTTCAAGAGTAGCAGTGCTAATCTAGAATCAGTTTTTGTAGCAAACAACCATCATGGACCAATCTGATCTAAAATCTGTCCTTACCAGCCCCTGTGTTGTCTATATGTCATACTGTGCGCTAAACCAAGTCTGCACCACTTAAATGAAGAGCTGGTTAAGAAAAATCTTACTCAGAGAAACAACTTGGGTGACTTTTGACTTCTGTGATGATGTCATTCTTGTAACCAAGCAAAATTGGGAAATGTCCTGTGGGCAGTCATGTAAATTTGACACTGGTCCTTTGACAGTGGCTCGCAAAAGAAAACTTTCCGAATATCTCATTTTCATTCCACAAATGATGATACTTTAAACAAAATGTTTCCAAAGTATTAGCAAACAATTGTTTTGTGCATTATGCTTTGTAATTGAAAAGCATCAATAAGAAAAATCTATTTTCAGAACAGGGCAAGGTTTACCCAAGCTTTTGGCAATAGAACACTAACACTCTGTACATGTATTATATCTGAACTACAAGGTGGATGTTACTCTAACAGAGAAAGTCCTTTCATAGGAGGCCGAACAATGCTAATGCCTGAGTGGATGGTTTGGGTGATGGGCTTGGCAGTGACCTTTCATCTTGCTTGTGCTTGTGTGTGTGTGCACAAATCTGATGTTCTGACAACTCTGGCAGAGCAAGAAAGAGAGCAAAGGAGATCAAACCCATG